>OY856412.1:1250288443-1250888443 GCA_963693085.1 Alisma plantago-aquatica
ACAAACCATGTCTTAATTATCTAAAGAGTAAGCTCTTGCCATGTCTCATCAGGAACGTGTATATATCAGGAACAAAATCAGGGTATGCACCTCAAGGGAACATCAAGGTCAGTGTAAGTTATATGTATGTCTCAGGTTGTGTGGGTGGTGGAATTGGGAGGGGGTAAATCATTACCTTTTAAACATGCTAAAGGGCATTTATGTTAAGCCTATCTTCGTGAAAAATAACTTCAATATCATAATCTCAAAAGGCAACACAAAGTATCAAGGAAGAAAATTTTCGAGTTCGACGCAGTTTTGATGGCCATATAAATAGAAATATTGACTTGATGTCAAATTTAATGGTGAAATGAATGAATTGAGTCACTGTAGTTTGTAAACACAATATATAGGCATGAAGACACAAATTTGTGTAAATATATGGTATAGGATGGTAGGACCTCTAGGTAGCACACATTAGATAATACATAAGCACTTCAATAAGTTCAATTTACTTAAATGCATACTCGTAAAGTTGAAAAGTAAAGTAGGTAAGGCACCAAGGTTGGGTTACTTATCATACTTAGGATTGGTCTAAGTGACTTAAAAAAATATAAACATTAGTACTATTATTATAGCTATTTTATGTTTCTTATATTTCTTTATGTCATTTACCTTTACTGCTAGACCTCTCTGTAATTTTCCCTTATCAGTTAGTAATAAAAGAAGGACAACACATTGTTGCCCTAACTAATGTTGTACAACATAGTAATCTAATTCTTCACATGGTACCAGAGCGGTGAACAGTACATCGGAATGAATAGTAACTCTAGCGTGAATAGTACAACTGTTTGAATAGTAATTCCATGCGTGAACGGTATGGAAACCTTGGGCTTTCTCTTTGGCCAGTAGTGCAGGCATCTTTAAAGGCTAAGATGGAGTTCTAAAACTATAGATCGAAGGGTCCGCGTCCACGTAGAGATTTCCAGATCACATCTCCTCCATGTGTGATTAGAACATATTCGTTTGGAGGCTGTGGATGCGTCAGAAACGAGTCTTGTTTCTCATAACGTGACGTGTATCTCTCTGTCACTCCTCTCTTTTTCATGACGTGTATCAATCTGTTACTTCATTTATTATCGGGGATGTGTATCTTTCCATCTCTGCTTTATTAATAATAATTTGAAGATCCCTACATCACAACTGATTATGGAGGACAAGATGTTTGTTGTCTACAATGAGGTGACACCTATTCCCACCATCAAGATGAATGAGAAGAACTATCTTTTATGGATGAATGATGTCTATACTGTTTTGGAGTCCAGAGATAAATCAAAACATGTCAATTCTGGTTCTCCTACCGAGACCGACAAGGGATATGCTGAATGGAAGCGTCACAATAGTCTAGTGAAAACCCAGATATGGGATAGTGTGGAGCCTAGTATTGCTGTTAGGTTCATATTCTACTCCACAACAAAGGACATCTAGGATTCTGTGAAGAAGCATTATTCTCATGAGAAGAATGCTCTACGACAATTTATGATTTATGATCACGTTTTTGCATAACGATAGGGAGATATGTCTTTGGAGAAATATTTTTGGATGATACAGTCTGTTGCCCAAGAGCCAAGTTATTACCATCATGTGACTACATTAGAGCAAGTCAAGGATAGGGATGATCTAGTTATAGCAAAGTTTCTTTTGGGTTGAGTTTGCCTTTATGTTCAGGACGAAGTGTGATTCTAGCAGCCCATAAACTTCCCATCATGGAGGAAGATTATTCTAGGATTCAACAATCAAATTTTGAACTAGTTCACTCGTCTGCAGCTCCTTCTTTTAGAGAGTCTCAGGCATCTATTGCTGCTGCAGTTAGTGGATGTACAGGTGTTGTACATGGAGGGTCCACTAGGCTAAAATGTACTTTTTGTGGTATTCCAAGACATACTATTGAGAGATGTTGGAAGAAACGTGGAAGACCCTCTGCACCTCCTATTGGGACAACTCACTTTTCTGGTAGCATTGATTCGTTTGAGCCTCCTACTACTTCTACTGCTTCTTCTGCTATTGCTTCTCGAATAACCATCCCCAAGGAAGAATATGACTCCTTTACTCAGACCATTCAACATCTGAAAATGGGAGCCTCTCCGTCTTTAGCTATTTTTCGTTGCTTCCACCTGATGCGATGATTTTGAGTCGCATTTATAGACCTTTTTACTATGTGTTTTGTGCTCTTATTAGTCATTTTTATGGTTAATATTGCATAATTCACCCATTTTGGTCTTTGCCATCATTTTATGTCAAATTCCTTAGTTTTATCATTTTGAGCATTAATTATCACATTATCATAATTTGTGTGGATTTATTTGATCTGGTCTTTAAATTTCAGGAAAAACAAGTATCTGCTTCCGTCGATACCATCGACCAGGCTACAGGTTGCCAGTTGAAAGGAGCAGCACAGAGTCGATACCATCGACACCCAAGTCGATGGCATCGAGATCCCTTCAGGTTGCTGGCGAGGAAGCTGTCGATACCATCAACACACAGGTCGATGCCATCGACGCATGGAGGCTACAACGTCGCTAAATGACAAAACCGACGCTACAGAGCGGTCGATACCATCGACCCAAGTTGATGGTATCGAGATGGATACAGGCACTCGGACGGAAAGACAAGAAGGTTGTCGCTACTACACCGGGTCAATACCATCGACCCGCGTCGATGGTATCGACACCGGCAGATATGCGTTGGATTCAGTTTGATCTCAATCAGACGGCTGGAGTTAATTGACGACCTAATTAGGGACTTATACCTAATGATGGCCGCCCACACGAGATCATCATCTCATTTGCTATTGCTCAAGTGCTGAGGAGCGAGAGAAAGGAGAATGGAGGCCAGAAGCTCATCCCTGTCGATCCGGACGCTGCCGAAGACGAATTTCACCACTGAGAGGCGGGAAAGCTCATGTTCTACGCAAAGGATCAACCGGTTCTTCTCCGTTCAAGGGTTTTCCCACTTAATTCACGTTTTTCATATGATTTCCCCTATTTCTACCATGTATTTGTGCGAGATGAACATGGGGGGCTAATCCCCTCCATCTTTAGGACCGGGAGTAGCCCGGGAATGCATTGTATGACAGTTTTGTATTAATAATTCATATTTTCTCTCTTAAATCCGTGGTATAGTTTCGTTTTCTCCATATATTGTTATGCTTGATCACCATAATAATAACCTAATGCCCTTAATCACTTCGACAGAAGGATTAACGGTTGAAAAGAGACGAAACCTACATTATTCGATAAATCCCTTGACAAAGGAGGTGTAAAATTAATGGTGGAAACTGAGAGATCTTTCGTAATGCACTTAGTTTAGGGAATAGATTGCTACGACGGTAGAATCAACCTAAACCTAAGTAGTGAATTGCACCACGACAGTGGGTAATTCTGTTTTCAGGCCACTACCCGGATAGAGAGAGAAGATTGAGGAGTTATATGAAACCTAATGCAATGTTGACCCGCGGTGAAACCGAAATCCTAAAGATACCCTTTTTAATTGATTAAATTAACCTTTAATCGATTGTTTGCTTTGTTTTATTTTTATTTTCTTTTAATTTTAACAACAATTCTCAACTTGTTAATCGGCTTAGTTGATCACAAATAGTTAGTAGGAGTCTCCAACAATTCATGTGTCCCTGAGTTTGACTCGGGCCTCACAAAGGCCTATATTACTCGACGCGTATACTTGCGTTTAAGCACGTAGTAAAATATACGTCAAGTTTTTGGCGCCGTTGTCGGGGATACGACGAATTGTTGGCACTTCGAGTGCTACAAGCGGCCACTCTAGGCCACAATTTTTTTTTATTTTGAAACAACTTCAAATATTTCTAAATTTTTCTATAATTGTTATACTCGTTCAAGCATAGTACTGAACCCCAATTTTCTCATTTCAGGTGCGTTGTATGGTGCATACGCGTAGCACAGACTACGCCAATCGCACACCCGAGGTTCCACCTCTGGGACCTGAGGACAAGGAATACTACGAGCAAGAGCACCAAGAAGAAATAAATTCTGAATTTGAAGCAGAAGACATGGCCGAGCCACAGACCATATGGGAGAAGATCAAAGCTTCTTCCTCATCAGCTTCAAAGGGGCCTATAAAGAAGCAGGCGATCAACATACCGACATATAAGATCGATCCAGCGTTGATTAATTTGGTAAAATCAAATGCGTTTCATGGTTTGAAAAATGAGGATCCTGTTGCACACATCAGCCAGTTCGTTGAAAATTGTGACATGGTAAAGATAGACAGGTTTCCACAAGATGCTTTGTACCTCAAGTTGTTCCCAAGTTCCTTGGCAGGAGCAGCAAGAGAGTGGCTACACAACCTAGACGATGAGTTTGTTGAGTCTTGGGATCATATGGTGGAAGTTTTCTTTGAGAGGTTTTTCCCTCCTGAGAAGACTAACGACATGATTAGGAAGATTCACAATTTCACCCAACAGGCGGGTGAAACATATTCTGAGACCTGGGAGCGATTCCAGGTTATGTTGAGGAGGTGCCCACATCATGGGCTGGACAGGGAAACACAAGTGAAAATCTTTTATTTTGCTCTCTCCGAGCACGATAGAAGTAACCTTGATTCAGCTGGATCCGGATTTTTTCTGAATAATACAGATACCAGATGTTGGGAGATATTAAAGAACATGGCTAGGAAGCAGTCATGGGGTGACAGAGGTGATGTGGAACAGGTCAAGGCTGCTGGCGAATCCAGAATAGTTAGGGAGCTGAACGATAAGTTAGATCTTCTAGCCAAGAAGCTGCTAACTAAGGAAGATGCATCTGAAGATGAGGAGGCCCAAGTGAAATTTATGCAACAACAGGGTTATAGAAACAATGACTATGCATGGAGAAAGGATAAAAAGTTCTCATGGAAGGATCCAAATAATTTTCTACAGGATTTGGATGCCAAACCACAGCAGAGTGCCGAGGATAAGAACACTGAACTACTGAGTCAAATGGTACAGCAAAACCAAGAGATGATGGCCATGTTTGGCAAGCAATTGCAATCTCAAGGTGATATTCTAACCAAGTTTGGGCAGACGCTGCAAAGCCATGGAGCACAAATGCGGGCATTAGAGACCACCGTGGCATAGATTTCGAGTGAAGTGGTGGCCATCAAGCACGCCAATCAACAGAAACCAGCTGAGAATGCGAACGTGGCCCAAGCACATCATCAGGTCAAGTACATGTATGTAGTAAGCAATGAGGAGGAATCTCAGGTGCAAGAAACTGTAGAAGAAAGAAAAATGATTTTTAATACGAATGCAACATCGGTGATACCATATCCACGCACTTACTATGGATTGTCGGGCAGAAACCCTTTCTTCAGAAAATCACAGAGAGCTATGAATATTGTATCTCCATGTAGGCAAGAAGAAGAATTGTAGGTTGTTTGTGCACGTGCGGAGACAACGAACGTGAGAGAGAAACCACAACAAGCTGCTACCATTGAGGATGTCTCGCCAACGCCCACGTCCGAGGGAGTGATTGAAGCAAGCTTAGGGGGGGTACCCCCGAAAAGCTCTTATGTGCCACCTCACAGGCGTATTGATGCAGCAGATGTTTCAAATTTGGTCAGTTCTAAGTTAAAGAAAGAGCATCGTCATTTTAAGAAATTCCTGGAGATATTCCGAAAACTCCACATCAATATTCCATTAGTGGAGATGATCGAGAAAGTACCCGCCTATGGGAGGTTCATCAAGGAAATCATCAATAAGAAGAGGCGGATAAAAGACGATGATATTTGTCGGATGAATGAGACGGTGAGCTCTATGATTCACGGGAGTTCACCAAAGAAGAGAAAAGACCCAGGAGGTTTTTACATCTGTGCTCAATAGGTGGTCAACATTTTCCGAAAGCGCAATGTGATTCCGGAGCTAGCATAAATCTCATGCCTCTGGTGACATTTCAAAAGCTTGGGTTAAAAGAGATAAAGAAGTTGGCCGCAACAATTGAATTGGCAGATGGGTCTACCGTGAGACCCTATGGAGTATGTGAAGATGTTCTCGTCAAAGTGGATAGATTCATATTTCCGGTGGACTTTGTCGTCATGGATATGCCACCGCTCCAAAGCTGTGAAATTCTTCTAGGAAGGTTGTTTCAAGCAACGGCAGATGTCGTGACTGCCTTAGGGAGAGGTACTTTGTCCTTGGGAATTGGAGGAGATCAAGTTGAATTCAAGTTACCGCATGATCCTCTAAGCACAGTCCCCAAAGTGAAAGATGATGAGATTCAAGCCATCTAGCCTAAGACGTTAAATAAGGGCGCTTGTTGGGAGGCAACCCAACCATCGGTACATTAGGATAGTTTAATTATAGTCATAGGTTGCTTTAATTTCGTTAAAATTTTAGTGTAAAGAAGATACCTTGATCCGTTTGTTCATTGTGCAGGCTAAGGCAGGGTCGATACCATCGACACACTAGTCGATGGTATCGACATAGGTTTAGGTTGACAACTACAAGGTTCGTTCTGAGTCGATACTATCGACGGTCACGTCGATGGTATCGACACACCTACAGGCAGGTCGCACAACAATTGTCGATAGTATCGACACAGCAGTCGATACCATCGAGATCTCTGGAGAAGTTCAGAGTGATTTGTCTCAGTCAACTCGATACCATCGACGGCCTCGTAGATGGTATCGACATGGTCACAGGTTGAAGTGAAAAAGTGGCGGTGTCGCAATGAAGCCAAGTCGATACCATCGACTCTTGTCGATGGTATCGACCATCCATGTCACCGATCCGCGCAAAGACATCTACGGCGATCGCGAAGTCCACGTCAGCGATCCGGGTGCTACGTCGATACTATCGACTTGCGTCGATGGTATCGACAGGTCAGCAATCCGGGTTTCATGATCCAGCAAACGTCAGCCGTCGATACTCGCGAGGGAGGGGGTTAGCATCGAGACATGTCGATACCATCGACCCGCGTCGATGGTATCGACGGGTCAACAGTAGAGCCGGCCAAGTCTATATAAGGAGAGTTATAACGTCATTTGACGTCACACCTTCAGAGTGAACGTTCTCCTTTGCGCCGAGCACTCCCCCACCGCCATCACCACAACCCTCGCAGCCAGGCGAGGATGCCTACTCAATGCAAGGCATGTACACGATGTTGCAGGACATACAGCAGACACAGCAGCAACATCTAGTTATGTATATCGGTATTCATGACACTACGAACCGGATACTTGACAATCAAAGGGCGATGTTCGAAAATGAGCGTCTCCTCCTCGCCAACCAACAGCAGATACACAATCAGTTGCAAAGGATGGAGATGCAACAGGAGCCCTTGTACGACCACTACTGGAGTCAGAGCTACTTTGGAGGCTATCCACAGCCTCCGCCGAGGACCCATTATGATCTGAGCTTCCAGGGGGAGTATCCTTTTTGGGATCCTACGGCCCCACAGTACCCACCTCCTCCTCCACAAGAATGATCAGGTATCTCTATTCCAATCTTAAGTTTGTTTTTGACTATGAGGCCATAGTTGAATTCAAGCTTAGGGGGGTAGTTGGAACAACTCTATCTTTTCTTTCATTGTTTTTAGTTTTTGGTTTTTAGCATTGTTATTTGTTTCTTGCATCTTTAGTTTTTGTAGGATCCACGTGCTATCTAGTGTAACTTTGGATGTCGTAAGAGTTTGTCATCTCGTTGTTTGTTCATGGGAAATTTAAGGGAAATTTAAAAAAAAATTGTGTCTTTGGATAGCTTTCTTTGGTTGAACTTGGGGAACACATCCTACGAAAATGATTGATTATGTCAACTTTAAAACAACATCTCACACCTGTACTCATAATGATTCATGAAAAGTGGACAGTAATGGTTGTTTGAGCCTAACCTAACCAAATGGTAATGAGACCTTAATTGGATGTAAGAGAGAGAACCCTCTAAACTACTACACAGGTCAGTAAGGAGGGACACATAATACCTTTCTAAGGTTCAGTCATCTAATCTTGTGATCATTCCACTTCATTTTTCCATAATCCACCTAAGAATTGGAAGTAAAGTGCAGTTTTAATTCATTCTTGTGTGCATAGCATTTAGATAGGACTTGCACTGATATTTTCCATACTTTTGCATAAAAAGAAAAAATATAGGGATTCATGCACACTACCTTTAGGTGCATGCCATGTAGTTGCACTCATGATATTCATGCATACAGTACACCATGTATCTCAATTTTTTCTTAAGGATGAATTAAACTGTTCCATACCTTCTAAATATTGCAAAAATTTCTGAGCATGATGAAAATAGCCCAATAAACTTGTCCTTAAGCAATTATGGATATGTGGGCTAAAGAAAGAAAAAAAATTCTGAAAATCTGCAATATATAAAAAAAAGGAAAAAGAAAAAAAAAGAATTTCTTAAGAGGGAGAAAGGAACATGATATCACTCGCATTACAGGAAAATTGAGTACATGATGTAGCTTGACTAGATATCCATCTCACTTTAAGGTGGATGGCTAGTGCATGCATCATTCCACCCAATTTTAGGCATTAGGCATTTTTAATGTGCATTGGCATCATTTAGGACATTTTTGTATTATGCATATTGAAACTGTACAATACTTCCAAGTTCTTCCATGAGCCACCCATTTTCATCCACTTGTTGCTCGGATTGGTAGGCCACCGTGAATTTCTCCTTACTAATGATTATCAGGAGAACTGCTTCCATGTAGATGGTAGTTAGGGTGAGCAACATAGTATAGGCGATTACAAGATGCACCAATGCTGAATCGGTGAATTTTATTATGTTAACTGCCTTAAGTGATAGTGTTCATATGTTCGGAGGATAATTTCTTTTATTGATGATTATTGTCGCCTTTGGGGTAATTACCGTTCTGTGGTTAGAGAAGGCCGGTTTGAGAATGTTCAGTGGGAGTCACATGGGATGTTGGGTTGGTGTGTTGTTTTTCAGTTGACATCTGCAATTCTATTCTAAGGATTAGTTGCTCGAGGGCGAGCAATGTTTAAGCTTAGGGGAGTTTGATGCGATGATTTTGAGTCGCATTTATAGACCTTTTTACTATGTGTTTTGTGCTCTTATTAGTCGTTTTTATGGTTAATATTGCATAATTCACCCATTTTGGTCTTTGTCATCATTTTATGTCAAATTCCCTTAGTTTTATCATTTTGAGCATTAATTATCACATTATCATAATTTGTGTGGATTTATTTGATCTGGTCTTTAAATTTCAGGAAAAACAAGTATCTCCTTCCGTCGATACCATCGACCAGGCTACAGGTTGCCAGCCGAAAGGAGCAACACAGAGTCGATACCATCGACACCCAAGTCGATGGAATCGAGATCCCTTCAGGTTGCTGGCGAGGAAGCTGTCGATACCATTGACACACAGGTCGATGCCATCGACGCATGGAGGCTACAACGTCGCTAAATGACAAAACCGACGCTACAGAGCGGTCGATACCATCGACCCAAGTCGATGGTATTGATATGGATACAGGCACTCGGACGGAAAGAAAAGAAGGTTGTCGCTACTACACCGGGTCGATACCATCGACCCGCGTCGATGGTATCGACGCCGACAGATATGTGTTGGATTCAGTTTTATCTCAATCGGACAGCTGGAGTTAATTGACGACCTAATTAGGGACTTATACCTAATGACGACCGCCCACACGAGATCATCATCTCATTTGCTATTGCACAAGTGCTGAGGAGCGAGAGAAAGGAGAACGGAGGCCAGAAGCTCATCCCTGTCGATCCGGACGCTGCCGAAGACGAATTTCACCACCGAGAGGCGGGAAAGCTTGTGTTCTACGCAAAGGATCAACCGGTTCTTCCCCGTTCAGGGGTTTTCCCACTTAATTCACGTTTTTCATATGATTTCCCCTATTTATACCATGTATTTGTGCGAGATGAACATGCGAGGCTAATCCCCTCCATCTTTAGGACCGGGAGTAGCCCGGGAATGCATTGTATGACAGTTTTGTATTAATAATTCATATTTTCTCTCTTAAATTCGTGGTATAGTTTCGTTTTCTCCATATATTGTTATGTTTGATCACCATAATAATAACCTAATGCCCTTAATCACTTCGACAGAAGGATTAACGGTTGAAAAGAGACGAAACCTACATTAATCGATAAATCCCTTGACAAAGGAGGTGTAAAATTAATGGTGGAAACTGAGAGATCTTCGTAATGCACTTAGTTTAGGGAATAGATTGCTACGACGGTGGAATCAACCTAAACCTAAGTAGTGAATTGAACCACGACAGTGGGTAATTCTGTTTTCAGGCCACTACCCGGATAGAGAGAGAAGATTGAGGAGTTATATGAAACCTAATGCAATGTTGACCCGCAGTGAAACTGAAATCCTAAAGATACCCTTTTGAATTGATTAAATTAACCTTTAATCGATTGTTTGCTTTATTTTATTTTTATTTTCTTTTAATTTTAACAACAATTCTCAACTTGTTAATCGGCTTAGCTGATCGCAAATAGTTAGTAGGAGTCTCCAACAATTCATGTGTCCCTGAGTTCGACTCGTGCCTCACAAAGGCCTATATTACTCGACGCGTATACTTGCGTTTAAGCGCGCAGTAAAATACATGTCACCACCTCTAACAATTCAACTTCTTCCTTCATGGCTTCTGGTTGTTCTCCTTCATCGGTGGTAGATTCTAGAGCTTCACAACATATGACTAGTATGAGGAAATTGCTTCACTCTTTTGACTCATATATTCTAGATCAATCTGTGACATTAGCTGATGGTTTGGTGCGAAAAGTATTAGCAAGTGGTTCTGTTTCTTTGACTCCTAAGATTGACCTCAAATCTGTACATTATGTGCCTAAATTTCTATTCAATTTACATTATGTTGCAAAATTGATTGATATTGTGAAATGTACAATGACATTTGGTCCTTCTTGTTTTGTATTATAGGATCTCAAGAGTATGAGTATGATTTTTGGGGGAGGGGGCTAGTAAAGGAGATCTCTATCTCTTTCATGGTACAAGTTTGCCTCATCAAGTACATGCTGCACCAGCCCATGCTATCCTTTTGAGCGGTTCTCCCTTACTGTGACACTACCAATATGGTCACCCTTCTCTGGAGAGTTTGCAGAAGTTAGAACCTGATTTATCACATGTGTCTACTATAGAGTGTCAGTCTTATCAGTTGGGGAAGAATCATAGGATTTCTTACCCTAGTCGTGTCAATAAAAAGGCTCTTCGTCCCTTTGATCTTGTTTACAGTGATGTTTGGGGTCCTATAAAAGAAAGTAGTTATAATGGTTTTCAATATTTTATGTCTTTGTAGATGATTTTTCTCGCATGACATGGACTTATTTATTGAAGAGTAGAGAATCTGTGTTATCCATTGTCAAATATTTTCATCAAGAATAAAAGTCCAATTTATTTGCAATATTAAAATTCTCCAATCCGATAATGCCTTGGAATATGTTCAACATGTTATGGATGATTTTTACAGTTCTGTTGGAATGATACATCGTACATCTTGCTCTCATATACCCCCAACAAAATGGGGTGACTGGGAGAAAAATCGTCATCTTCTTGATATTTCTAGGATGATTATGTTACAATCCAATGTTCCTAGGAGATTTTGATTTGATTCTTTATTGACTGCTTGTTTTCTTATTAATAAGCAACACTCTTATGTTCTCCGAGGGTGTACTCCATTCCTTATATTATGCATGTATGATCAGCCCTTTCTTGTTCCTCTTAGAGTGTTTGGTTGCACCTTCTTTGTTCATAAATTTGATCCTAAAGCTGACAAATTGTCTCCATGGTCTATCAAGACTCTCTTTCTTGGGTACTCCAATACCATAAGGGGTACAAATGTTACTGTCCAAGTCTTCACCGCATATTTGTGTTTGGGGATGTCACCTTTCATGAGTCCACTACATATGTCTCTAGTGTTCTCAGTTAGGGGGAGCAATTATGTGAGAGTGAGGGAGTGTCACTATCACAAATCAATGAGGGAGTACTATGACAACAAGGTGAGAGAGCGCCACCTGTCATTCTTGAAGATACTATAATCCACGAGGGGACATATGGTCATGTTCCTCCAATTCAGTAATACTCTCAGGTATATCACAGATGAAGCATGCAAGATCATGATGAGGTAGAGACTGCAGTAGATGTGTCTTCCCCATCTTCCTCTACTCAAGAGATTCTTGAAGAGCCATCTGATCTTGATGTTCCCATTGCTCTCCACAAAGGTACTCGCTCATGTACTATTCATCATCCTATTGCATGTGTTTGCTATTTATCAAACTTGTCTAAGCAGGAATGCTCTTTTACTCTTGGGATTGATTCTGCAACTATTTCAAAGAATCATATTGATGCATGAAGGATGTTGGCTGGTTAAAGGTGATGAAATCTAAAATGTCTGCACTTGTACAGAATAATACGTGGGAGATTACCGATTTACCTTCTATTAGACATATGGTGTAGATTTCTTTGAGACCTTCGCACCAGTGGCTCGATCCTTATTTCTCTGGCTACCACTTTTGACTGGCCACTATATCAACTCGATGTCAAAAATGCCTTCCTACATGGTGATCTACAAGGAGAAGTATACATGGAGCATCCTCCTGGATTTGTTGCTCAAGGGGGAGTGTCAAAAGGTGTGTCGATTGAAGAAGGCCATTTATGGGTTGAAACAATCTCCTCAAGCTTGGTTTGACAAGTTCAGTTCTATTTTATTCCAAATTGGCTTCTCATATTCTGTGACTGATCATTCATTATTATATTCTAATTCTTCTCATGGGTCCATTATTATTGTCATTTATGTTGATGATATTTTTATTACTGGCAATAATTGTGTAGGCATATCAGATGTTAAAGAAGGACTGTAGAAGCACTTTCACACAAAGGACCTAGGCAAATTGAGGTACTTTTTGGGAATTTAATTTCTTTGATCTCATGCAGGCACTAATTTTTCTCAAAGGAAATATGTGCTTGATCCACTTTATGAGACAGGCATGAGTGAGTCCATGTCAGTACCACTCCTATGGATTATCATGTGAAGGAGAAGACTGATGACACTGATTATCCTGATACTGGGTATTATAGTAAGATTGTGGGTAAGTTGATATACTTGATAGTTACCCATCCTGAAATTTCCTTTATTGTAGGAGTGGTGAGTCAGCATATGAGCTCACCCAAGTAGGCTCATTGGATAGCAGTATGTCGCATTCTTAGGTATCTAAAAGGTGCACCTAGGAAAGGGATCACATAACATAGACCTAATACACCTTTGTCTACTTTTGTTCTTACTGGCTATGCAAAAGCAGATTGAGCTAATAATCAAAATGACAGAAGATCCACATCTGGATATTGTACCTTTCTAGAAAATCATCTTATCACCTATAAAAGCAAGAAGCAGAATGTGGTGGTTCGTTCTAGCACAAAAGCAGAGTGTAGAGCTATGGCTAATGCTTTTTGTGAACTACAATGGGTTTAATCTATGTTGTCTGAGTTGAAAATTCCTATGATATCTCCTATTGAGCTCAGATGTGACAATCAAGTTGTAATTCATATTGCTAAGAATTCAATATTCCATGAGCTCACTAAGCACATAGAAGTTGATTGTAATTTTGTCAGAGATCAAGTCACGAATGGAAAGGTGGTGACTCATCATGTCAAATCTGAAGACCAACTTGCTAATGTTCTTAGAGAGCCATTGGGTCCAGTAATGTTTCAGAGTCTTAGTAACAAGCTGGGCATATATGATGTGTACACTCCATCTTGAGGGAGAGTGTTAATATAGCTATTTTATGTTTCTTATATTTCTTTATGTCATTCACCTTTACTGTTGTACCTCTCTATAATTTTCCCTTCTCAGTTAGTAATAAAAGAGGGACAACACATTGCTGCCCTAACTAGCGCTGCACAAGTACAATATCCTACACCATGTTTATATGCGGAAAGGCAGTTGCACACTACAATTTCTAAAAAAAAGATATAAGAGGAAGAATTATCACTCAAATATGTTCTGAGCAGATTGGTGTGATTTGAGGAGGGGGTTGTGTGCGTGATGGGTGGGGAGGGTATGGATAAAGGCTTGATAATTTCTCTTTCTTTTTGTCTATGTTACATGCTTAAGGGGTGTTGTGTGTGTTGTGGGGGTGGGGGGGGTTAAAGGCATGATAATTTTTGCTTCTTTTGTCTCTATGGCATGCTAACGGTATGCTCTCAACTTTAAAGAATTAAAGATAGTGCCTCATTCTGAATAAGAGTTAGGAATGCAATATGTTGCATATAGTTGTGCTGATGTAGATGTTTATTCAAAGATAGATCGATGTGATGATGAATCGAATAAGAACTATTGTTGTTCGTCTCCTCGCTCCTTGTAATTTTGACACCAACATCAAGAGGTTTACGCATTGTTTTTTTTAGTCAATGTTGTTATCCTTGAATGCATATTATGTAGCACAAAATGGTTCATCCATATGTTCAATGACTAAGAAGTAACTGCAACATAAATATTTGAAAGATTATATGAAGCTACAATCAATGCTAGCCTTACTAACACGATGAGAAATTGCATATGTAAATACAAAAGGTACATGAAGTATAGACAAGTGGTTTACAAATGTGGACTATTGCTTTTACATCTTTCGAAAAGTAGTGTGAGGCTTGCCTTCAGACAAGTACCGCATAGTACATACTAAATGTCACATGAAGTTGTCCCACCACTAAGAGTTATCTGAAGATAAATTTAAGTTCAATAAGTAGTAACATGATATAAAACAGTGCTCCAATTTTAATCTTATACCATGTAGTAGTGTCAAATATAATTTACAATGTTAATAAAATATGCACATAATACTCTACAACCTCAATGATTGTAAATCTCTGTGCAGACTCTCCTAAGTTGTTTCATAATTTGCATACGCAATCGATGACCACATGTGGGGTCACATATACAGACTGTAGAGCTACCGCTAGTTCAGCCCAATGTTCTACCGCATATGATGTCATACTGAAACTAAATTATTATAGTGATGTGCTTATTGTTGTGCTTCATCTTGTATATAAATTGAGTCATCTCATTTTCAACAAGTTGTTTATGAGTTTACTTATTGATGTCAATGTTTTTATACATTTCATATTAAGTTTAACCATTTAGTATGGATATTTCTTGGTGGTTTCATTAGGCCATTTCAAGTTTCAGACTCTGGTTACTAATATACGGCTTGATACTCTCAACAAGTTATATCCAGCTTGATTTTGGGCTACCGAACAAATAGGTACATATATGGGTAATAATATGTATAAGCTTTTCTAGTTGGTTTTCTCCTGAGAACTTTTGCCCAAAAGAGGCCTAAATAACACATGTAAGCTGTAATTGATCAAATATATGAAAAACATCTTTGCATGCTCGTGTCACTTTTTAGTTAAGAGTTTTAGAAGTAACTCAGTTTTCAATTATTTTCTCCCGAATGAATAAATATGACGTCTTTATAGGTGATGATGAATGTTTGTGCAGCTTCACATGCTGAACATGAGCACAAGTAATTTGAAGACGTTCACTAGTTCGGAAAAGTGAATGAACATCATACCAAAGATACTAGAATTGTCAAATGAGCCTAGATTTGAGTAGTGATTAAGAAACATGATAGTATTGGATGCAGTTATTGTACCTTGTTTTCTTCTATCGTTGACTTGGTCATTGTAAAGTGCACTAACATTGCATTTTCTAACTAGCTTTGTGAAATATAAATTGTTATATCGTGTGCCTCATTGGAAAAGTGGGGTCTTTCCTTCTGTTGCTTTTCTTTTTCATAATACGCAATACCCAACGTCTGCCATTCGTGTCCAAGCATTGAACATGGTTCGCTTTGTTTTATATGTTAAGGCTATGTTCATTGTGTCAACGCTTTGAACATGATGTGTAATCTAATACTATAATCAACTATTCCTATTACAAGGCGTATCAGTTCCCATCCGTGTCGGTTCCTCTGGGGAGCATATATTTATATCCTAGCTGAGTTGATTTATGCCCTATATTAGAGTTTAATCATGTTACTTTTTCGCACATCAACCTTATGGTGTCAGCTAAGGGCTTGTTTGGTTTGCTTTGATTTGTTGGATGAGAGCGCAAAGTATGATTAAAAAAATAGAATGTTTAAAGTGAGTGATTATAAATCACTGTAGTATGTTTAGTGGGGGCTCAGGGGCGTCCCCAAGTGGGGACAGGGGCCACGCCCCCCCAAACAAAAAAAATGTAATGTATATATATGTACATATACCTATGTCTGTAATGTTATATTGATAATATATATTATTTATACCAAATATTAGTCACAAATATGGACTTGGTGTAGTGGTTTGTAGTTGTAACCATAGCCAAGAGATCTCAAGTTTGAATCATTGTATATGCATCACTCATTTTTACAATACATGCAGAATACATTTACTATATATATTGTCTTTGGCACAATAAAACACAATACTTGACTTGGTGTAGTGGTTTACATAGTTGTTGTTGTGCTTAAGGTCATGAGTTCCAATTGTACATTGGGCATTTAAAAGTTTTTGCCCCCCACCCCCCAACGACCAACTTTTGGTACCGCCACTGTGGGGGCTTGTTTAATTTGCTTTGATTTTGTTGGATGAGAGCACAAAGTATGATTCAAAAAACAGAATGTTCAAAGTGAGTGATTTCAAATCACTGTAGTATGTTTAGTGGGGTACATCTGGAACACGTCGTTTTTGTTTGTTGTTTGGTTGGCAAGTGTTTTTTTTACTTGATATGCAGTTGATTTACTGAAAGCCAGAGGTGAGCTGCAAGTGCACTGCACTGCACTGCACACGTCGATTATGCTTTTTTGGTTGGTAAGTTTTTTTACTTAATGAGCAGTTAATGTTCATAAAAGAGAATCAGGACCTGCAACTGCACTCGACCACTCTCGAAATGGGAGCATTACAAAGTCCTGAAATTTGGATAAAATCAGGACCTGCAACTGCACTCATGTGGCCCGGACCTGTGCTGACATAAACTTTTGACTTTCAGATTCGAAGGACCCAGATATCTGAATCATCGTGTAATATGAATGTGTATACGTACTTTAGGTTGACTAGGGATATAGGTCTGTTTGCTGTAGACTGTCGTTCCTTACAAATTAGGCCAGAAGGTTGTGTGCAAACAAATAAACATCCCGCCGTTTATGTCTTGCTCTCTAGAAGATCGAAAATACGTCCGGGACGCGCGCTGGGGTGAACTCGCGTTTTGACGCGCGCGCCGGAAGCAGTTTTCCAACTGGGGGCCCGTTTTGAGCGGTTTGGCCTATGAACTTCTCAGGACCACGCGCGCAGCAAGTGGGCAGCAGGCCTGCGACACCGATTTGATCGCTGTGAACTTGCATTAAATGCCATTTCGCGTGGGAAACGTTTCAGACGTTCCGTGGTTTAGGGGGGAACTCGGTGGAGGAAAAAAGTATCCTGCTGCTGAAAGAAAATAAGATTAATTGGGTTAAATTTCAGGGCATTTTTCCACTAATGGAGCGGGATGCGCACAGACTTCCATTCCACAATAATGCACTGATTCACACATTTATGAGGGAAACTCACATTAATGCACCGACTGACATATTTAAGAGGGAAAATCTGATTGCCCCTGCATTACTTGACACATTTAGGGAAAATCTGATTGCCCCTGCATTACTTGACACATTTAAGAGGAAAATTTTGATTGTTGTTGCATTGATTGACACATTTAAGATGGAAAATTGGATGTTGGAGACCATAATTAGAATGTTGGAGATCATTAAATCGTCCCTCCCCCATCTAAATATTCTTCTTCCTCATTAAATTCTCTCTATCGTTCTTTCTCACCGCCTACTTGTTCTTCTGTATTTATTACTTCATTTATTCTTGGTGGAAGAAATGGAGTTCGATATAGGTAATTTTTTGTAAAATTATACCTTCTTGCAGCATGTATAAACTCTTTATCATCTCATACATCATTTAAATTGAGTAGATGTAGAACTTGGAAGTGATTATGAAGAAAATTATTCTTCTCAGGAAACCAATGACACCAGTGATGGAGAATCTGGAAAATATTTGCAAGAGGAAGATGTAGCTGCAAAAGAATTTGGTAATGAATCTGAAGAATATTTACAGGAGAAAGATGTAGTTGAAGAAGAACAGGACGTCCACCAAGAATATCCTGTTGCAGAATTTGATCTTAACGTACCCCATGCACATGAGGAAGAAGAATTCTCTACTGATCAAGGTTAGTTATCAAGAACTGATTAGCAGAATTCTGTAATGCTCACTGCCATTTAATACGCGCACTCTTTAATGTTAATTAGTGATGAATACTTTATGGTCGTTGTTAAGTATGCAGTAATTTCTTTCATTGCGCACATTTATTTTTAATTGTGCCCATATATCTTTCATTGCGCTCATTTATTATTCAATGCCCCCATGTATATTCCATTGATAACATATCTGTTTAAAAACTGAGCGCAATGAAAGATATATGGGCGCAATTGAATAATAACTGGGCCCATATTTCTTTCATTGCGTCCATTGATTTTTAATTGCGCCCATATATCCTTCATTGCGACCATATATCTTTCATTCCGCCCATGTATATTCCATTGATAACGTATCTGTTTCAATGCACCCATGTAATTTCAGTTGCACCCATATAAGTCCTATTGCGCCCATATTTGTTTAATAATGCCCATATAATTTTAGTTGCGCCCATATAATTTCAGTTGCGCCCATAAAATTTCAATTGCGTCCATATATCTTTCGTTGCGCCCATTTAAATTCAATTGCGCCCATATATCTTTCATTGCACCCATTTGATTTCAATTGCGCCCATATATATTTTATTGCGCCCATGTAATTTCAATTGCGCCCATATATGTTTCGTTGAGCCCATTTAATCTCAATTCCGCCAATATATCTTTCATTGCGCCCATTTAATTCCAATTGTACCCATGTATATTTCATTGCACCCATTTAATTTCAATTGCGCCCATATATGTTTCGTTGAGCCCATTTAATCTCAATTCCGCCAATATATATTTCATTGTGCCCATTTAATTTCAATTGCGCCCATATATATTTGGTTGCGCCCGTGTAATTTCAATTGCGCCCATATATGTTTCATTGAGCCCATTTAATCTCAATTCCGCCAATATATCTTTCATTGCGCCCATTTAATTTCAATTGCGCCCATATATATTTCATTGCGCCCATGTAATTTCAATTGCGCCCATATATGTTTTACATCGCCCATTTAATCTCAATTGCGCCCATATCTCTTTCATTGCGCCTATTTAATTTCAATTGCGCCCATATATCTTTCTTTGTGGCAATACTACACTAAGAGGGCACCAGCTTACATTATGTGGGCGCAATACTACACTAAGTTGGGTCAATACTACACTAAGTGGACGCAATAGTACACAAACTACGAGGATTACCGACTAATGTTGTTCTTTTGATCTTGCTGTAGATCCCAATATTCCTCCTGTTGGAATGATTTTTGCTAGTCTTTGTGAAGTGAAAGATTTTTATAGAAGTTTTGGTATTTCCTGTGGCTTTGGTGCTAGGGTTCGTAGTTCTGGTAAGAACAGATAGGGTGAAATATCTAGGGTAAAGATGGTTTGTATAAAACAAGGGGAAACTATACAGAATACCGATAGAATGGCTCAGAGGTGTAGTGCTAGAGTGAACTGCCTTGCTCACATTGTTATACATCTGAAGAATGGGTTATATATGATTGACCACTATAATGATGATCACAACCATGTTATGCTTGGAGCAGATCATGTGCAATTTTTGCCGTCAATGAGGACCGTCTCTTTGATGCAGCAGAGAAGGCTTGTAATTAATGACCAGGCTGGTATATCAACATCTCAGACAATGGCTGCACTTGCTGTTGAAGCTGGTGGAGTAACCAATCTAACATTTACAGAGAGGGACGCAAAGCATCTGTTAACCCGGTCTAGGAGAATAAATCTCAGAAAAGGTGACGCCAAAGCAATGCATGAGTATTTCTCAAAGATGCAGTGCGCCCATCATAACTTCTTCTACATGATGGATTTGGATGACTGTGGTGTTTTAAAGAATGTTTTCTGGGCTGAATCTAGAGCAAGATCTTCCTACAAGTACTTTGGGGATGTTGTATCATTTGACAGTACATATCTCACCAACAAATACAAGATGCCATTTGCTCCTTTTGTGGGTGTCAACCATCATGGTCAAACAATTTTGCTTGGTTGTGGACTTTTATGAGAAGAGACAACACAAAATTATGTATGGTTATTCAAAACTTGGTTGTCATGCATGGGATGTAATGAAAACGACTCCAATTCAGTTATAGATCACTCAAAACTTATTCATTTCTGATTGTGTATATAAATGCATAAATTTTCAGGTGTCCATCCTAAAGGCATAATACAGACCAAGCTCAATCCATTATCAATGCTATTGCCGAAGTGTTTCCCACTACCAAGCATAGATTGTGTTTGTGGCACATAATGAAGAAGCTACCGCAGAAGTTTGAAAATTCTGAAGGAGCACGTAAGGCTATCAAAGGAGCCGTATATGACTTGATAACTACAATTGATTTCGAAAATCGGTGGACTAAATTGGTAAACTTACGCAATTTACAAAAAAATAGATGGGTCCAACGGATGTACCCTATCCGGAAGATGTGGGTGTCATGCTATGTGAAATCATCATTTTGGGCTGGAATGTCTACAACACAAAGAAGTGAATCCATCAATGCATTTTTAAAGGTTATTTTAGGGAAAGAATGACGCTAAAAGAATTTATTGAACAATTTGAACTTGCCGTAAGTGTGAAGTTCAAAAAGGAATCCGAAGCGGACTACGAATGTGTTCACAAAAATCCTGTACTGAGAACTACTTTTGAAATGGAACATCAACTTGGTGAATGGTACTCATTGGACATTTTCAAGAAATTTCAAACAGAGCTTCAGGGCCTCATGTACTGCAACACAGTTCATAGATTGACAACCGGAGAACTGTATTTCTTCCAAGTTTTTTAGAGGAAGAGGATACAAGTTGATTCTTACACCTTTGTGCTACGACTGAAGTCATTTCAATTGGTATATAGCACATCAAAGCTCAGAGCTATTTGTCATTGTTTAATGTTTGAATCATCGGGCATCATTTGTAGACACATGTTTGTTGTGTATATGTTCCTTGGTATTGTCAAGTTGAATGAGGAATACCACTTGATTGACGGATGGAGGAAGGATGTGAAACAAATTGTAAGAAAACCAGACACTATACAACGTGTTGAATATACTAACCCCGAGGATAGGTATAGTGCCGTCGTACAAAACATCCAGTCATTGGGCGAGGCAGCTGCAATGTCTTGGGAGAAATTTGATTTAATTATGAAAGGATTGGAGAAAATAAAAAGGGACGTTGGGGTATCACATGGTGTAAGCCAGTCAGAAAGGACTATTCAAACTTTAGAGGATCTCTTAAGGGCATGTGTGCTACAATTTCTTGGAAGTTGGGATGTACATCTAACTCTGATAGAGTTTGCGTACAACAATAGCTATCAAAGAAGCATAGATATGGCTCCTTATGAGGCTCTGTATGGGAGACGATGTCGGTCTCCTCTTTGCTGGTATGAGACCGGTGAATATCAACTTTTGGGTCCTGAGCTAGTACAACAGACTACAGAAAAGGTTAAAGTGATACAACAACAGTTGAAAGCAGCCCAGGACAGGCAGAAATCTTATGCAGATAATCGACGCAGACCACTTGAGTTCCAAGTGGGAGATAGAGTATATCTTAAGGTTTCTCCTTGGAAAGGTGTGTTGAGGTTTGGAAAGAAGGGTAAGTTGGCTCCTAGATTTATGGGACCATACCCTATCCTAGCTCGTGTTGGAAAGGTAGCATATAAGTTGGAGCTACCACCAGAGCTACATAGATTGCATAATGTCTTTCACATCTCTATGTTGAGGAAATGCCATCCAGATACTGAACAGACAATTCAACCAGTAGAGGTTGAGTTAGATGAGGATATTTCCTATGTTGAGGGTCCTGTGTTAATCCTGGATAGAAGGGTGAAAAAGCTGAAGAGAAAGGATATAATACTAGTGAAAGTTTTGTGGAATCACCGTGGCATTGAGGAAGCCACATGGGAACTAGAGAATGAGATGCGTAGAAAATACCCATCTCTTTTTGCGTAGGATTTCGGGGCGAAATCCTTGTTAGGGGTTTATAGTTGTAAGGCCCCTGAACTTTCTTAATGAGTTGAAGGAGCTTAATTACCATACTTTAAAGCTTATAACTCTAATATAACCTTTTGATATGTTTTGAAATCATAACGCAAGCTTAAGTTTCAAATTTGGTCCAATTTGGACACTGTTTGAGAAAGTTATGCAATTTTCCATATATTTCAGACTTTTCTGCAATTTACCCAATTGAGGGGTTTTCTTTGCAATTTGTCACATACATTATATTCATTAGTTGTTATATTATCATTCTTGAGATTTTTGAGCCATGGGGACCCTATTTGAGTCATGCTTTGAAGGTGTTTTTATCAAGGGCATTTTAGGGTTTTCCCCCTTCATGGATGAGCTACCTTTAGTAGCTATCAACTAAGGAATTATGTGATTGGCTGAGAATTTCGTCAAAGGCAAGCCAAGCAGGTCTAGAGGGACGGTGGGAGAGCTGTGTGTGTGTGTGTGTGCTTATGTATTTTAATAATATAAAGCCATGGATACTTGGATATATATTAGAATTTCAATTTTTTTTTCTTTTTCTTAATATTAAAGTGTTATATACTTATCCAAAAGCCCACAAACGAGCCATTTGCTCTCCATTCTCTCTCTCCTTCTCCCAGCCTCGTCCTCCCTCTGTTCAGCTGCGATTTTTGCTGCCCAAGGAAGAAGAAGGTGGGGATCCTCTTGGAAACAAATTCTAGGGTTGAAATTGATTCTCTTTTTGGGTGTATGATGCTTCCCCCAAGTGATACTAACCCAAAAGTGTAAGTTTTTCATTATTTCCTCCATCCAATTCTTTGTTCCTCTTCCTCCTACATCTCTCCAGGTCGGAACCATGGTTTTCCATGGTGAAAGTTCCCCTAGAACTCAAAACTCCTTCCTTCTTGTCTCTTTTCTAGGGTTTTGCTTGTTTGTGGAGAAAATTGCATAGTTGGCCAAGTTCAGATCTGAATCCAAGGTTTCCTTGCCCTATTTGCTCGAGATTTTTGCTGTTGGATATCTGAACTACTCTATAGAGGCGAGTTATATAACATTCTTCACTTATATTGCTTATTAGAAGCTTGTTAGTTCATGATTATGCTTGAATGTGATGATCTAAGCATAGTGGAATTATGCTTGTTTAGAATTACGAATTTTGTGGTGTTTCCTATTTTATTCCAGTTCTATATGAACCTGTAAACTTGTGTAAAGCCTTTATAAGGTGTAACATGATTTGGGACAGGTTGATAGCAACAACCTATGGCATTATGTACAAAACAAATGATGGTGCAAATTAGGGTTTTTAAACTATTTCCTTCCCTATCACATAATTGATTGTTATACCATTCAATAACCAATAGTGTTGCTATCTTAGCAACTTAGGTTCGTGATCAAGGGTGTAAAATTTATAGTTACAACCTATGGTTACCACCTTAGGACAGGTTTTGACTCAATTATACATTTAATTATCATCCACTAAGTATTTTAATGATGTTATCAATCGATGATGATATTGGCCTATTATTTGATGATGTTAATTGAATGTATTACTGATCTAACAACCAATGGTGACTTAATGATCACAATTAATGGTGGATCAGGTCATCACCATATATGATGAATTAGGAATGTAATTGTAGATTTGACTATACCTTGAACCAATGGTTCCTAGGTTCAATTGATCTAATGGTTAGACCTATACTTCAATTGATAACCTTGAACAATGAACCTGATCCAATGAATAATATTGGATGCTTTAACATCCAATGGATTTGAATAAATCACATGTTATTATATGTGGTTCCTAGTGAATATAATTCAATGGTTCATTACCATTAATTGGCAGCATTACCTTTGCCATTGTATAGTTATATTTGATAAATCACTATAATAAGTGGATGTGTAACTCCCGTGTGATCTAGCTTGTTATACCTAACCTTGATGTAATTATTTGATGTTGATTGGTTATAATCCGACCTCTTGAATGATTAATGTGATAATGAATTACATTCTTCTTGTGTTGAAACCACATTGTAGTACAATTTCAATATCATAGTGCATTGCCATGTTAATATCTATGGATACATATGTGCTAATGATCTTTTGAGCCTTGTTTAAGGCATGGAATGATGATGATAACCTTACTATACATAATGTGATGGTCTTAATGACCTTTGGGCAAGCTTGAAGCCATGATTGAGGTGAAATCCTCTTTATGTTCCAATAAGGGTTAAAACCCTGGAACTTGTGATAAGATATTGGTATCTTGGAAATAGTATCATGATAAGTGTGGTCCATTAATTTGCAATGAATGATAGGATGTGGTAATATGATTAAGATTTTTACATCAAATGTTTTATATCCTTTGAATTCATTATACATATATTCTTGTTAGAAAATAATTAGGGTTTGAATGTCCACTTGTATGATAAAGCCTTAACGCATTCAATTGGCAGTAATTAATCAAGTGTAACCCTAATCATGTAGAGCCCTGTGCCGTAGAGCCATCTTCAGTGTCAGAATTTACTGGATGGTGAAACGAGTATTCCCAAGGGAAACTCGGAGCGCATACTGTTGAGTATGTGGGGGTGGCAAGTTGAGGATATATTCTTGTCATCCACAATTGCAGGTTATGGAGGATGGCTATGGTCATGCCTCAGACATTTGATGTGATTGAGGACAACTGCGGTTGTACCTCGGATTAGAGGGTTTTGTATACCCTGTGTTCTAGTGTCGTAACTTGTACCAAGTACGAACTAGTTGTTATCAGTTGACTATATGTCACTGTTGGCAGTTTGACTGGTATGTCACTGCGGTTTACTCGTACTGACCGAGGGGAAGAGATCTTAGGATACCGGCACTCCTAGATCTTATACGGAACTGAATAGCACTTCGCAGTGGTCAGTTGGACTTTGAGTGGTACGACTCAAACTCCCCAGGGCATAATAATAAAAGATATAATACCAGCCGTGTAGTATAATTGCTAGGGTTTAAATACGTATCACATTGGTTGATTAACCATTGTATTGTCTTTACACTACATATTTCTTACATGATGTAGACTTATGAAAACTGTGTAATTCTACTTGATGCTTCAACTTATTTGCTTAACTGCTTAGTATGCTTAAATTGTTCAATCTGTTCATATTGCTTATTCAATACCCTAACTTCTCTATGTAATTACTGTTAATTAATAAGTTATAATCAATATATGTTGGAGAGAGTTATATCTCTCGCTGGGACTGGGTCTCACCCGTGGGTAACCACATTTTTTTTTAGGTGGTCGCGGGCAACGTGGTCGAGGTCGTGCTGTGGAAGAGAACCAACCTGGTGATCAATAGATTCAGAAGGTTGGTTAGTTGTAGATGTTAGTTATAGATGTTAGTAGTACAGTCCTAGTGTCGTCCCTGTACTCTCATGTCCTGGTATAGGATGTGTTTTCTAGACGATATACTTGTATCGACATGAGATTTTGGTCGTATGCCAATGTTTGTAAATATATGGCATGTACATGTGAAATATCTTTTATATGTAGGATGTGACTGAGGTCTTTGGACCCTTATGCAAATGCTTGATACAATATATGAGAATGGAATGATGGACATTTTATCAATGTTCTAAAGTTTGTTTACACCTTTGGAATCGATTTTAATTATTCTGCATTTTTGACAATGTGATTAATTAGTAGTTGATCGTGTTTTGAGTTTTGAGTAATCTCATTTAACGTGATGAGGTGTCACAGTTAAGTTGGTATCAGATCTCTAGGTTTACCGAGTCTACAGGGACATAGGACGTAGGTTTGAGTCTGTGCTTATGTATCCAACATATCTGATCATAGTTTATGCTTATGCAGATATGTCTGGAGGACATGAAGAACATGTTGAGAGTAGCTATGTTGCACCAGGAGGAGGTGCAGGGAGGCAGGCACGCAATGAGAGAGTGCCAGAAGCAGGGCCAGAACAGCCCACAATGACTCATCTAGACCCGACAATGATTGCCAATCCTGAGTTTCAGCATATGTTTAGACAAATGATGGCCACAATCACACATATTGCTGACAGAGCACCAGCACCTCCAGCTAGGGCAGCCGCCTCTAATGTGGAGTCCCTAGGTATCGGGAAGACATTTGAACGTCTTAGACGTGTTGGGGCAATTGAATATGCAGGTACTTCTGATCCAGCAGACGCTGACATGTGGTTGACTGAGCTGGAAAAAGCTTTCAAAATCCTAAACATCACTGAAGAAGACAAAGTTAAGCATGCAGTATACTTGCTGAAGGGCAGTGCTGGCCACTGGTGGGCCATAGAAGAGGAGAAAAGGCCAGGAGTTGTGATAGGATGGGAGGAGTTTCGGAGGGAATTTGTTAGTCGATATTTTCCAGAGACCTACCTAGATGAGAAAATCTCTCAGTTCGAGAAGATTCGTCAAGGAGCTATGAATATCAATGAGTATGAATCAAAGTTTATGGAACTTCTGAGGTTTTGCCCACACATGGCAGCAACAGACAAGGAAAGGATCCGGAGATTTGAGAAGGGTCTGAGTACAGAGTTGACTACTACAGCATCAGCCTTGGAGAACAGGGAAAGGTTTTCCACCTTTGTGGAATCTGTCAGGAGGATTGAGAGGTCTGCCATAGAGAAGCGTGATGCTAATGCTAAGAAGCGACCTATACAGTTTCAAGGGCAATCATCTGGAGGCTTTAAGAAGCCAAGGTTTTTCCCATCATCGTCACAACCAAGGTCAACCTTCACTGAACCAAGATCACATGCACCATCACAGTGGACCCCGAGCCAGGGTAGAGGTCACAATTTTCCACCGACGGGAGCCCGCAGTACCTCATCAGTTTCAGTGACAGGGCCATTTAGGCCATATCAGGACACCAGAACATGTTACAAGTGTGGGAAAGTGGGGCATACAAGACCTTA
The DNA here is from genome assembly GCA_963693085.1 of Alisma plantago-aquatica. NCBI lineage: Eukaryota > Viridiplantae > Streptophyta > Magnoliopsida > Alismatales > Alismataceae > Alisma > Alisma plantago-aquatica. The sequence goes on from OY856412.1 coordinate 1,250,315,611, forward strand.
TTGCCCTATGAAAGATGAGGAGGTGACTCAGCAGGCAAGGCAAAGTCAACAAGGTCCACAACAACGACAGTTTAGTAGTAGTAGTGGCAGAGGACGTGGTCAGGTGTCCCATGCAGGATCCTCAGGACAGGTGAGCAGAGGACGTGGACGGCAGCAGGCAACAGCTAGGTTCTATGCCATGACCCAGCCTGAAGCAGTGGTCAATCCACGAGTCGTGACAGGTCAGATGGAGTTATTTCATTCTGATATGTCTGCTTCCTGTTTCATATCTGTGTTAGTAGACCCGGGTGCGACACACTCTTTTATTACCAGAGAGGTGATAGATAGTTGTTATCTACCTGTTAGCCTTAGATCTGATAGCCTGCGGCTAGAGACTCCTTTGGTTGATTCTGCCGAGTTGCTAGAAGTGTGCTCTTCTTGTGTTATTTCTTTCTCTGGACATAACATTCAAGTGGATCTTCTGCCACTTGACATGCATGGTTTTGATGTAATCCTAGGAATGGATACCTTGGAGAAATACAAGGTAGTCTTGGACTGTAGTACTAAGGTGGCGACATTCCATGATGGAGATGTACAGTGGATTTTTCAGGGTGATAGGAAGATTCTTCCTACATGTTTGATGTCAGCCATGACAGCTGAGCGGTTGATGAGACAAGGATGTGAGACTTTCTTAGCTCATGTTGTGGATACCAAGGCGGTAGGTCCTAGTATCCAGGAGTTACCAGTGGTGCGAGAATTTGAGGATGTCTTTCCTGAGGAATTTCCTAGCATTCCCCCTCCTAGAGAGATTGAGTTTGAGATCAATCTTGTTCCTGGAACACAACCCATAGCACAGTCAGCATACAGAATGGCACCAGCAGAGATGCAGGAGTTAAAGAAACAGTTACAAGAACTATTAGAGAAGGGTTTTATTAGGCCGAGCACTTCCCCTTGGGGTGCCCCAGTGTTGTTTGTTAAAAAGAAGGATGGTTCAATGAGGCTGTGTATAGACTACAGACAATTGAACAAGGTGACAATAAAGAATAAGTATCCTTTGCCGAGGATTGATGATCTTTTTGATCAGTTGAGAGGTGCCACTGTGTTTTCAAAGATAGACCTGAGGTCAGGTTACCATCAGTTGAGAATTAAGGCTGATGACATACCTAAGTCAGCTTTTAGGACTAGGTATGGTCATTATGAGTTTGTGGTTATGCCATTTGGGCTAACCAATGCACCTGCAGCTTTTATGGACCTAATGAATAGGGTGTTTAGACCTTATCTTGATCAGTGTGTTGTCGTGTTCATAGATGATATTCTGATATACTCCAAGGATAGTCATCAACATGAGCAACACCTTCGCCAGGCATTGACTTTGTTGAGGCAGCACCAACTTTATGCTAAGTTCAGCAAGTGTGAATTCTGGTTAGCTGAAGTGTCTTTTCTGGGCCATGTTATATCTGCAGAAGGCATTTGTGTTGATCCCAAGAAAGTGGAATCTGTACTAGAATGGGAGCAACCAAAAACACCGACAGAGATCCGTAGTTTCCTTGGTCTGGCAGGTTACTATAGGAGGTTCATCAAAGACTTCAGTTCTATAGCGTTACCCCTAACTAGGTTAACCAGGAAGGATGTTCCTTTTTCTTGGAATGACAAGTGTCAATGTTCTTTCCAGATTTTGAAGGAAAAGTTGACTAGTGCACCGGTGTTAGTACTGCCAGAACAAGGGAAAGGTTATATTGTCTTTTGTGATGCTTCAAAGAATGGGTTGGGATGCGTGTTGATGCAGGATAAAAATGTGATTTCTTTTGCTTCACGACAGCTTAAGAAACATGAGGAGAATTACCCAACACATGATTTGGAGCTTGCTGCAGTGGTCCATGCCTTAAAGATCTGGAGACACTATCTTTATGGTGAAAAGTGTCAGATCTTCACTGACCACAAGAATCTACAGTATATCTTCTCAAAACAGGAGTTGAATATGAGGCAGAGGAGATGGATGGAGCTGATTAAGGATTATGATTGCACAATAGACTACCATCCAGGGAAAGCTAATGTGGTAGCTGATGCATTGAGTAGAAAGTCATCTTCATCATTAAGGGTAGATAATGCACAATTAAATTCCTTGATGTGCCATAAGAGAGATATGCTAGTATCTCTTCGCCAGATGAATGTACAACTAGAAGTTTCCTTGCTGGCAGGATTGTTGGCACAGTTACAAGTGAAACCTACCTTGAGACAACAGATTCATGATGTACAACAAAATGATACTGTGATACAGAATATCCGATCAGGGATTGGTAGTGAAAAGTATGATGGCTTTCACGAGGCAGATGATGGTACAGTTTGTTACCATAATAGGATAGTAATTCCTGATGTTGATGGGTTGAGGAAGATGGTACTTGAGGAGGCTCACTCCTCCATGTATGCAATGCATCCTGGAAGTACCAAGATGTATCAAAACTTGAAAGACATGTATTGGTGGCCAGGTCTAAAGCGTGATGTGGCAGAGTTCATTGCTAAATGTCCAGTTTGTCAGCAGGTGAAGGCTGAGCACCAAAAACCTGCAGGGACATTACAATCCTTGCCAATACCACAATGGAAATGGGATCATATTACTATGGACTTTGTGGTTGGTCTTCCTAGGACAACCAAGGGTCATGATTCCATATGGGTGATAGTAGACAGATTGACTAAGTCAGCTCATTTTCTGCCAGTTAAAATGACATTTACAGCAGAGAAATTGGCACAAATATATGTTGATGAGATAGTCCGTCTGCATGGCATTCCAGTGACTATAGTTTCTGATAGAGGTCCACAGTTTACAAGTCATTTTTGGGAGCGTCTGCATTCAGCAATGGGAACACAATTGAGATTCAGCACAGCTTTTCATCCGCAGACTGATGGCCAGTCAGAAAGGACTATTCAAACTTTAGAGGATCTCTTAAGGGCATGTGTGCTACAATTTCTTGGAAGTTGGGATGTACATCTAACTCTGATAGAGTTTGCGTACAACAATAGCTATCAAAGAAGCATAGATATGGCTCCTTATGAGGCTCTGTATGGGAGACGATGTCGGTCTCCTCTTTGCTGGTATGAGACCGGTGAATATCAACTTTTGGGTCCTGAGCTAGTACAACAGACTACAGAAAAGGTTAAAGTGATACAACAACAGTTGAAAGCAGCCCAGGACAGGCAGAAATCTTATGCAGATAATCGACGCAGACCACTTGAGTTCCAAGTGGGAGATAGAGTATATCTTAAGGTTTCTCCTTGGAAAGGTGTGTTGAGGTTTGGAAAGAAGGGTAAGTTGGCTCCTAGATTTATGGGACCATACCCTATCCTAGCTCGTGTTGGAAAGGTAGCATATAAGTTGGAGCTACCACCAGAGCTACATAGATTGCATAATGTCTTTCACATCTCTATGTTGAGGAAATGCCATCCAGATACTGAACAGACAATTCAACCAGTAGAGGTTGAGTTAGATGAGGATATTTCCTATGTTGAGGGTCCTGTGTTAATCCTGGATAGAAGGGTGAAAAAGCTGAAGAGAAAGGATATAATACTAGTGAAAGTTTTGTGGAATCACCGTGGCATTGAGGAAGCCACATGGGAACTAGAGAATGAGATGCGTAGAAAATACCCATCTCTTTTTGCGTAGGATTTCGGGGCGAAATCCTTGTTAGGGGTTTATAGTTGTAAGGCCCCTGAACTTTCTTAATGAGTTGAAGGAGCTTAATTACCATACTTTAAAGCTTATAACTCTAATATAACCTTTTGATATGTTTTGAAATCATAACGCAAGCTTAAGTTTCAAATTTGGTCCAATTTGGACACTGTTTGAGAAAGTTATGCAATTTTCCATATATTTCAGACTTTTCTGCAATTTACCCAATTGAGGGGTTTTCTTTGCAATTTGTCACATACATTATATTCATTAGTTGTTATATTATCATTCTTGAGATTTTTGAGCCATGGGGACCCTATTTGAGTCATGCTTTGAAGGTGTTTTTATCAAGGGCATTTTAGGGTTTTCCCCCTTCATGGATGAGCTACCTTTAGTAGCTATCAACTAAGGAATTATGTGATTGGCTGAGAATTTCGTCAAAGGCAAGCCAAGCAGGTCTAGAGGGACGGTGGGAGAGCTGTGTGTGTGTGTGTGTGCTTATGTATTTTAATAATATAAAGCCATGGATACTTGGATATATATTAGAATTTCAATTTTTTTTTCTTTTTCTTAATATTAAAGTGTTATATACTTATCCAAAAGCCCACAAACGAGCCATTTGCTCTCCATTCTCTCTCTCCTTCTCCCAGCCTCGTCCTCCCTCTGTTCAGCTGCGATTTTTGCTGCCCAAGGAAGAAGAAGGTGGGGATCCTCTTGGAAACAAATTCTAGGGTTGAAATTGATTCTCTTTTTGGGTGTATGATGCTTCCCCCAAGTGATACTAACCCAAAAGTGTAAGTTTTTCATTATTTCCTCCATCCAATTCTTTGTTCCTCTTCCTCCTACATCTCTCCAGGTCGGAACCATGGTTTTCCATGGTGAAAGTTCCCCTAGAACTCAAAACTCCTTCCTTCTTGTCTCTTTTCTAGGGTTTTGCTTGTTTGTGGAGAAAATTGCATAGTTGGCCAAGTTCAGATCTGAATCCAAGGTTTCCTTACCCTATTTGCTCGAGATTTTTGCTGTTGGATATCTGAACTACTCTATAGAGGCGAGTTATATAACATTCTTCACTTATATTGCTTATTAGAAGCTTGTTAGTTCATGATTATGCTTGAATGTGATGATCTAAGCATAGTGGAATTATGCTTGTTTAGAATTACGAATTTTGTGGTGTTTCCTATTTTATTCCAGTTCTATATGAACCTGTAAACTTGTGTAAAGCCTTTATAAGGTGTAACATGATTTGGGACAGGTTGATAGCAACAACCTATGGCATTATGTACAAAACAAATGATGGTGCAAATTAGGGTTTTTAAACTATTTCCTTCCCTATCACATAATTGATTGTTATACCATTCAATAACCAATAGTGTTGCTATCTTAGCAACTTAGGTTCGTGATCAAGGGTGTAAAATTTATAGTTACAACCTATGGTTACCACCTTAGGACAGGTTTTGACTCAATTATACATTTAATTATCATCCACTAAGTATTTTAATGATGTTATCAATCGATGATGATATTGGCCTATTATTTGATGATGTTAATTGAATGTATTACTGATCTAACAACCAATGGTGACTTAATGATCACAATTAATGGTGGATCAGGTCATCACCATATATGATGAATTAGGAATGTAATTGTAGATTTGACTATACCTTGAACCAATGGTTCCTAGGTTCAATTGATCTAATGGTTAGACCTATACTTCAATTGATAACCTTGAACAATGAACCTGATCCAATGAATAATATTGGATGCTTTAACATCCAATGGATTTGAATAAATCACATGTTATTATATGTGGTTCCTAGTGAATATAATTCAATGGTTCATTACCATTAATTGGCAGCATTACCTTTGCCATTGTATAGTTATATTTGATAAATCACTATAATAAGTGGATGTGTAACTCCCGTGTGATCTAGCTTGTTATACCTAACCTTGATGTAATTATTTGATGTTGATTGGTTATAATCCGACCTCTTGAATGATTAATGTGATAATGAATTACATTCTTCTTGTGTTGAAACCACATTGTAGTACAATTTCAATATCATAGTGCATTGCCATGTTAATATCTATGGATACATATGTGCTAATGATCTTTTGAGCCTTGTTTAAGGCATGGAATGATGATGATAACCTTACTATACATAATGTGATGGTCTTAATGACCTTTGGGCAAGCTTGAAGCCATGATTGAGGTGAAATCCTCTTTATGTTCCAATAAGGGTTAAAACCCTGGAACTTGTGATAAGATATTGGTATCTTGGAAATAGTATCATGATAAGTGTGGTCCATTAATTTGCAATGAATGATAGGATGTGGTAATATGATTAAGATTTTTACATCAAATGTTTTATATCCTTTGAATTCATTATACATATATTCTTGTTAGAAAATAATTAGGGTTTGAATGTCCACTTGTATGATAAAGCCTTAACGCATTCAATTGGCAGTAATTAATCAAGTGTAACCCTAATCATGTAGAGCCCTGTGCCGTAGAGCCATCTTCAGTGTCAGAATTTACTGGATGGTGAAACGAGTATTCCCAAGGGAAACTCGGAGCGCATACTGTTGAGTATGTGGGGGTGGCAAGTTGAGGATATATTCTTGTCATCCACAATTGCAGGTTATGGAGGATGGCTATGGTCATGCCTCAGACATTTGATGTGATTGAGGACAACTGCGGTTGTACCTCGGATTAGAGGGTTTTGTATACCCTGTGTTCTAGTGTCGTAACTTGTACCAAGTACGAACTAGTTGTTATCAGTTGACTATATGTCACTGTTGGCAGTTTGACTGGTATGTCACTGCGGTTTACTCGTACTGACCGAGGGGAAGAGATCTTAGGATACCGGCACTCCTAGATCTTATACGGAACTGAATAGCACTTCGCAGTGGTCAGTTGGACTTTGAGTGGTACGACTCAAACTCCCCAGGGCATAATAATAAAAGATATAATACCAGCCGTGTAGTATAATTGCTAGGGTTTAAATACGTATCACATTGGTTGATTAACCATTGTATTGTCTTTACACTACATATTTCTTACATGATGTAGACTTATGAAAACTGTGTAATTCTACTTGATGCTTCAACTTATTTGCTTAACTGCTTAGTATGCTTAAATTGTTCAATCTGTTCATATTGCTTATTCAATACCCTAACTGCTCTATGTAATTACTGTTAATTAATAAGTTATAATCAATATATGTTGGAGAGAGTTATATCTCTCGCTGGGACTGGGTCTCACCCGTGGGTAACCACATTTTTTTTAGGTGGTCGCGGGCAACGTGGTCGAGGTCGTGCTGTGGAAGAGAACCAACCTGGTGATCAATAGATTCAGAAGGTTGGTTAGTTGTAGATGTTAGTTATAGATGTTAGTAGTACAGTCCTAGTGTCGTCCCTGTACTCTCATGTCCTGGTATAGGATGTGTTTTCTAGACGATATACTTGTATCGACATGAGATTTTGGTCGTATGCCAATGTTTGTAAATATATGGCATGTACATGTGAAATATCTTTTATATGTAGGATGTGACTGAGGTCTTTGGACCCTTATGCAAATGCTTGATACAATATATGAGAATGGAATGATGGACATTTTATCAATGTTCTAAAGTTTGTTTACACCTTTGGAATCGATTTTAATTATTCTGCATTTTTGACAATGTGATTAATTAGTAGTTGATCGTGTTTTGAGTTTTGAGTAATCTCATTTAACGTGATGAGGTGTCACAGCAATAGCCCAGGAAGTGGGCGCAATAGCCCAGGAAGTGGGCGCAATAGCTAAGAAAGTGGGCGCATTAGCTAAGAAAGTGGGCGCAATAACTGAGGAAGTGGGCGCAATAGCTCAGGAAGTGGACGCAATAGCTCAGAAAGTGGGCGCATTAGCTCAGAAAGTGGGCGCAATAATTGAGGAAGTGGGCGCAATAGCTGAGGAAGTGGGTGCAATAGCTCAGGAAGTGGGCGCAATAGCTCAGAAAGTGGGCACATTAGCTCAGAAAGTGGGCGCAATAGTTATGAAGTCATCAAATACAAGCCTTGACTAATGAAGTGCACAAATTGATACAATAAATAAATGAAGTGGGAACATTTATGCATTACGTGGGACGTCAACACCGTTCCAAAAGATATATGATGTGGGTGCATCAACACATAGCTCCAAAATATACATGTCGTGGCCGCATCAACAGATGAAATTAGGCGCATCAACAATTACTTGTAAAATATGTTCAGCATTACGGCTGAGTTACACATACAAAAAAGGCATGTAATTGTTCAATTTTTGACGTGTTATTGTTCACGTCTTGACGCGGCTAGACTTGTCCCTCAACATTTGTACTGCAAACGTCCCTCTCAACTTGTGAATATCTTCAACACCAGTTTCATCCCCTACAATTGGTTGTCCATCTAGTATTCTTTTGATCCAATGTAGAGTGAATAGTCCACAATCATTGCTATCAGCTGGTTGTTGTGGGCTGTCCCTGCAGTATTGCACTTTCCATTCATTTGCTTCATGTCCCAAATGTTGTGCGAAGAAGTTTTTCAGCCACACGCCCTGTAAAATGAATTGCAACCAATGTCTTAAAAGGAGTATATAATAAAGCATACATTAAGTATGTGATGAGATGCATGTTTGCTTACAATATTGCATGCAACCTTTTCATGGGCGTCCCACGGAAGATGTTTAGGGCATTTCTTTTTAATACGGTATAAGCATGCACTATTGTAGTGGAATATAATTTTCTGTTTCATGCTAATCTCCAGCAAATGCCAATGGTAATTGGAGTGAAGCACCATTATGCCTTTGTCATTTGTTTTTAATTCATCCAAGCGACTGGTGAAGTACATTTCTATGTTACTGTCATCACCTCCCTCTATTGAACGACAAGTATTGACATGTAGTATTATGGGCATTTGACGATCACAACTCGTGGCATACTGTTCTTGCTAAATTTGGCACATCGACTGTATATACTACAAAATTATAAAATGTAGGAGTCATTACAAATACAAGACACATGGGCGCAATTGAAACATATATGGGCGTAATTGGACTTAAATGGGCGCAATTGAAATTAAATGGGCGCAATAGAAATATATGGGCGGAATTGAAACATATATGGGCGTAATAGGACTTAAATGGGCGCTATTGAAATTAAATGGCCACAATAGATTTATATGGGCGCAGTTGTAATTATATGGGCGTAATGAAAGATAAATGGGCGCAATGAAAGATATATGGGTGCAATGAAAGATATATGGGTGCAGTTGTAATTATATGGGCGCAATGAAACATATATGGGTGCAATGAAAGATATATGGGTGCAATGAAAGATATATGGGCACAGTTGTAATTATATGGGCGCAATGAAACATATATGGGTGCAATGAAAGATATATGGGCGCAGTTGTAAATATATGGGCGCAATGAAACATATATGTTACCGTTTCCGAGACAAAACCTTGATATTTAAGGCTTGCCAATAAGTCCTCCCCCAACACTCCAGTATCTCCATGCAGTCACAAGGTTTGACCAACTTTTACAGTGGATATCACCGACTTCAACAATTGTTGGTCACTTTCATTGAGGTGGTCCACTGATGTCTTATCTATTCTGGAAGGTTGTACATTTATCAACAAGCTGGGGGACTCAGCTGAAGATAGTTCAACTGTTGCAGGAGACTTGGGGCTTGATGACAACCTACTTTCTTCTGTAAAGACGAGAAAATCTTGGATCAAGGTTTGTTAGGCAATAGTGGCAACAATTTTGCATTTGTTAGAAGTCAATACCTTCTTTTTCACTTAAACAATGTTCTTTAGCTGGAGATTTTGGGGAAAACTCTCCGGCAAATGTATGTTGTTGCTTCTCCGGTGAGGCTTCTTCCCAAACATACAGTTTGTATTTATTTTCCTTATCATGATTTGTCCAGTGCTCTATGTAAGGTTGGGTGCAGTCATCAATCTCGGAGAGTCTTTGCTTCATTGCCATGTAAGCAGTGTGCAAGTCGTCATAGTAGTCATGAAGTCTGTCTAAGTCTTTTTTGCATCCTCGTGAACAACTTCTTGTTATTTATTTCCTTCTCCTTTGCAAATCTCTTCTCCACCGCCAGCTCGGTCTTCAGTTGTTCAATCTCGGCAAGCAGAGCTCCCATGTTGCCTTTTTCATTATGCCTTTCTGGTATTGGACGTTGTTTTCTTGCAGTTTGGGTAGGTTCACTTCTGGATACGGCTGGTTGACCCACACGATCATAAAAAATTGTGGAAGGCAAGGAATCTAATTTCAGATCTTTTTGCCGGAGTATGGCTGACAACCTTGTCGCATAAGACCACCTGTTTATGAATAATTGCTCGTTGGGGTGCTCCATTCGTAGGAAGTTGCCCATCTTCAATAACCAAGGTTGCGGCAGTTCATAAGAAATGAGGTATTAATATAAATTACAACCAAACTGTCGGATTGTTAATGCTAAGTGGGTGAATTGCTTATTTAGCAGGAAAACATATAACATAAAAATGTAATACCGTTAGCAGCAGGGTGCATCCTTTCATATATCCTCCACCGTTCTTCCTGTCCTTCACAATTTCAAATCCTTGACAAAGTAGTTCTTGCACTGCGACGGCCCAGTCATATTTGTCAAGGTCATCTAAATTTTTAGCGAGGGGGTACAAGCAATTCATGATCCGGCTAGACCCAGAGGGGAAGAGAAAGTGGCCGAATAATACAAGTACCAACATCTTCACACGGTCCCTCTGCTCATCCGTATTTGCAGGAGAAAGACTTTGTATCTTCTGCACAATTGATGCTAACCTTGGATCATCTCCACCAAAATATTTTTTTTAGATATATGAGTTGGAGATTAACTTTTTGAAAATGACCCTGCCGTCTGTATTCCATGAAAACATTCGATGTAACTTTGGTGTTGAAGGGATTCAAAACAAGAGGCGCATTGGAATGTAAAAGGGGGCAAATAGGACGCACATACGACCATTGCAAATTATATAGGCGCAATTACAACAAAAATGGGCACAATTGGACGTTCCTTTGTGTCAACATAACATATAAGGGCGCAATATAACATATAAGGGCGCAATATAACCTAAAATGGGCACAATTGGACGTTCATTGGTTGCAATGACCAATTAATGGGCGCAACTGGACGTTCATTAGTCGCAACGACCCTTTTATAGGATCATTGGGCGCATTGATTCCTAAATGGGCGCACTGGATCCTACATGGGCGCAATGACACCTAAATGGGCGCAATGGGGTTCATGGTCTCAAAATGTTGAATGGGCGCATTGGATACGTACATGGGCGCAATGACAACTAAAATGGGCGCAAAGGAAGATATATGGGTGCAATATAACATATAAAGGCGCAATGAAACCTAAAATGGGCGCAATGAAGCATACTTGGGCGCAATGAAGCATACTTGGGCGCAAAGACACCTAAAATCGGTGCATTGCACCTAAATGGGCGCATTGGATCCTACATGGGTGCAGTCTTGCACACATTGGCGCAATGGAACCCACATGGGTGCAATAAAACGCATCTTGGCTCAAATCAACTTATATAGGGCACAAGAAAACATGTATGGGCGCAATAACACCTAAATGGGTGCATTGGATCCTAAATGGGCGCAATGACACCCAGGGCGCAATGACACCTAGAATATTTATGCGCGCAGTGCAACTTCTATGGGCGCATTAGCTGTATGGGCGCGACTGAAGATATAGGGGAAAAATTATAAATATGTTGGCTCTGGGGAAGTTATTTGGGCACAATATAGCATATAAGGGTACACAGGCAGTGTTAAACAGAATTACATAGGTGCAATTAAACCTACATGAGCGCAATGATATGTACATAGGCAGTGTTAAACAGAATTAATACCTCTTTCAGGAAGACCACCCAGAAGCTGTCTTATTTGATCTGCAGCAAACTCCAATCTCTGACTCCCGAAGTTGAATGTCCCATCTTGGTTGTTGAAACAGGATGCCAAATCCTCTATCAGCATAGTGTCATTACCTGGTACTCGTCTGATGTCAAGTAGGCATTTGAAAGGTGTTTTTGCGAAGATGGCTTGTTCTTCTTCGCTGAAAGTGTTGTATATGTCTTTGAAGATTTTCCACGAACACCTAGACTTCAACCGCTTTGGTTGCTTATCTGCATCAGATGGTTCTGCCTCGAAGAGTTCTTCCGCCTCTTTCTCCGCCCTTGTTTTCCTTGTCCGACTCTTCTTGGTTCTCTCTTGTTGTAGGCGAGATGTGCTGGCAGTTGTTGTCGCCGACGGTGGAGTTGTGGCCTTTTCAGAAGTAGGCTTCTTCGTCGCAGACCTGGTCATCCTTCTTTTTGTCGCTGGTGGTGGAGCGGTAGGCTTATTCGTCGCAGAGCCGGACGAGGACATCTTTCTTTTTCTCGCCGGTGGTGGAGCCTTCCACGGGAGCTACTGTCTCCGGCGGTGGACCTGCTGTCGACGGTGGACCTGGTGGAGGAGATGGAGGGGATGTCGCCGGTGGAGGAGATGGAGGGGATGTCGTCGGTGGAGGAGATGTCGACGGTGGACTTATTACGGCCATCCTTCTTTTGGCCCCTCTTTCGCGTCTCCTCCCAGACGACCTCTTTGTCCGCATTCCCTGAGAGGGTAAATCTTGGGCCGGCTGAAAATCGTCGGAGTTGGGCTGCGCATCCATGTCTGAGGGAAACAGAGACCCGGGGAGCAGGACGAGTACAGGCGCGCGGAGAAGGAAGAGTACCGGCGCGGGAAGAGTACAGGAGCGAGTAGGCTGGAGCAGACGGGACCAAGCAGGTCCACCGCGACAGGAACACCAGCTGCGAGGAAGAGGAGAAGGGAGGGCGCGGGAGTGGAAGCATTTTGGGGGGAAATCCAACGGGTATGCGCCCAGCTGTGATTGCTCCGGGTTAGTGGGCTTAGTGGGCTTAGCCTTCGCTGACTAGCGTGACCGGGCGATGGGACATGCAGCTGAATGGGGGCAGCGGGCAGCAGCAGACCGGGCGGTTTAGGGAGCGCATCTGCGCGCGTCAAAACGCGCGTTACTGCGAGTGCGCGAGACGAAATTTTAACCCAAAGGATTAACGGAGTGACGATGCACTTCTGCACTTCTTCAGCGTGGCTCCTTCAAGGATGAGGGGGACAGGTGATGCTGGAAGAGAAAAGCGAGGAGGTAAGGTGGGGTGTGAGTGAGGGGACCGCCGGGAGGCCGACATGCGAGTTGGTGGTGGGGAAGCTGACTATATGAGTGAGGGAGTGGTCTGCCCGTTGCAGCGGAACGTTAAGAATTCCCCCTCATCCTCCTGCTTATCAAGTATCAACTTGTCATGCATGCACTGAAACAAAAATCTCTTGCGTGAAGACAAAGCATTCGGGCACGTATTGCGGAACGAATGTTTATATTCTGTGATGTGGAATTTACAGTTTATACATCTTGCGATGGAAATTAGTAATGGTTCTGATGAAGTTCCATTCAGACTTCAGAATTAAGATAAAAGATTAGCTCCAACTCCAAGCAAATGATGGATTTAGGGTTTGAATGTGTCAAACAGACGGCGTTTAGCGTTTACTTCTGCACATATCTATATACAGTGCACTAAGGTACTGTGATTCGATTAGTCCACAAGAAGGACGTCGAACGGGACCTTTTGAGTTATATAAATTTGTTTGCGCCGGTCAAATGTTATTGTCCTTGATTTACTTCCACTTGAATGACTTTAGGGCATTGCAGTTTTTGGGTTTCAAGGGGTTGACTCCTCATTGTGGACTTCATTACAATTAATAAACTCATTTAATTGCCGACAATGAGCTTAGTTGAGCTAGTGAGCTACTCATGACGGTTGCACTTATGTCTAGTGTGCCATTCACTTGTTTGGGTGGTGTCCTACTCATTGGAAGTAGTTCCGATGACCAACTTCTCGTGTGATTATGGTTTCATTATTTGAGATTGAACAATGGACACCCAAATCAATACTTTCAAATCCACTCCTTGATTCAATTACAGATTACTTGAATTCATTGAATTAGGAATTGTTGATGGCGTCGACATGAAGGTCGTCAGATATATGTCTCATCATGGGTGGCTTGTTGCAACCACATTGGTTTACCTAGAAGATTCCAAAAAATCTAGGGCTAGCAAGTACCTAATCTCAAAAAAAAATGTCATGGGTGAAGTTCATCAATTTATACACACTCCCCCAGTGTGTTCACCTCTTAACTATGTCCATGTGAGTGTCTGGATTGAATTTAATTGAAGTGACAGAGTCCTTCTTCCTTTGTCTCTTTACTTTTATAGTTTCATATAGTTGGAGGCAATAAGGAGAAACTTCAATGCATTATCCATCATTACCATTCCTCGTATCATATATGTAGGAAATGGGGGAAAGTAGGGTTTCCAAAAACCCTTTCTGGATCAGGAAACGGGTTTTGTGGAAGATTGCTCACATTCACACCATAACCAATGGCTGACTGCAGTAATTTTCTAGTCATGGCTATGACAGATAATGATGATTGGGTCATTTATTATAACATTTATAATAAGGTCCATCTTCCACTTTGTGTGTGCTAACTCTTTTGTCTATGACTATGTATGCACATCTAATCATAGACCAATGCATAAGCACATCCTAAGATTTGTGTCATGCAATTAAACTAAGACATACTTGATCTTGTGCATTCAAAACTAACTACAATGTTAAGAAAATATCATGCATAAAATTTTTCAGGTATACCATCACAAGAAAGTGTTATATCGTCTTCATTTTCATTCACATAAGATCAAGGTCCTATTTGTGTACAAGGTTTACGCATGTTATTATAAAATCATGAGTGATAAATGCGATGCTACAAATCACCATGTTTGGGATTTGAGTAAATAGGGATGATGATCAAGGTCCTATTTGTGTACAAGGTTTACACATGTTATTATAAAATCATGAGTGATAAATATGATGCTACAAATCACCATGTTTGGGATTTGAGTAAATAGGGATGACTCTCTACTACAATGATCACACCTCAAGGTGATTAATTCTTGTTCTACCGTTATAGAGGTGAATACCAGTCACCAAGTAATCATATGGGGGTTGTTAAGACACTAGAAAATTGAAACAACAAGGCAAGTCAATAATTCTAGAAGATTATGAAACTCATGTACAAAAATAAAAGTATACAATTCTACATATTTCGACTAAGCATGTACATAAATGGAAAGGGGTATTCAAGAATATGCTTGAAAATTAAAAGCATGAATAATGAAAATCAAATGAACCTATTATATAAATTATATCTACATGGCTTTTTATACATTTATAATATTTGATGGGCTTAATCTGGAATGTACAGGCTACACAAGTCGCATAAAGATCTACATAGCACAAATAATAATATCATAGGATTATTGGTCTCACTATACCTTGGTAGATTTGATTATATAATAGTGCAGTGGCTAATTGGTTTTTGACCTACATAAAATTTAGGATCGGCCTAGGTGATAAGGAATGGATATTGTATCATATATAGTATAACAATATTTGGGATAAGGTATGCCAAGGTTCAAGTCACGTGAAGTTATTTGACCTTGTGTTATATCGGCCTCAAAAAACCCCAATGGATCTTTTGGTCATGGAAATAACTAAAAAGGAAAGAGAGGATAATAAATCAATAGAACTTGGAGTCGCCACCCGATTTTATACGTAAAATAAGGGGGGAAATTAGCGTTCAAATGAGCGGGAAAACACATTAAAACCCCATTTTGACTCTAATCAAGGGAGGATAATGTCGGGCCCTCTCTTTTGATCAACACTAATGCCAACCATTAGAGGGAAACCCAAAACCTAAACCTAGATTATGAAGCAAAATAACTATTTCTCAACAAACGCAACTAACACAATATATGAAAAACACATATAAACTTTTCATTTTTGTTCCTCATAAAACCTCGTAACAGTATCATCTCAATGACAATTATAGTTAATCAACATAATTCATGTTCAACTCTGTTAAAACTAGAATCAAGACTTATTGCTCAAATGTGATTGAATTCACATCAATTACATGAATATGAGAGGAGAAACTTGATCTACAACCCATCTCAAGAAAGAGAGAGTACATGGACATTCTATTATATCTAGATTATTTACATCTTTTTTGTCACTACCTCTCTGCTAAATATCGTTATACCTAAAAATATTTAAAATAACCACGTGAGACTCATATAGAGCCCCAGTGAGTGGATACCACCCACTCAAGGTGAGTATCTACATAAGAATCAAATTAAGTATAACAAACTTCAAAGTAACTTGTAGATATTAAAAAGTCTAGCAAATAGTTCTAGCATCTAATCAAATCCATTTTATAAGGTAATCTAATCAAATAGATAAAATAATCACTTAAACCAAATCTAACTTTAAAATATCTTTTAGAGCATGTCTATGAACAAATCAGTATATACTTTTTGGTTCATATTAACAATCCTTTAGCATGAGTAACAAGCCAATATCTAAATATTTTGAATCAATACATAACAATAACATCATCTTTGTGACACTCCACCAGCCAGACCGGGAACATATCATGTAGTCCTGAAGTTGAAGTACACATAAGAGATATCTATCAGATAATACTATCATATGAGAAGCAATCCAAATCATATTCAATGTGGATCTAACATCAAATGACAAGCAATCCAAATCATATTCAGAGTGGATATAAATCCCAACATTTACTACTTGTCAACAAGATAGATCTGAACATGAAACAGATAATCTCTATAATAGATCGATTACTTTCCATAGCAAGAAACATAATCAATAATGACAAATTATCAGCTAGTAGTCTAAGGAATGTAACAAACATTCAAATTATATTCTACACAGCTTGTCATATTTTATTCATTTGCCCCGAAACTACTTGGCTTTATACCTCACCAAGTAGAAGTTGCCACGCCTGATTCTCATATCAACGACTCACCGTCACTATGCTAGGGTTTAGTTGGCCACCCTAAGATATCACAACAAACCCTAGTCCACTATAGGGTTTCCTAAAGAGGTTCACGTCTTTATCTACAAACTAGCAAAACAATATATCACATATCACATCATTTCTCATATTTTTCATATTTCACATATTTCATTTCATCAGAAAGGATTTAGGGACAAATCCAATCCATATGACTCACTCCTAAATCCTGGTGGTCTAACATTTAAGGTTCGATCCACACTCTAGAAATCATTCTCATAATTCTCTTATTACTACAAGGAGGTCCATTTCATTTTCCCAGTGTGGTACTCGGGGGAAACTTACAGTGTTCATGGCACCTAACTAGATGTGTCACTATTTCACTTGTTATTAATCCCTTTAGTCATCTTCAAGGAATTCAAAACATCATTAATCATATGTGTGTAAAGAGGATTAAACGTATCAAGAGACAAAGAGTAAAACAAGAATCACAATAGTATGTAGTTTTGCAACACATCTAATTCTTACCACTTTCACATGACATCATAGCAATCATTATCATTGGGCCTTCATCCTAAGATATAATCTCATGGTCTGTCATTTACCCTAAACATGGTTTCTCAAAAGTAATCATTGCATGTTAATTCATTTTCAACATTTTTCTTATATATTCACTTCATATAAAAATTCTCATCAAGTATTCAAGGGACATTAGAACTAGCAACAATATAATCATATAAACATCTCATGTCATTCATCATTCTTAGAGCAAGCTTTTCAATCAACATATACTTATTTCATTTGATTTCTATGCATATGAATAAATCTCAAAGAATAAACATGCATAACACACTTAATACTTATTTCTTACTATTTACCAATGTTCAATTAGGCTACTATTCAACACATAAGTGATGTCATTTGAAATACATTAGAGAATACCATTCTCAGAATACAAGTATCCTGACATACAAAGGCATTCCAAACATGTATTTTATGAATCAGTTCACATCCTTGGTGTGGCGACCCGCCAAGCTCAATGAGATTACTCAAAACCAAAATGTCGATCAAACACTAATCAATCATATCACCATATAGGTACATAATTAGAAATGGAATAAACCTTTTAAACATGTCCTAGAACATTTACACAAAGGTCCCACATCTTGCATACATATACAACCATACTAGGTATTCTTTACATCTATGTAGTGGTCTCAGTCACAACCTATATACAAAATATATTGTCCACATCTTTACAACATGTACAAGCATTAGTACACTACAAAATCTCGATTTGATGTACATCATCTACAGAACTTCTCTGTCTGACAACTCTATTGACAATCACCTAGAAGGATGTGGTGATCCATGAGGTGAGACCCATGTCCTAGCGAGAGATATAAATTCTAAAAGCGTATATTTCTTATAGAAAGATTATGTACAGTTAAAGCAGACAATGTTGCAAAGTTGAAAGATTATATAACTTACACACAAGAACCTACAGAGCTATAAGAACTATTGATTCCCTCTTGTACCACATTTTAGATCATCTACAACTAAAAGGAACAATGCAAGGATCATCATTCAATGTGAGTCGCAAAGTAACCCTAACAAATATGCTACATGTCTGGATTACATATTTTATTAAGCCCTCAGTAGTTTGATGTGTACCTCACAAACTACTAGTTGACCAATGTGAAGTCACAATCAGTCTTGTACAAGATCTAGGATGACCGAAATCCTACAATCTCTTTGCCTCGGTCAGTTTGAATAACAACCATAGTGGCACATCGACTCAACTACTAAAATAGCCTAGTCTGCCCTGGGTACACAGAATGTGGGACTAGAAAATAGTGTATATAAAACCTATGTAATCTGAGTTATGAACACAATTGCTCTCAACACATAATTACTCTGAGACACAACCTCGACCATTCTCTAAAACATTGGGATTTGGATGGTAGAGATATACCCTCCCTGGGCCTGCATATACTCTACAATATATGACTCAGGGCTCCTCTTGAGATTACTGGTTTCACTATCCAACATATGTTGACACTGAAATGGTTCTATAGACTCAGGGCACTACATGATTAGGGTTACACTTGGTTAATTATGTAGTTTAGGTATCTTGACTACATCAACCAAGTTACATACAATATCCTAAAGTATACTTACAAAGTAAATTGCATAATACAGTTATCAAATATATAAACATATGAGATTTGTTCCATGTCACTATATCATGGTATGTTCGATCACTCTTGGCCCTGTAGAGGCCTAAGCATCAAACTAGGGCACATCATAACCCAAAATGTCATTTAGATAAAACACTAATAACTTCATGTAGGAACATCATAATCATCTAAACTTTTGCAGAAGCATAAAATGTCATAATCAAAGTTTTTACTTTCATGCTTAGCATAAGTGTTCATCATTCGTAGGAAATATGAATTTCCAAGAGTAGCATAAAAGAGTTACTTCTAACATTATGAATTTGTCCAAATAGTACTTCAACATCATTAGCAGATAGAAGCACTAAAACCATCATCAAGTAACCATTATAAGGAAAGTATTAAAGGTATGGATCAACTTTGTATTACAAATATAGTACACATTAGCAAACCATCAATTCTTTCACAAAGCAAAGCCATCAGTTATATTGAGTAACACCAACAGTTCTTACACTAAGTAAGACCATCTGCTCTTACACTAAGCAAATCCATCAGTTCATACGCTAAGTAAGACCATTAGTTCTTACATTAAATAAGACTGTATCGACTCTTACACTAACAAAAGCCATCGGTTCTTACACTAAGTAAGAACATAGGTTCTTACACTAAGTAAAGCCATCTGTTCTTACACTAAGTAAGACCATCTATTCGTGCACTAAGTAAGACCATTGGTTCTTATGCTAAGCAAAGACATCATTTCTTACACTAAGTAAATCCATCAGTTCTAACTTTGCAAGTTCAAGATAGCTCACTTTAGAGGAAGGAACATTCATAAGATCTGAGGGTAGTTTAAAAACACACATAACTACCACACACACATGTTCAAATAGTGCACAAAAAACATTTTTATTCATATTATGGATTTTCTAGAACAAGATTTACGTAAAAAAAGTTATAAGTAGGCAAAAATGTATTACAAGTTACATACTCACCTCAAGGTGAATAAGAACGTCCAAATAGCAAGAAAACTTGAAGAAAGGAAGGAAGACTCGAGCTTTGCACTCAAAAAGCTCCAAGATAGCTCTTATCTTCAAGAACGGGATAGATCTAGGGAAAAATAAAAAGGGAGAGGGTTCTTCATCCATGTGCATGAGTTTTCAGCAAAGATTACCATGGATCTCAACCATGGTGAAGGAAAGAAGATGGAGAATAGCAAGAAAATGGGGTTACATAAGAAGATCTTACATGTATGGAGCAAGGAACTAGGTAAGAGAGCTTCGATCCTTCCTAGAAGAGCTAGATCCAAGTCCTACCCTAGATTGCAACCATGATCTAGTAAGGTTTCATCCTCAAGAAGCTTCTCTTTCACCAACTGATGGTTTTGGATGAACTACATCAACAAGAACGTTTTTGGAGTGGAAAAGTTTGTTTGAGGAAAGAGGGGAGGGTGTATATAGCTAGGATGAGAGAGCAATGTGGTCAAAGATTGAAAACTAATTTACCATTAGTAAAAGGTTGAGTTTTGTATCTACTTGTATAACCAGAACAACCATCGGCATGTATCTCCCAAGGAAAACTATCTAGTGTTTGAGTGTAGAACAACCATCTAGTGTTTGAGTCAAAACGACCATTTGATGTTTAAGTCTAAACAACCATTGGATTGTGACTCCTCTAAGGTAAGATCATCGAGTGTTTGAGTCAGAACAACCATCAAATTCTCCAAGGGAAAACCATCCAATGTTGAACCCAACCAAGTATAAGAAGGTGTAATTACCTTCACGTATACACCAAAAGAACATCAAGGTTGATACCTTCATGCATCAAGGTTCTAAAGCATTCAAATAAGACAAACTTTATCCGATTATGAAAAATACCATGAATCAAAGTATACATGTGTTAAAAATTGCAGTTAGATCCCTAGAAGAGGTAAAATTGCATAAAGATCCACATAAGTACATAAATATGCAAAACTTATGCAAACTAAGTTAGATTTGGACCAAATTTGAAACACAACTTAATCAACTGATATCAAAACATAATCTAAGGTTTAATTAAGAAAGCAAGCACCCAATTAAATCAAACAAGCATGTTTTAAGAATTAAGCCATGTCAAGGGTCTTACAACCATAAATCCCTAATAGGGATCCCCCCCCCCCCGAAAAAAATCCTAAGCAAACAAGAATGGGCACTTCCTATGCATCTCATCCTTTAACTCCCATGTGACTTCCTTCATGCCACAATGATGCCACAACACCTTCACTAGTTTTATGTCCTTTCTCAACTTTTGAACACACTTACCTAAGGTAAAAATTGGACCTTCAACATAAGAAACATCCTCATCCAACTTCACTTCCACTAGTTGTATCGTTTGCTTTGTATCGGGGTGACACTTCCTCAACATAGAAACATGGAAAATGTTGTACAACTCTAGCGGTAACTCCAACTTGTACGCCAATTTTCCAACCCATGTCGAGATAGGGTAAGGTATCCCAAACCTAGGAGCCAACTTACTCTTCTTACCAAACCTCAACACACCCTTCCAAAGGGATACCTTGAGATACACAATGTATACAGCTTGGAACCATAGAGGTCTATGGTGGTTATCAACATATGACTTCTATCTATCTTGAGTTGGTTTTAGCTATTGTTGGATCACCTTGATCTTCTCTATAATCTATTCAGCTAACTCAGGGATCAACATTTGATACTCACGTATCTCGTACCAACAAAGAGGTGACCAACAATGCCTCTCGTATACAGCTTCATACAATGCCATGTCTATGTTCTCCGATAGTTGTTATTGTAGGCAAACTCAATCAGACTTAAGTGGATATCCCAACCCCCAAAAATCTAAAGAACACATCCTACAAAAAAATGTTCTTTAACTAAAAATATTTTATAGCAAAAACCCTAAAATTTGTAGCTAAAAGATTTAGTTACATTTATCATTACATTTATAATAGGGAGCTATTACCCATGTAGCTAATTGTTTTTGCTATGATTTTCAATATTGTAGTTAGATATTAATCTAGATACAAATGCAAATTTAACCTCAATTGTAGGTATAACTTGTCCTTACACATTAAAATGTAGTTGCAATTGTAGCTAAATATATGGCTACAATTGTATTTGTAGCTATGATATGTAGGTGAAATGACATTTGTTACAATTGTATATGTAGTTCATATATAGAAAAAATGAGCACTTACTGCACTTGTAATTTTAGTTAGTGTGTAGTGAGATACATCATGTACTACACATGCATGCATATGTAGTTAGACTGTGTATTCAGTCATACAAAGTATTTTTCAGAAAGAAGCTGAAATCAATATTTTGATTCAGATCAAGTTGTGGTTGTGATATCAATAATCATACTTCTATTTATACTAAAACATGAGTACACAGGGGGGGGACATAAACCTTGCCCCAATTTTGCAACATGGAAAGAAGATATATGTATACAATGGCCCCATGAGAATATAAGTTTACATCACTCTCAAAGTTTCACCCCATGTTATACCCTAGCTCTCAAAACGTTTTCAAGAAGCTTGATATCAAAATCATCATGCAGTTGTTATTTGAATCGAGACCCATAGGATCATGTTTAAATTTCATGTCATCATACCAAATTACCACTAAATCAAAAAGCAGATCTGAAACCTCATCAACCCAGAGAACAAATATCTTAGTCTTTCGAAAGGTAGATAACATTAAGAACATGTATCTACTAATATTCAAAATCAAAAGATAGGATGTTGACAAGTTTCAATGACCCAAGACACTAAAGAAAATAGAGTAAGTCCACCTACAAGATTCAACAAATTCAACATCAGGAAAAATGGGTATACAATATGTACAATACAAAGAATAGACTAATATAAAAAGAATAAATGATGCATTTTGAATAAGAACCTCATAAATCTTACACCAACTTGCTCACCTCTACACAAATGTGTGTACCATTATTCACCTGCATGCACCCAAACATATTCCTCACTATGCATCTCCAACTCCCTAAAAATGTCCTCTAAAAGGGACTTGACGGTGAGATTCATGTCGTAGCAGCTCACAAAAGGTACATGTACATAACTAATGAATGAATACTACCATACTTAGGATAAAGAAGGGAATAAAATTGGAACCTGACCATAAGTCAAATAGAAAAAAATGCTAATGTACTTGAGTGGTTGGCTTCAACATTTTTATCTTTTCAGGGAACTGTGCATTAGTGACAAGGAAAGTAGAAATCTGGTGCATGTACAACTCATAGCAAGTGTATTTATCTCTGTATACATGATAAGTTCACCAACAAGAGATAAGGTGTAATGTCTTGGAGAGGTGGAACAATTGAAGGGAGAGGCAACGTAGTTGACTCTCTAAGGTTTATTGTTGATGACTGATCTTCTTTGGGTTGTTATCTTTATATAAACTCTTGACTCTTCATTTAAGTTTCAAAAATTACATCAAATTTTTGCTAATATAAGATATGTACCAAATAGAGAGATTATGACATCCATTCATCTACCTGTCAGCATATCATAACACGTTCAAGTATGCTTACACGAATCTGAACTAGGAGATATACATGATATCACCATAGCTCGAGAGTCTTCAATAAAAGACTCTCTCAATACCTCAGTAACTTCACTCCCACAAAAATGAATATGAATGTGGCTATTGTCGAGAGCCCGTATATGCTCCTTCAACGCAAGTAGGATCTTGTTGATCTTAGCCCCTTCTATTCTGCATCCATCAGAAAAATGTTTAACATCAGAATATTGCTCACTGGTTAGCCTCTAGAAGAGGACGACTAGAAGAAGGTGCAATTACCTAGTTTGTTTATCATTATCAGTTGTATATGCACCACACTCAGTCCCAATAAGATATATAAATGACAACATTCTGACAACCCTAACAGGTTTTGATTCACTGCCATCAACAAATCTCTTGATGGCAAGTTGAAGTATGGCATGAGAATATAGAAGATTCTTCATTAGCCTCAGTGTTACTAGGATTTTGTCCTCACTTATCCTTTCAATCAACTCTTTGATAAATTCTACATTTGAAACTTGAAATTCCTGTAATCCTACAATGTAGTTGTTGCTATCCATCCTCCCTCATGCAAAGCTTTCTGCATTGAATTAGGTAGATCATATGACAAATAATCATATCATAATATACTTGACTAATATGTGTGTTCAGTGCAAACTCAGTTAGACAAGTTAGTGTATAACACACAATGTTTCTAAATCATGTCCTAGTGGGGGTGCCCATTTCATCTAGATGTTGTGGAGCGGATTAGTTTGAATACCTTGTACTTAAGATAAATGCTTAAGTTGATTCTTGGAAGGATAGGATGATGTCGTTTGCGGGTAGGAGATTGTTGATTAAGCATGTGCTAAAGTTTATTCTTGGTGCTATTAGAATCCCATCTCGGATTATTAGAAGGATTGAATCTATACTCTCTTGCTTTCCCTAGATGGACTGCTCTAATTAGAGGCATAGGGTCTAGGTCTCTTGGACCCGCATGGTGGCTCTGACAAATTCTTGTAGTTTGGATTTGGAATCAATTTTGTTGATAAATCAAGATTTTGTGTTTAAGGCTTGCTAGGAGATCGTTGTTGGTTAATCATTGTGGGCTATTTTCTGCAGCACACATCGGGTTACTTTCCACCGTTGTTAAAGTTGGGATCTTCAACATCTCCATATTGGAAGAAGATTTGGAAGGTGTTTCTTGTTATGTCTCCTCTTTGTCGATGGGTGGTTGGCTCAAGTGATATGCCATTTTGGTTTGATCGATGGTGTAATCATAAAATAGCTGATACATCGTTGTTGGATAGCGATTTCCACCATGACTTCAGGGTCAAAGATTTTTGGATCATCCGGGTTGGCTGGGATTGGGAGGCCTTGGGTTGTTTGATCAATGAAAAAGGTTTGGTGCTCATTAGATTGGTAGATGCAGCAATCTCAGATGTGGAAGACATGCTTATTTGGTCCCCTGAGCCTAAAGGTCTCTTTTCCCTCAAGTCAGCCAAGTCCATTATGCGAGAATCATCCAATTCTCCTACCAATGCCCTTAAGAGGATATAGAAGATTAATGTGCATAAATCTAGCACAATCATTTATAAAATGGTGCGTAGAGTTTTACCCACCGATGATAATATTATCAGGTGTCGCATGTTGATGGTTTCTTGGTGTCAATATTATGAAGAGCCGCAGATGGAAACTATGGAGCATCTCTTTTTTTGGGAGTGATATTGTGAATAAGTTATGGTCAAACTTTGTGAACTTGATGGTCATGTAGACTCTTGATGACTCGATATATTTCCTGACCTTCTACATGAATACCCACACCAAATCTTCCAAATTGTGGGTGGATCAGAGATTGGCGGCCCTGACTCCTTGGTGTATATGGAGGATGTGTTGCACAATGCAGTTTGATGGGAAGCGGGCATCTTTTTATACGGAATGGAACAACATCATTTTTTGTGTGAACAAATTGATCTCCCAGAAGGCTTTTGGGCACATAGAGGATCCTGATTTCTACCATAAACTTCATAATTATCACCTTACTGATTCTACATAGAAGCTTAGAAAGATTATATTGATTCGATGGATCAAGTTGGATGTTACAAATCTTAAGATGAACCTTAGTGTTGGTAGGATTAGGGATGGACAAGGCCGTATGAGATGGTGGGCCACTGGTATTGTTCACAACTCTCATGGCTAATTGCTTTTGGCATTTAGAGTTTGGGTAAGGGAGAAAGACACTACTGCTTCTCTTCTTCAAGCCTGTGTGGTTGGCCTAAAGTTGGTTGATGACCAAAATTTGCGAGTGTCAATCATTGAGATGGATAATAGCTATGTATATGATATCCTCTAGTAGGGAGCCCCCGTGGAGCCCTAGAAGACTACTCCTCTGGTTAGAGAGCTTAGACAGGTACTATTGGATGAAGCTATCATTGGTTCCAGGGTCGCAAGCATCGTAAACTCTACGACCAATGAAATGGGGTGTTGTGGTTGTTGCCATGAGTATCCCTTCATTTGTGCTGACCCTATCCTTTTACCCATGAGGATCAGAGGTATGTTAATCTTAGAGAAAAGGGGCTTCACATACGTTATGGTTTCTTACGATCATATTGTTTCTTGATGGTGTTTTCTGGCTGGTGTGGGGGTTACGCCCCCTTGTGATGCCTTGTGGGGAGTTAGGTTTTTTGTTGTTGTATAAACAGGGTGAGGTGTTGGGAAATATTCGTGTTATATAAGCGGTAGATGCATTTTGTTGATGATTTGGCCTACACGAGGAGGGTAGGATGAATAAAAGCACCTCCTGACTTGTGTTTAAAAAGCATACATTAAGAAACATATTCTTACCTCTGGTCATTGAGGAGATCATAAAGCTTTCCACCTTATATCTCAAAGAAGCTAACATGTAACTGAAATCCTTGATTTGGGTAACTATGACACATTAATCAAAGGATATCCTGAGAGACTTTTAGGGGAAGAGGTTGCATGGTGTAGTTATTCCCACTACCTGAAATAAAATTATGAGAATTAAATCATATAACTATATGAATTCAAAGTTCAATTGGATATGAAATCACATGAAATAGATATTCATAGTTACAACAAATTAGTTCGGAATTTGGATTTCTATTACCTAGTTGAAGCCTAAAAAGTACCACCTACTACTCAAAAGAATTAATTTAAGGCATAGAGAGATCAATAACTTGGTGTGGAACTCCAGGATATGAACTCAATGTTAGAATTATAAACGTTGAAGTCCATGACCCCAAATCAAGTATTTTATAAATTTTTCTGAAATATGTCCTCATAATTAGGGACAATTTGTTAAGAACCCATTGCACTAAAGACACATAGTTATTTCTAGTCAAGCTAATAACAAGAAGCCATCGATTCCAATACTGTAGTCTTGCATTGGTTCATAAATTGCTAAGAACCTCATGATTTCATGATAGTCAGACACTACAAGAATAAGCAAACAACTTCATAGCTGAAAATAGCATAGAGAATCATTCAAATACCATCACATATATTGAGAACAAGAACATGTCAAAAGAATAGATACTTAGCTAGTAGTATTTGCAATATATAAGTTGAATTTTGCATAATACTTGAAAATAATATTTATAACAGACACCTAGATCAGGCTCCATGAAAAACTACTAAATAGTTATGGTATTTGTTAGTAACATATGCTCATGTAGGCTATAGGACTGTGGGTTCAGTCACATAACATGTACCACTTTGAAGATGCTTCTTGGGTCACCGCCTTTCTTCCAAAGATGTTGGACAATGAATACATATTATTCATAGGTAGATTTGTTAGAAAATAAGGGATATAAACAATAGACTACATATATTTCCCTAAAGAAGATGTTTCAAATATCAATCATAGAGAATAAACTTCAAAACAAGACTTTTAGAGTTTTAGATGGATTGATTATGTTCAACTTGGCCCATGCAGTGCTTTTGTATGATCAATACACTTTATGTAGATAGAGGTAAATATAAAAAGAAGAAGTGAAATGAAACAAGGATACATGCATACTTGCGTTAGAAAGTGATGGAGGAGTTTCTCAAAACCATATAGATTTTTTTAGCCTTTCTGATCTGTAATCACTACTACCATGGGATTAGACCTACACAATTTTTTCTTCACAATCAATGTTGATCCCATAGGGCCATATACCAGTTCAACACCCTCCTTGGTTTCAAATTCCTATAAAATAGGTTTATCAACAAAATGAAAAGATCCTAATCAAACAATGAAAATTAGATAACATTATTAATTTATGTTGATCACAAGAAATTAGTAGGCTATGATTCTTGGTCTAATTTAACTGATCCCACATTCATATAGAGAACATCACTTGTGCTTGCTAATTATGATGTATACATTATTATATTAATTGAGGAAAAAGAATTAATCATCATCTTCCAGGTCATCATTGGTAAAAACATTCAGCCAAAAAAGAACTTTTAAGCTTCTTCCATGTAACTCTGGAAATTATAAACCAACACCAAAATTAGGAAACTATTGAATACTATTTATTCACAAAGTCTTTTTTCCTTGAATCTTGATTCATGAGACCTAATCATCCTAGGAATGCATCTAACTTCAGTAAACCATCCCAAGAATCTTCATTCACAATGTGAAGCGAATTATTTTTCCATCTACAACTGAACTTAATTGCATTAAAGCTCTAATTAACATAAAAAACCCATGAGACAACACCATGATAAACATTTTTGCACATTTCGGATCTAAAAATTAATTGTATCTGTGAACATATCTTGCCAACCCATAATTTTTGGGTCCTAACCGGTCATACATTGTGCCATGTTATTACAATTTCTTAAGTAACAGTCAATCTTTCATGTGTCTTAGTGTCAGAAAAATTATGTGCTAAGAAATGTGTGAATAATTTTCCAATATGATGCAAACAAGTTGAATAGAAAAGCATATACGTTCACACATTACCCTACTGTAGGACATTGAGTTGCTACTCTCTGTTTTTAAGCTAGATACATTGGCATCATCCTTGTCTACCATTATCCACTATAGGGATATGGCTGGCACATTTGGCTACTTGGCTCTAGAGTTTTCCTCTATTGGGCAAGTAAATGCAAAGATCAATGTGTATGCTTTCAGAGTGGTTCTTGTGG
Organism: Alisma plantago-aquatica; assembly: GCA_963693085.1. Taxonomy (NCBI): domain Eukaryota; kingdom Viridiplantae; phylum Streptophyta; class Magnoliopsida; order Alismatales; family Alismataceae; genus Alisma; species Alisma plantago-aquatica. The sequence goes on from OY856412.1 coordinate 1,250,344,102, forward strand.
AACTCCTTATAAGAAGAAATCCAATAACGAGTGAGTCCCTTAAAGGCGGAGAGAGTCTAGTACTTTGAGAAAAGTTTTTCCTATAGTGGTAAAACTAGGGAAATCTTGTATTCAAGCTTGGTGACAGTTTGGATAGTGATTAAGTGGAAAGGGCTCCCTTAGAGGCTTCGATGTACACCAAGAGAGTGCCCAAGCTAAGACACACAACAAACCTAGTCTTGAAGCTACTGCAAGGGGGTAAGGAGACCAACAAGTCAACAAAATTCCAACAGAAAACTTGTAAGGGGGTCAAGGGGATCAAAGACACAACACCTCTCTTATAAGACATGGCACAACCTGACCTTGTACTCATGTTGAGGAATGTGGGCATAACGAGGTTATAGTGGGGGGGATATTGAGAAACCTACTGATGTAAGAAGAGAATATCATAGCTGGGATGGAAGGAGTTCATATTAGTGACCAGGATGTTGCACTTCTGTACACAACAATGTAAATCATGCTCTTCATGTATAGTGGAAGATCTGACAACTCAAAGGTAAGACCCCACATCGATAAGACATACACACTCAAGGTTGAAACAACAAACCATCAGGGTAAAATAGACCTGTACACTCACTAAATATATGTATCTAGGTATCTATTGGGAAATTAACAAATGTTTCCAGCTTATATTTGTATGACATATTGTAGGAAATCTCTTTAAATGAATAACGAGCACTTCCAACAATCTCTGGAAATTTAGTCTTCTACTAGCTTGATGACACTCCTTGCAGTGATGACGGAACCTGCATTAAAACATATTGATTCAAAATTTTCCTAAGTTGTAGGGATGGAATATTTGCAAAAAGGCTACAAACCAAAGAATGGGATATATGGGGTAGTTGCATCAAACCACTTGCTTGGTGTAATTTATAAATTTGAAATGTGGACACTGACAAACTGAGTGCAGATGATTGTTGGTAAAGTAAATGCATCTAGGTGAGTAGATGAAAATATAATTTGAGAGAAATCTATAGTACTTTTCTCAAAGTTGCTTCCTTAGTGGTGTGGCTTATGAAAATGGAGGGACTATAGGAGATACACCCTTGTAGCTGGATAGGCGCTTGATGCTCTTGCGGGTGCAACAAAAGGGAATAAACATTATCCCTATTATCATTTTGGATATCTTGATACTATAACTAAAAAATTCAGCATCGACTAGGATGTGATTTGACTGGCAAGGATTTTATGGAAATTAATAGATGTGTGAGGAACTAAATTTTATATTCAAGCTAGATACGCATTCTAAATTAACACAGTTGTAGATGCATTAAAGACGGTCAACTACTAAAATACTATACAACTGTCTGATTGTCATGGTGTCTGTTTTTGATATCTATACAAAACGAGATGAGATCCTGTTGTGAACAATAACCCCAAAAAGATCTTATTGAATAGAGGTCTACTCGTTACATAGTGTATGGGAGCCACAATTCTACAAATTTGTAATAGATAAACATGAGATCATTCACTGAATTAAAAAATCTGAACTTAAAGGGGTAAATTTTTTCTTATAGGAAAAAGACTTTTCCAGTAATCATTCAATATTGATTCACCTACCTTTGGAATGATGAAACTGGTGGAAAAGATATCAAATTAATCAAAAAGTGCATTTTAACGGATCTTGTACATGTGTTGATCTCATGCATTTCTCTTATCTAACCCAAGAATCTGCTCCTGCTATCGCCATGTAACCTCGATGAGTCCAACTCCTTGCTCACATGATAAACCTCACCATCACTGGTGACTGTTAAATTAATAAACTAAACAGACTATGCCTACTAGCCCCACTAATCTATTATCACTACAGGGAGAGGTAGTAGATGGATACAAGAAGAATAACATATGTGAGGAGGAAATATCAAAGAAAGGAGTTACCTGTTGGCCAACGCTGGTGAACCCAGTTGTTGGTCGACGTCTGTGAGACATTGTGACTGTGAGGAGGAGCGCGACACTATGGAAATGATGAGAGAACTTGGCACTGTGGTCCTTCATCTTGAGCATAGCAGAAGAAAATAAATTTGGTAGTGAGGAGGAGCAATATGTGACCAACCGTATGACTAGTTGGGGGAGATGTCATTGACGTCAATTAGGGAGAGATAGGACATAGTCGGGGGATTGATCGGCTTTGTTGTTATTGCATAGACATTTGCCTATATTTTGGAGCGAGAGACTGGGAAGAGTTGGGGGAAGAAGGAGAATCGTGCATTGGAGGGAGGAAGTGAACAACAAAAAATTGGAGTGTGGGGCAGGCGAACAACGTGCTTTTTTGGATTTGAGATTTTCATTGGTAATTGAATACATAAATAGTTACACTTATATCACTACATTAAAAATAAAGAGAAGATAATTGTATCTTGGTGTAATCTTATTGGATAGTTACATTTATTTTATTTACATTTTTAATTTGTAGATAAAGATATTTTTAACTATATATAAATTATATGTAAGTATGCTAATTGTAGCTAAATCATCTATTTTTTGTAGTGCATGCTCTCAAAAGATCCTCTAATGTTTAAATGGTCCTTTCTGATTGGCCATCTATCTGTGGGTGAAAGGTTGTACTAAAACTCAACTATGTCCCTAATGATGTATGTAGACACTCCCAAAACCTTGTTATGAACTGAGGACCTCTATCAGATACTAAGATAACTAGTATGCCATGAAGATGAACTATCTCATCTACATAGACTTGTGCCATCTCCTCTATTGTATAGGTTGTCTTAATTGGAACAAAGTGAGATGGCTTTGTCAAGCGGGCAACAATTACCCAAGTAAAGTCATGACCTTTGGTTGTTCTTGGAAGGCCAACCACAAAGTCCACAGTTATTTCATCCCATTTCCATTGTAGAATTAGTAAAGGTTGTAACGTCCCTACATGCTTCTGATGCTCTACCTTGACCTGATGATAGATTGGATACTTGGCCACAAACTTTGCCACATCACACTTCAGACTTGGCCACCAATACAAATCTTTTAGATTATAATACATCTTTTTACTCCCACGATGCATCACGTATATAAAGGAATAACCCTCCTCAAGGACTATCTCCCTTAGACCACTGGTGTCGGTAATCACTGTTCTATTGTGGAAGCACACTGTCCCATCATCTAACTCATGAAATTCATCATGCTTTCCACTACCAAACTCTGATCTAACATTTTCTATCACAATATCATTCTTTTGTGCATCTTTGATCTAGTGTACCGATGTCGGATTGACTTGTAGTTGTGCCAACAAGGAAACCTCCAATTGTACATTCATCTATCAAGGTGACACTAGCATGTCCCACTTGTGACATGCCATGGAGTGTGAATGCACTTTATATGTAGACGATGACGTAGATGAGGTTCAACGCATCAGTCAATGCATTTTCCTTTCTAGTGTGATTCTATCATACAACTATAGTCCTTGATTAAGTCCATACATATCCTCTACCTCATGTTTAGATCCTCCTTTGAGAAGATATACTAAAAATTCTTGTAAATAGTGAATATTTGACACTTTTCCCCATAAAAATAGTGCCTTCAAATCTTCAAGGAAATAATCACAATAGATAAATCTAGGTCATGGATTAGATAGTTATCCCTATATTTCTTAAGTTGTCTATAAGCAAAAGAAATCTCGTTCTTATCCTAAATCAACATGCATCCTAATCCATTCTTTAAAGCATCAATAAAATGATGTAGCCTTTCCTACACTCAACACTTACACCAGAGCACTCATCAACTTCTCTTTCAACAATTGAAGAGAACACTGACACTTGTCATCCTAAATAAAAGGAACACCCTTCCTAGTTAGCTTGGTCAATGGTAAAGCTACAGAAGTGAAATTCTTAATGAACCTCCTGTAGTAACCGGCTAGACCTAGGAAGCTTCAAAACTCATTCAGTTTCTTCGGCTACTCCCACCCCAACACTGACTTCACTTTCTTAGGGTCTACACAAGTGACCTTCACATATATGACATGACCAAGAAAAGACACATTGGTCAACCAAATCTCACACTTACTGAAATTAACATAGAATCGATGTTGCCTCAATAGCTCCAATGCTTAATATAGATGTTGCCATATGGCAGAATGTCCATGGAGTATATCAAGATATCATTGATGAACACCAACACAAACTGATTAAGATACAGTCTGAACACTTTGTTCATCAGGTCCATAATGTTGGTAGTACATTTATTAGCCCAAATGACATAACCACAAACTCATAAACACCATACCTAGTCCTAAAAGTAGGCTTAGGATGTCATACGTCTTGATTCTCAATTGGTTCTATCGCGACCTCAAGTCTATGTTGAAGAACATTGTAGCACCTCTAAACTCGTGAAACATATCATCTATCCTCAGCAACATACACTTGTTCTTCACTATGAATTTGTTCAACTGCTAATTGTCTATGAAAAGCCTCATAGAACCATCCTTTTTCATTGGAGCACCCCAAGGGTAAGTTCTCAGTCGTATGAAACCCTTCTTCGTCATCTACTTCTTCAACTCCTTCATCTCAGCCTGTGCCATCCTACAGTTTACCTGAGCTATGGGTTGCATTCTAGGAACTAGATTGATCTCAAAATCAATCTCTCCAGGGGGTGGAATGCTAGGAAACTCATCTGAAAAAACGTCCTCAAACTCACATACCACAAGTACATCTTAGATACTAGGACTCATCACCTTGTTATCCCCTACATGAGCTAAGAAAGCATCACACACTTGTCTCATCCAATTCTTACGATCACAAGCAACACCAAACATGTTGGAAGAATCTTCCTGTCTCCTTGGAAAGTCTAAGAGACATCCCTATCAAAAAACACTGCAACTTTGGAACTATATCCAAAGAAACCTTATACTTATCCAAGGTATATATCCCTAGGATCACATAGAATCCATGCATATCAAGTGGCATAATATCCACTTGGATGTTGCATCCCGAGAAAGAAAGAACACAAGATGGACACACCGCTCACTACATGACAGAATCAACCAAAGGGTTTTCTAACAAAAGGCAGCCAGTTCTACTACAAATAGGCAAATTACAACTATTTGTCACCTCTATGGTGGTAAGAGTTTATCGCACCCGGGTAAACTAAAATAGATACACGTGTTGAAGCAGATTAGTCAGAATGAAAAAGTTCCATCTGACATGTCATGACTCATGGGTTGACCACTCCTCCCGCCTGACTCACAGCATAGAATCTAGACGTCACTTGTTGTTTTCCTCGACCTCTACTAGTTGGTCCTGAAGACCATACATGTGATGTTTGGCCATGTCCTCTACCGCCACAGTTGATGAACTGTTGTTGTTGTGAGCCCTATTGGCTCTGTCTTGATTGTTGTATCACCTCCTTGTTCTTCATGGGACAAGACCATCTCACATGCCCAACCTGACCACACTTGAAATATGTTCTTGTATCATATTGCCACCTTGATGGCCCTGCCACAGACACCATACCTTAAAATAATATTTAGATCAGACACCTAGATCAGGCTCCCTGAAAAACTACTAAATAGTTATGGTACTTGTTAGTATTTGATGGATAGTGAATAAATATTTTTGTAGGTGGATTTGTTAGAAAATAAGGGATATAAACATTAGACTACATACATTGCCCTAAAGAAGATGTTTCAAATATCAATCATACATAATAAACTTCAAAACAAGACTTTTAGACTTTTAGATGGACTGATTATGTTCAACTCGGTCCAGACAGTGCTTTTGTATGATCAATACACTTTATGTAGATAGAGGTCAATACAAAAAGAAGAAGTGAAATGAAAGAAGGATGTATCCATACTTGCGTTAGAAAGTGATGGAGGAGGTTCTCAAAACCATATAGATTTTTTTAGCCTTTCTGATCTGTAATCACTTCTACCATGGGATCAGACCTAGACAAATTTTTCTTCACAATCAATGTTGATCCCATAGGGCCCTATACCAGTTCAACACCCTCCTTGGTTTCAAATTCCTATAGAATAGGTTTATCAACAAAATGAAAAGAACCTAATCAAACAATGAAAATTAGATAACATTATTAATTTATGTTGATCACAAGAAATCAGTAGGCTATGATTCTTGGTCTAATTTAACTGATCCCATATTCATACAGAGAACATCACTTGTGCGTGCTAATTATGATGTATACATTATTATATTAATTGAGGAAAAATTATTAATCATCACCTTCCAAGTCATCATTGGTAAAAACATTCAGCTAAAAAATAACTTTTAAGCTTCTTCCATGTAACTCTGGAAACTATAAACCAACATCAAAATTAGGAAACTATTGAATACTGTTTATTCACAAAGTCTTTTTTCTTTGAATCTTGATTCATGAGACCTAATCATCCTAGGAATGCATCTAACTTCAGTAAACCATGAATCTTATATCACAATGAAAACTGAATTATTTTTCTGTCTAAAGCTGAATTTAGTTGCATCAAAGATCTAATAAACATAATAACCCTTGAGACAACATCACGATACACATTTTTTCATGTTTTAGATTTAAAAATTAATTGTATCTGTAAACATATCTTGCCAACCCATAATTTTTGGGTCCTAACCGGTCATACTTTGTCCCATGTTATTACAATTTCTTAAGTAACAGACAGTCTTTCATGTGTCTTAGTGTCAGAAAAATAATGTGCTAAGCAATGTGTGAATAATTTTCCAATGTGATGTGAACAAGTTGAATAGGAAAGCATATACACCCACACATTGCCCTATTGTAGGACATTGAGTTGCTACTCTCTATTTTTAAGCTAGATACATGGGCTTCATCCCTGTCTACCCTTATCCACTATAGGGATATGGCTGGCACATTTTGCTACTTGGCTCTAGAGTTTTCCTCTATTGGGTAAGTAAATGCGAAGATCAATGTGTATGCTTTCAGAGTGGTTCTCGTGGAGCTCCGTATAAGAAGAAATCCAATTGTGAGTGAGTCCCTTAAAGGTTGAGAGAGTCTAGTGCTTTGAGAAAAAAATTTCCTATAGTGGAAAAACTAGGGAATTTTTGGATTCAAGCTTGGTGACAGTTTGGATAGTGATTAAGTGGAAAGGGCTCCCTTAGAGGCTTCCATGTGCACCAAGAGAGTGCCCAAGCTAAGACACATAACAAACCTAGTCTTGAAGCTACTGCAAGGGGATAAGGAGACCAACAAGTCAACAAATTCCAATAGAAAACTTGTAAGGGGATCAAGGGGATCAAAGACACAACACCTCTCTTATAAGACATGGCACAACCTGACCTTGTACTCATCTTGAGGAATGTAGGCATAGTGAGGTTAAAGTGGGGGAGATGTTGAGCGACCTATTGATGTAAGAAGGGAATATCATAGTTGGGATGGAAGGAGTTCATATTAGTGACCAGGATGTTGCACTTCTCTACACAACAATGCAAATCATGCTCTTCATGTATAGTGGCAGATCTAACAACTCAAAGGTTAGACCCCACATCGATAAGACATACACACTCAAGGTTGAAACAACAAACCATCAGGGTAAAATAGACTTGCACACTCTCACTACATATATGTATCTAGGTATCTGTTGGGAAATTAACAAATGTTTCCAACTTATGTTTGTATGATATACTGTAGGAAATCTCTTTAAATGAATAATGAGCACTTCAAGCAATCTCCAAAAATGTAGTCTTTTACTAGCTTGATGACACTCCTTGCAATGATGACAGAACCTGCATTAAAACATACTGATTCAGAATTTTCCTAAGTTGTAGGGATGGAATATTTGCAAAAAGTCAACAAACCAAAGAATGGGCTATATGGGGTAGTTGCATCAAACCACTTGCTTGGTGTAATTTATAAATTTGAAATGTGGACACTGACAGACTGAGTGTGGATGATTGTTGGTAAAGTAAATGTATCTAGGCGAGCAGATGAAAATATAATTTGAGAGAAATCTATAGTGCTTTTCAGAAAGTTTCTCCCTTAGTAGTGTGGCTTATGAAAATGGAGGGACTATAGAAGATACACTCTTGTAGTTGGATAGGTGCTTGATGCTCTTGCAGGTGTAATAAAAGGGAATAAATTTTATCCCTATTATCATTTTGGATATCTTGATACTATAACTAAAAATTTCAGCATCGACTAGGATGTGACTTGACTGGAAAGGATGTTATGGAAATTAATGGATGTGTAAGGAACTGAATATTATATTCAAGCTAGAGTATGCATTCTAAATTCACACAGTTGTAGATGCATTAAAGATGGTCAACTACTAAAATACTATTCAACTATCTGATTGTCATACTGTCTATTTTTTATACCTATACAAAACGAGATGAGATCATGTTGTGAACAATAACCCCAAAAAGATCTTATTAAATAGAGGTCTACTCGTTGCATAGTGTATGGGAACCATTTCTACAAATTTGTAATAGACAAACATGATATCATTCATGAAATTAAAAAATCTGAACTTAAAGGGGTAAATTTTTGCTTAAGGAGAAAGGCTTTTCCAATATTCATTCAGTATTGATTCACCTACCTTTGGAATGATGAAACCGGTGGAAAATATATCAAATTAATCAAAAAGTGCATTTTATCGGATCTTGTACATGTGTTGATCTCATGCATTTCTATTGTCTAACCCAGGAATCTGCTCATGCTATCACCATGTAACCTCAATGAGTCCAACTCCTTGCTCACAAGATAAACCTCACCATCATTGGTGACTGTTAAATTAATAAACTAAATAGACTATGCCTACTAGCCCCACTAATCTATTATCACTATATGAAGAGGTAGTAGATGGAAACAAGAAGAATAACATATGGGAGGCGGAAATATAAAAGAGAGGAGTTACATGTTGGCCAATGATGGTGAACCCAGTTGTTAGCCGACATCTGTGAGACATTGTGACTGTGAGGAGGAGCGCGACATTATGGAAATGATGAGAGAACTCGACACTGTAGTCCTTCATCTTGAGCATAGCAGAGGAGAATAAATTTGGTAGTGAGGAGGAGCACTATGAGACCAACTGTATGACTAGTTGGGGAATATGTCATCGACGTCAATTAGGGAGAGATAGGACATAGTCAGGGGATCGATCGACTTTGTGGTTATTGCATAGACATTTGCCTATATTTCGGCGAGCGAGATCGGGCAGAGTTGGGGGAAAGAAGGAGAATCGTGCATTGGAGGGAGGAAGTGAACAACAAAAATTTGGAGTGTGGTGCGGGAGAACAACGTGCTTTTTTTTTATTTGAGATTTTCGTCGGTAATTGAATACATAATTAGTTACACTTATATCACTACATTTAAAATAAAGAGAAGATAATTGTATCTAGGTGTAATCTTATAGGATAGTTACATTTATTTTATTACATTTTTAATTTGTAACTAAAGATATTTTTAACTATATATAAATTATATGTAAGTATGTTAATTGTAGCTAAATCATCTATTTTTTGTAGTGCATGCTCTCAAAAGATCCTCTAATGTTTAAATGGTCATTTCTGATTGGCCATCTGTCCGTGGGTGAAAGGTTGTACTAAAACTCAACTATGTCCCTAATGATGTATGTAGACACTCCCAAAACCTTCTTATGAACTAAGGACTTCTATCAGATACTACGATAACTAGTATTCCATGAAGATCAACTATCTCATCTATGTATACTTGTGCCATCTTCTCTATTGTATAAGTTGTCTTAACTAGAAGAAAGTGAGATGGCTTTGTCAAGTGGGCAACAATTACCCAAGTAGAGTCATGACCTTTGGTTGTTCTTGGAAGGCCAACCACAAAGTCCAAAATTATGTCATCCCATTTCCATTGTAGAATTAGTAAAGGTTGTAACGTCCCTACATGCTTCTGATGCTCTGCCTTGACCTGATGACAGACTGGACACTTGGCCACAAACTTTATCACATCACGCTTCAGACTTGGCCACCAATACAAATCCTTTAGATTATGATACATCTTTTTACTCCCACGATGCATCACGTATATTAAAGAATGAGCCTCCTCAAGTACTATCTCCCTTAGACCACTAGTGTCAGTAATCACTATTCTATTGTGCAAGCACATTGTCCCTTCATCTAACTCATGAAATCCATCATGCTTTCCACTACCACACTTTGATCTAACATTTTCTATCACAATATCATTCTTTTGTGCATCTTTGATCTAGTGTAATGATGTCATATTGACTTGTAGTTGTGCCAACAAGGAGACCTCCAACTGTACATTCATCTATCAAGGCGGAACTAGCATGTCCCACTTGTGACATGCCATGGAGTGTGACTGCACTTTATCTGTAGACGATGATGTAGATGAGGCTCAACGCATCAGTCAATGCATTTTCCTTTCTAGGGTGATTCTATCGTTCAACCATAGTCCTTGATAAAGTCCATCCATATCCTCTACCTCATGTTTAGCTCCTTCTTTGAGAAGATATACTGAAAATTCTTATAAATAGTGAAGATTTGACACTTTTCCCCATAAAAATAGTGCCTTCAAATCTTCAAGGAAATTACCACAACAGATAAATCCAGGTCATGGTTTAGATAGTTATCCCTGTATTTCTTAAGTTGTCTATAAGCAAAAGAATTCTCATTCTTATCCTAAATCAACATGCATCCTAATCCATTCTTTGAAGCATCAATAAAATGATGTAGCCTTTCCTACACTCAACACTTACACTGGATCACTCGTCAACTTCTCCTTCAACAATTGAAGATAACATTGACACTTGTCAACCTAAATAAAAGGAACACCCTTCCTAGTTAGCTTTATTAAAGGTAAAGCTATTGAACTGAAATTCTTAATGAACCTCCTGTAGTAACTGACTAGACCTAGGAAGATTCAAACCTCATTCGGTTTCTTAGGCTACTCCCACCCCAACACTAACTTTGCTTTCTTAGGGTCTACACAAGTGACCTTCACATATATGACATGAACAAGAAAAGACACATTGGTCAACCACATCTCACACTTACTGAAATTAACATAGAATCGATGTTGCCTCAACAACTCCAATGCTTAATACATATGTTGCTCACATGGTCGAGTGTCCATGGAGTATATCAAGATATCATTGATGAACACCAACACAAACTAATCAAGATACAGTCTGAACACTTTGTTCATCAGGTCCATAAATGTTTTTGGTACATTGATTATCCCAAATGACATAGCCACAAACTCATAAACACCATACCTAGTCCTAAAAGTAGGCTTAGGATGTCACACGCCTTGATTCTCAATTGGTTCTATCATGACCTCAAGTCTATGTTGAAGAACATTGTAGCACCTCTTAACTCATGAAACATATCATCTATCCTCAGCAACATATACTTGTTCTTAACTGTGAATTTGTTCAACTTCTAATTGTATATGAAAAGCCTCATAGAACCATCCTTTTTCACTGGAGCACCCCAAGGGTAAGTTCTCGGTAGTATGAAACCCTTCCCCATCATCTAATTCTTCAACTCCTTCATCTCAGCCAGTGCCATCCTAAAATTTGCCTGAGCTATGGGTTGCATGCTAGGAACTAGATTGATCTCAAAATCACTCTCTCCATGGGTTGAAACGCTAGGAAACTCATCTGGAAAAACGTCCTCAAACTCACATACCACAAGTACATCTTAGATACTAGGACTCATCACCTTGTTATCCACTACATGATCTAAGAAAGCTTCACACACTTGCCTCATCCATTTCTCTGCTATCACAACCAACACCAGACAAGTTGGAAGAATCTTCCTATCTCCTTGGAAAGTCCAAGAGACATCCCTATCACAAAACACTGCAACTTTGGAACTATATCCAAAGCAATCTTATACTTATCCAAGGTATATATCCCTAGGATCACTTCGAATCCATGCATATCAAGTGGCATAATATCCACTTGGATGTTGCATCCTGAGAAAGAAAGAACGCAAGATGGACACACCTCTCACTACACGACAGAACCAACCGAATGGTTTTCTAACAAAAGGCTACCAGTTCTACTACAAACAGGCAAATTACAACTATTTATCACCTTGATGATGGTAAATGAGTGTGTCGCACCTGGGTCAACTAAAAAAGATACAAATGTAGAAGCATATTAGTCAGAATGAAAAAGTTCCATCTGACATGTCATGACTCATGGGTTGACCACTCCTCCCGCCTAACTCATAGCATAGAATCTAAACGTCGCTTGTTGTTTTCCTCGGCCTCTACTAGTTGGTTCTGATGACCATACACGTGATGTTTGGCCATGTCCTCTACTGCCGCAGCTGATGTACTTTTGTTGTTGTGAGCCCTATTGGCTCCGTCTTGATTGTTGTATCACCTCCTTGTTCTTCATGGGACAAGACCATCTCACATCCCCAACCTGACCGCACTTGAAACATGTTCTTGTATCATAATGCCGCCTTGATGGCCCTGCCACAGACACTAATCCCAAATTGTTTTCACATGCTAGTAGAAAACTGTGACCTCTCTCTTCACTAGGGGACCAGTGCGACTGCACTTGTGTCCCTGGTTTAGAAAAAGTCTACCTCCATTGGTATTATTGGTGTTGCGATGAGGAAAACATTGGCTTCTTTAGGCTTATATATGATTACCCTTAGAACTAGACTGACCTCTTCCTTGCATTAACTTCTTACTTTTCCACACATGTTCTCTCTATCCTCCTCACATACTCCATAAAGGTGGAAAACTTCTCTCGATTCTCCAAAGTAGATGCCATCATTGCTAACTCAGTGTTCAAGACTTCTCAAACCTTTTTGTTACGACCCGTGTCGAGCTTATCCCGTAAGTAAGCTGTTCAGCATGTGTTTAGCTGATGTGTTAAGTTATAAGTCTGTTTTTGTTAATAATGTTTAAAATGGTTATGATATGTGCTTAGTGTGTTTTCTAGCTTCTAAAGCGTGTAGGATCTTACGCTTGAAGCGTTGCCAGAGAAATCGTTCGAATCCGACTTTCGAGTCAAAAGTTGCAAGTTTTTGGGCTTATAGGGACCCGTTTGTAATTTTTGAAAGTTTCGAACTTTGCGTTTAGGCCCCTAAGTTTCTTCCTTATCCTTTCTCTCTTCCTTATCTCGTTTCACTTTCACAGAAACGAGAGAACGCTTCTGCGTTCTTCTTCCTGGCGTGAGAAAGAGAGAAAGAGAGAGAGAGAGAGAGGGAGCTGAGAAGGGAAAGGCGTCGGAGCTCCGTTTTGCTCCGATCAGTTGCTGCATTTCGTTCCTTCCCTCCGTAGATCTCCTTCTCCGTCAATTCGAATCGAATTTGCAGCTAGAGCTGCGTTTGCAGGAAAAACGATCAAGAGATTAGGGTGCACGGAGCAGCCCTAGCTCGTTTCTTTCTTCCCTTCAGGTGCGGTTTAGTCATATGCATCGATTGCGAATGTTTTGTGGTGTTTGTTCGAGATTTGCCCGTCGATTAGAGAGAAATCGACTTTTGCAGGCCGTTTTTGCTTTCTGCCTGTGCGCGGTTCGGCCGAGTTTCTATTCGGTCGGCCGAGTTCCTTCTTAGGGCAATCGTACTGTGTTTTTGGGTCGACCGAGTTTGAGTTTTGGATCGGCCGAGTTTCTTATTTAGTTTGCCGAACAGCATTTTTGTCGGCCGAGTTTTGGTCCTGATCGGCCGAGTTTCCCTTGTAGGTATATAAGCGGTGTGTTGGTCGGCCGAGTTCCCTAGGGGATCGGCCGAGTTTCCTGCTGGTCGGCCGAGGTTGGTCGGCCGAGTTTCAGAATCTGGGAAGCGTTCGGCCGAGTTCCATAGTGTTCGGCCGAGTTTCAAGTGGTGAGTGGCAGTTCATTTAGAAATCATTATTAAACTCATTTTAATTTCTTATTTGCTTCAGTATCAGTTGATATGACACTTAAACAGTGTAACATATACATTAAAGAATGATTAGTTCGTTGGAACTTGAAATGAGTGATATAAAATATGAAAAAAAGGAAATTCTATGTCCTTTAGTTGTTATGTGATATTCTTGTTCAAATGATCTGTTAATCAGTTAATAGACTTAGGTGCCCCAACACCGTAGAACCCCATTGCGTGGTCTATACCTTTGGGGTGAAACGATCGATCTAGCCTTGTGCCTAGATGGTCGGTGCTTGTGCTCAACAATAATCCGTGCGTGTGTCACGGTGGCACGGGGTCAGACAGACAGTGTCCAACAACAACGCGTGCTTGTGTCACGGTGGCACTGGAGATAGATGGGGGTTATTCAACATTAATCCGTGCTTGTGTCACGGTGGTAATCCCCGACCCTACGACTGTGCACTACAGGGTGGGAGGAGTCCAGAGCACTCAGAGTTAGTGCAGACATGCCCTTGTGCGCCTGGGGCCCTTGTGCGCCCGAGAGTCCTGTGCAGACCAGGACAGACAGTCAGACTTAGCATTTCCCGGGTGTGTCGCTAAGTCTTGTATGGTGGGATCATAGCATGAACTTGTTATAGATCTTCATATGCAGAGTGCGCTACATATGTTTGGGGCATAATAATAATATGAATCAGTAACCATGTAGGGTTACTGTAAATTTATATAATTGTTTATTTACTTGAATTACCTGTTGATGCTTAGAAATGTGATTATCATCTGTATAGTTGCTATGTCAAAGGAACTGCCCTGCTTAAACAGTATATATGTTTATTTTCAGTTTATAAACCTGACGAGTTGTTTAGTGATAGCTATGTGAAATGTTATTCACTGAGCGAGTAGGCTCATCCCTCTACTCAAACATTTTCAGGTCAGCATCAGCATCAGGAGTCGGAAGGATCGTTTCATCCTAACGCCTAGTTGATAGAAGGTTTGTAGTTAGTCTAGTTAGAGGTCTCTTAGTCCTTTCCCCTCGATCTTCGGGACAAGGTGTGAGTGAGAGAGAGAATGTGTACAAAGATTTAAATTAATGTTATGCTTTACTTATGCTAGATAATGTATTCTGCCGTAGACCTTGCTTGTATCCTTAATCAGTTAAATAGAAAAGCTTCTGCAGTTTGCTCAGTTTTTGTTTACAGCTTAAATTGGTTATCTCTTAAATATCTTTATTTGTTTAAAAGGGTATGAATGGTTGGTTATGTGTAAATCCCAACTGTCGTGCCCTAATTTCGTGATTTGCGGTTAATGTGAGATTGGGGCGCGACAATTTTTGGTATCAGAGCCTAGGATTGAGTACTTAGTTACTCAAGGTCAGGGGATGATAAGAGACCAATAGGATTAAGGTTTAAGTGTCTTTCCTCTATTTGTAGTTTTCTAATAGGAAATATTCTATTATATCATTACAGATGGCAGGAAGAGGCTTTGATCGTGATGATCAGGCTGAGAGCCATGTTGGCCCTGATCCTCGGTACTTGGGTCCAGGTGGTGGTGATCACGTGGATGAAGCATCCCGGATGTACAGGATGTTCCTGGAGACCAAAGAGAGGTACAAGGCTGATAGGCGAGATTCTTCTACCAGCAGTAAAGATCTGATGCGATCTTATGAGCTCGTGAAGAAGCTTGGTGGCACAGAGTTCAGTGGCACCACAGATCCCGCCGAAGCTGATGAGTGGTTCAGACAGATTGAGAAGGTCTTTCGTCTGATGGAGCTTCCAGAAGATAAGAAGATTAATCATGTAGTTTACCTTCTGAAATGCGATGCAGAGTTGTGGTGGCGTGGTGTGGAAGAAAAGAGGAGAGGTGCAGAGCTTTCTTGGCAGGATTTCTCTGAGGAGTTTCATCTCAAATTCTATCCACCCACTTTTCATAATGAGAAAATCAGGAAGTTACAAAATATCAAGCAGGGAAACATGACAGTTACAGAGTATGAAGCGCTTTTCACACGGTTAGCTAATTTCTGTCTGCAGCTTGTTCCCGATAACATAGAGAGATGCAGAAGGTTTCAGGAAGGGCTAAGGCCAGAGATTCGGCATACAGTTTCTGCTACTAGCAGGAGGAACAGGGAGAACTTTGGCGAGTTTGTTGAGGCTGCCAGACAGGTTGAAGAATCTGTGAATGCTGACAGGGTACCCGAGTCTAAGAAGAGATCTGCAGATTTCAGTAGAGGGCAGTCCAGTAGAGGATACAGAGGTGGAGGTAGAGGCTTCTTTTCTAAGCTTGGGCGTGGTTTTGGTTGTTTTGGCAGGCAGAGGTCCGAGGATGTCACTTCTTCTAGAAGCAGAGGAAGATATAGCCCAGGGAGATGGGGCAGTGCGTCTAGAGAGCAGTCATCTGGATCATCTACTTCCGTGACTGGTCCACAAAGGCAGGAGATGCGAGTATGTAGTGCTTGTGGAAGGTTCCATTCTGGGCAATGTTGGGGTTTAGATTATACAGAATGTTACCATTGTGGGAAGATAGGACATATAAAGAAGTTTTGTCCTTAGCTTCAACCAGCAGCATCATAGGCTTCTCAGTCCCAATTTTATGATGCTCAGAGACAACCTCCAGTTGAAGGACCGAGTTCTTCTGTGGCTTCTGGTTCTAGAGGTGGTGGAGCGCCTAGTGGTAGAAGTGGTCAGAGAGGACAACGTGGCAGAGGGAGAGCTTCAGCACGTTTCTTTTCTTTGACACCTCAGGAAGGTATAATCTCTTCACATGTTGTTATAGGAGAAATGCTTTTGTTTAATAGTATACCAGTTTCAGTTTTGATAGATCCGGGAGCTACTCATTCTTTTATACGACGTTCTTTAGTTGATGAACTTAATCTGTTAACTCAAGAGTTGGCAGATGAGTTAGTGTTGAGGGTTCCACTAGGTGGACCGACAGTTTTATCCGAGTTTTGTCCCGGATGCTTGTTATCCTTTGGAGGTTTCACCTTTGTTGCTAATCTCATACCCTTGGATGTAAATACATTTCAAATCATCTTGGGTATGGATTGTCTTGAGACATATCGAGTGCAACTCGATTGCTGGAAAAAGGAAGCTATCTTTCAACTAGGAGAATTTTCTTGTGTCTTTACTGGAGACAGGAAAGTTCTGCCTACGTGCATAATATCAGCTGCTGTAGCTGATAAGATGTTACAGAAAGGATGTGAAGCGTTCCTTGCTCATGTGGTTGACACCAGAGCAGAAAAGAGCACTGCCAGTGTTTATGATGTGCCTGTGGTTTGTGAGTTCTCTGACGTTTTTCCAGAAGAATTACCAGGCTTACCTCCTGTCAGAGACATTGATTTTGAAATTCAGGTATATCCAGGTAGTCATCCAGTAGCACTGCCAGCTTATAGAATGGCACCTGCAGAGTTAAAGGAACTCAAGGTGCAGTTACAGGAGTTGCTAGATAAGGGTTTCATTAGACCCAGTTCTTCACCGTGGGGTGCTCCAGTCCTGTTTGTTAAGAAAAAGGATGGTACCATGCGTCTCTGTATAGATTACAGGCAACTGAACAAGATCACTATAAAGAATAAGTATCCATTGCCGAGAATAGATGATCTGTTTGATCAGTTGCGTGGAGCGATGATCTTTTCTAAAGTTGATTTGAAATCTGGATATCATCAGCTCAGAATAAAGGCTTCTGACATTCCCAAAACAGCTTTCAGAACCAGGTATGGGCATTATGAGTTTTTGGTCATGTCGTTTGGACTGACCAATGCCCCAGCAGCCTTTATGGATATGATGAATCGGATTTTCAAACCATTTCTAGATCAGTTTATTGTAGTCTTTATAGATGATATTCTGATCTATTCCAGAGACGATGAACAGCATGAGCAACACTTGAGAGTAGTGTTTCAGTTGTTGAGACAACATCAGTTGTTTGCTAAATTTAGCAAGTGCGAGTTCTGGTTGGCCGAGGTAGCATTTCTTGGACATGTTATCTCGAGAGATGGAGTCAGTGTGGATCCTAAGAAAGTTGAATCTGTACTTCAGTGGGAACAGCCTACGACTCCTACTGAGATCAGAAGTTTCTTGGGTTTGGCAGGTTATTACAGAAGGTTTATAAAGGACTTCAGCGCGATAGCATCACCTTTGACATGCTTGACGAGGAAGGATGTACCGTTTGTTTGGTCTGACAACTATGAGAAAAGTTTTCAGATTTTGAAGAAAAGGTTGACTTCAGCACCAGTGTTAGTTTTGCCAGAAGCAGATAAAGGCTATACAGTGTTCTGTGATGCTTCCAGGAGAGGTTTGGGCTGTGTACTGATGCAAGAAGACAAAGTTGTAGCTTACGCATCTAGACAGCTTAAGAAGAATGAAGAGAATTACCCTGTTCATGATCTGGAATTAGCTGCTATAGTTCATGCTCTTAAGACATGGCGTCACTACTTGTATGGTGAGACATGTCAGGTGTTTACAGATCATAAGAGTCTGAAATATATCTTCACTCAGAAAGACTTGAATTTAAGACAGCGCAGATGGCTTGAGCTGATCAAAGACTATGATGTGACAATCGATTACCATCCTGGTAAGGCGAATGTTGTAGTTGATGCCTTGAGTAGAAAGTCAAGTTCAACGGCCAATGCATTTTCTATGGCATGTTTCAAGAGAGACTTGCTTGTAGATATGCGAAGGTTGAACTTAGACCTGGATGTGACTAGACAGAGTGGGTTGATTGCTCAGATGCAAGTCAGACCTACTTTTTATAATCAGATTAAAGAATTACAGCAGAGTGATGATGAGTTATGGCAAATCATGCAGGAAATGTCAGAAGGTAAAAGAATAGAGTTCAGGTTTTCTGATGAAGGCATGTTATATCTTCATGATAGGTTATTTGTACCTGGAAACAGTGAGTTGAAAGAGCAGATTCTTGAAGAAGCGCATACTTCTATGTATGCCATGCATCCAAGTAACACAAAGATGTACAGGAACCTCAAAGAGATGTACTGGTGGTCTGGCATGAAAAAGGATGTGGCTGAATACGTGGCTAGATGTGGAGTGTGTCAGCAGGTTAAGGCTGAGCATCAGAAATCTGCTGGTACTTTGCAGTCGCTTCCTATACCAGAATGGAAATGGGAACACGTTACGATGGACTTTGTGGTAGGATTACCTAGAACGCCTAAGGATTCAGACTCGATATGGGTGATTGTGGATAGACTAACTAAGTCTGCTCACTTTCTTCCTGTCAAGTCAACCTTTGACGTTCCAAAACTGGCTAAAGTTTATGTGGATGAGGTAATCAGGTTGCATGGGATTCCAGTTTCTATTATTTCTGACAGAGATCCAAAGTTTACATCTAGATTCTGGAATCAGTTACATCGTGTGTTGGGCACAAAGCTGAAGTTTAGTACAGCGTTTCACCCACAGACAGATGGTCAATCTGAGAGGACCATTCAGATCCTTGAAGACATGCTGAGAGCATGCGTGCTACAGTTTAGAGGCAACTGGGAAGAACACTTAAGCTTAATAGAGTTTGCATATAATAATAGTTATCATTCTAGTCTTGGAATGGATCCATATGAAGCTCTTTATGGCAGGAAGTGTAGATTGCCAGTTTTTTGGTATGAGGTGGGTGAGAAGGAAATTCTTGGACCTGAGCTAGTTGATGTAACTACAGAAAAGATAACTGTGATCAGGGATCAGTTGAAAGCTACTCAGGACAGACAGAAAAGTTATGCAGAAAGACGACGTCGACCTCTTGAGTTTGAGGTTGGCGACGTGGTTTACTTGAAGGTTTCACCGTGGAAGGGAGTGCTGAGGTTTGGCAAGAGGGGTAAGTTGACCCCTAGGTATATGGGTCCATATACTATTGTTGAGAGGATTGGACCTGTAGCTTACAGGTTGGATTTGCCGTCTGAGTTGGCAAATCTTCATGATGTCTTCCACGTGTCTATGCTGAAAAAGTGTCATCCCGGTACAGAAAAGATTGTAGATCCAGAACCAGCGCAGCTTAGAACAGATGTGTCCTATGTTGAAGGACCAGTGCAGATAGTTGATCACCGGATCAAAAAGCTTAAGAACCGCGAGATTCCCTTAGTGAAGGTTTTGTGGAGAAACCATAATCTTGAAGAAGCTACGTGGGAGCTAGAGTCTGAGATGCGTAGCAAGTTTCCTTTTCTCTTCTAGGAATTTTGAGGACGAAATTCTTATAAGGGAAAGAGGAATTGTTACGACCCGCGTCGAGCTTATCCCGTAAGTAAGTTGTTCAGCATGTGTTTAGCTGATGTGTTAAGTTATAAGTCTGTTTTTGTTAATAATGTTTAAAATGGTTATGATATGTGCTTAGTGTGTTTTCTAGCTTCTAAAGTGTATAGGATCTTACGCTTGAAGCGTTGCCAGAGAAATCGTTCGAATCCGACTTTCGAGTCAAAAGTTGCAAGTTTTTGGGCTTATAGGGACCCGTTTGTAATTTTTGAAAGTTTCGAACTTTGCGTTTAGGCCCCTAAGTTTCTTCCTTATCCTTTCTCTCTTCCTTATCTCATTTCACTTTCACAGAAACGAGAGAACGCTTCTGCGTTCTTCTTCCTGGCGTGAGAAAGAGAGAAAGAGAGAGAGAGAGGGAGCTGAGAAGGGAAAGGCGTCGGAGCTCCGTTTTGCTCCGATCAGTTGCTGCAGTTCGTTCCTTCCCTTCGTAGATCTCCTTCTCCGTCAATTCGAATCGAATTTGCAGATGGAGCTGCATTTGCAGGAAAAACGATCAAGAGATTAGGGTGCACGGAGCAGCCTTAGCTCGTTTCTTTCTTCCCTTCAGGTGCGGTTTAGTCATATGCATCGATTGCGAATGTTTTGTGGTGTTTGTTCGAGATTTGCCCGTCGATTAGAGAGAAATCGACTTTTGCAGGCCGTTTTTGCTTTCTGCCTGTGTGCGGTTCGGCCGAGTTTCTATTCGGTCGGCCGAGTTCCTTCTTAGGGCAATCATACTGTGTTTTTGGGTCGGCCGAGTTTGAGTTTTGGATCGGCCGAGTTTCTTATTTAGTTTGCCGAACAACGTTTTTGTCGGCCGAGTTTTGGTCCTGATCGGCCGAGTTTCCCTTGTAGGTATATAAGCGGTGTGTTGGTCGACCGAGTTCCCTAGGGGATCGGCCGAGTTTCCTGCTGGTCGGCCGAGGTTGGTCGGCCGAGTTTCAGAATCTGGGAAGCGTTCGGCCGAGTTCCATAGTGTTCGGCCGAGTTTCAAGTGGTGAGTGGCAGTTCATTTAGAAATTATTATTAAACTCATTTTAATTGCTTATTTGCTTCAGTATCAGTTGATATGACACTTAAACAGTGTAACATATACATTAAAGAATGATTAGTTCGTTGGAACTTGAAATGCGTGATATAAAATATGAAAAAAAGGAAATTCTATGTCCTTTAGTTGTTATGTGATATTCTTGTTCAATTGATCTGTTAATCAGTTAATAGACTTAGGTGCCCCAACACCGTAGAACCCCATTGCGTGGTCTTTACCTTTGGGGTGAAACGGTCGATCAAGCCTTGTGCCTAGATGGTCGGTGCTCGTGCTCAACAATAATCTGTGCGTGTGTCACGGTGGCACGGGGTCAGACAGACAGTGTCCAACAACAACGCGTGCTTGTGTCACGGTGGCACTGGAGATAGATGGGGGTTATTCAACATTAATCCGTGCTTGTGTCACGGTGGTAATCCCCGACCCTCCGACTGTGCACTATAGGGTGGGAGGAGTCCAGAGCACTCAGAGTTAGTGCAGACAGGCCCTTGTGCGCCTGGGGCCCTTGTGCGCCCGAGAGTCCTGTGCAGACCAGGACAGACAGTCAGACTTAGCATTTCCCGGGTGTGTCGCTAAGTCTTGTACAGTGGGATCGTAGCATGAACTTGTTACGGATCTTCATATGCAGAGTGCGCTGCATATGTTTGGGGCATAATAATAATATGAATCAGTAACCATGTAGGGTTACAGTAAATTTATATAATTGTTTATTTACTTGAATTACCTGTTGATGCTTAGAAATGTGATTATCATCTGTATAGTTGCTATGTCAAAGGAACTGCCCTGCTTAAACAGTATATATGTTTATTTTCAGTTTATAAACCTGACGAGTTGTTTAGTGATAGCTATGTGAAATGTTATTCACTGAGCGAGTAGGCTCATCCCTCTACTCAAACATTTTCAGGTCAGCATCAGCATCAGGAGTCGGAAGGATCATTTCATCCTAATGCCTAGTTGATAGAAGGTTTGTAGTTAGTCTATTTGGAGGTCTCTTAGTCCTTTCCCCTCGATCTTCGGGACAAGGTGTGAGTGAGAGAGAGAATGTGTACAAAGATGTAAATTAATGTTATGCTTTACTTATGCTAGATAATGTATTCTGCTGTAGACCTTGCTTGTATCCTTAATCAGTTAAATAGAAAAGCTTCTGCAGTTTGCTCAGTTTTTGTTTACAGCTTAAATTGGTTATCTCTTAAATATCTTTATTTGTTTAAAAGGGTATGAATGGTTGGTTATGTGTAAATCCCACCTGTCGTTCCCTAATTTCGTGATTTGCGGTTAATGTGAGATTGGGGCGCGACACTTTTGATCCTCTCCTCTCTGTATTTTCCATGTGAGGACAAAATCTCATCAACTCCATAAATTTCACCTTGTAGTCATTGATAGACAATGATACTTGGTAAAACCATTCAAATCGAGCCATTTTCTCCTCCACATATGTCTCTGGGAAGTAACAACTGACAAACTCTCACCAAAACTCCTTCTAACTGATCGTCTCTCCAAGGCTCTTCTCCCAGTGGCACATCAATGATCAACACTACCCTTTAGAAGGTAGAGTGCATGCTTAACCTTGTCCTCCTATGAGATATTTAGAATCATAAAGGCCTTCTCCATCTCTTTTAGCCATATATCTGCATGGACTGGGTCAGTTGTATCCTCATACTCTTTGGCTTCCACCTATTTCAGCCTCTCAAAGGTCTTCTAGAGATCATGAGATTCTACATTATGAGCATGTGCCTTGGTTGAGGTGCAGACACCCTATCCACCAAATACATAATAATCACCATAATATGTCCAAACATAGACTGAAAAACTAAATTAGCCATGGTTGAAGGGTCAAACAGAGGCATGACTGGTTTTTTTGGCCCCGTATCAGGTACTCTTCCTTCTGGTACAAGTCTCCTACCACCACCTCATGGTGCCACAAAACTACTCTCTACATGCTCTTTATGTTCTCCAGACATACCTATATAACCATAACCTATGGTCAGATATGTTGGATTATGTAAGAATAGACACAACAACCTAAACCTGATGTCCCTGTAGGCTCAACAAACCCTAAGCACTGATACCACCAAATGTGGTAGAGATTATTTAAAATCAAAATGTCGATCAAACACTAATCAATCATATCACCACAAAGGTAAATAATTAAAGCCAAAATAAACCTTTTAAGAATTTCCTACAGCATTTAACGAAGGTCAAACATCTTGCATACATATACAACCATAGTATACAAAACTTCCCCGCCCGTACCTGAGAGTACAAGGATGACTCTAGGACTCACTAAACAACCTACCAATCTTCTTTCTCTACATATCTCCAAATTGCTCCTCCTCATTACCACATGTCTCATGGCGTTTCTTACGATCACCTAAAAAGAGTGATGATCCACTATGTGAGACCCATGTACGAGAGAGATATATAACTTCTAAGAGCATCTATCTCTTACAGAAAGATAATGTACAATTGAAGCAGATACTATTACCAAGTTGAAAGACTATACAACTTTCACACAAGAACTGGCATAGTTAGAGTTATAAGAACAATTGGTTTCTCTTACCATATTTTAAACCATATACAACTAAAAGGAATAAAGCAAGGATCATTATTTAGTGTGAGTCGCTAAGTAACCCTAATAGATATTCTACATGGTTGGGTTACATATTTTATTAATCCATGGGTAGTTTGAGGCGTGCCTCTCAAACTACTAGCTTACCACTGCAAAGTAGCAATCAACTTCGTATAAGATATAGGATGACCAACATCCTACAATCTCTTCCCCATGATCAGTTCGAGTAACAACCATAGTGGCACATCTTCTCAACTACTAAAACAGCCTAGTCCACCCTAGGTACAGAAACCGCGACACCAAAAATTAGGGTATATAAAACCATCAAAATCCAAGTTACAACCCCATTCACTCTCAACACATAATAACTCCAAGACACAACCTTGACCTTTCTCTAAAACATTGGGATCTGGATGGAAGAGATATACCCTCCCTGCACCGACATATACTCAATAGTATATGAATCTAATCTCCTCTTGGGATTACTGGTTTCACTATCTAGCAAGTTCTAATGATGGATTAGTTCTACAGATTCAGGTCACTACATGATTAGGGTAACACTAGGTTGATTATGTTGTTTAGGTATCTTGACTGCATCAACAAAGTTACATACAATCTCCTAAAATACACTTACAAGGTAAATTGTAGAATGTAATTTCCCAAGATATAAAACATATGAAATTTGTTCCATGTCACTCCATCATGGTATGTTCAATCACTCTTGGCCCTGTAGAGGCCTAAGCATCAAACAAGGGCACATCACAACCCAAACAATAATAACTCATGTAGGAACATCAAAATCATCTGAAATTTTGCAGAAGGTTCGATATGTTACAAACGATACTTCAACATTAGTAATAGATAAAAGCACTTTAACCATCATCAATTAACCATTATAAGAAAAGGTTTAAAGGTGTGGATTGACTTTGTATTACCAAAATAGTACACATTAGCAAAACCATCATTCTTACACAAAGCAAAGCTATCGATTCATACACTAAGTAAGATCACCAGTTCTTACACTAAGTGAGACCATCATCTCTTACACTAAGCAAAGCCATCGATTCATACATTAAGTAAGACAACTAGTTCTTACACTAAGTAAGACCATCAACTCTTACACTAATCAAAGACATCAGTTCTTACACTAAGAAAGACCATCAGTTCTTATGCTAATTAAGACCATCGATTCTTACACTAAGCAAAGACATCAATTCTTACACTAAGTAAGACCATCAGTTCTTACACTAAGTAAGACCATCAATTCTTACACTAAGAAAAGACATTGGTTCTAACTTTGTAGGTCCAAGTTTTCTAACTTCAGAGGTAGGAGCATTCATAAGATTTGAGGGTAGTTTAACAATACACAACTACCATACATGTGTAAACAATGCACAAAAGACCCACTTTCTTCATATTATGGATTTTCTAGATCAAGATTTACATAAAACAAATTATAAGTAGGCAAGAAACATGTTAGAGTTTATATCACTTGCCTTAAGGTGAATAAAAATGTCCAAACAACTAAAAAACTCATAGAAAGGAAGAAAGAGCCCATCTTTGCACTCCAAAAGTTCCAAGATAACTCCTATCTTGAAGAATGGGGTAGATCTAAGGGAAAAAAGAAGGAATAGGGTACCTCATCCATGGATCTTTACTATTGTGAAGGGAAAAAGAAGGAGAACAATAAGAAAATGGGGTTAGGGAAGAAGATCTTACATGTATGGAGCAAGGAACTAGGTAAGAGAGCTTATATCCTTCCTAGTAGATCTAGATCCAAGTCCTACCCTAGAATGCAACCACAATCTAGCAAGGCTTGATCCTCAAGAAGCTTCTCTTTCACCAATTGATGGTTTTGGATGAGCTCCAACAACGAGAATGTTTTTGGAGTGGAAAAGTTTGTTTGAGGAAAGAGGGGAGGGTATATATAGCTAGGATGAGAGAGAAAGGTGGTCAAAGGTCGATTTTTTACCATCAACCAAAGGTCGATTTTTCCATCTACTTGAACAACAAAAAAAATCATCAATTTGTGTATCCCAAGGAAAACCATTTAGTGTGTGAGTGTTGAACAACCATATAGTGTTTGAGTCAGAACAGTAATCCAATGTTTGAGTCTGAACAACCATCAAATTGTAAATTCTTAAAGGGAAAATCATCTAGCATTTGAGTCAGAACATCCACCAGATTATAACTCCTCTAAGGGAGAACCAATAGATGTTGAACCCAACCAAGTATAAAAAGATGTAATTACCTTCACTTATACACCAAAAGAACATCAAGGTTGATACCTTCATGTATCAAGGTTCCAAAACATTCAAATATGAAAAACTTTATTAAATTATGAAGAATAACATGAAGCAAAGTATACATGTGTTAAGAATTGTAGTTCGATATCTAGAAGAGGGAAAATTGCATAAAAGGTCCACATAAGTACATAAATTTGCAAAAATTAAGCAAACGAAGTTAGATTTGGACCAAATTTGAAACTCAACTTAATCAACTGATATAAAATTGTAATATAAGGTTTAATTAAGAAACCAAGCACCCAATTTAATCAAACAAGCATGTTTGGGCATTCAGACAGATGAGGGTCTTACACTTGGGGTTCATCTTATAGTGGAATCAAACTATACTTGTACATTCTCCAACCCTCATCTAACAATATTATCTATTATTATCATGTATATTAACACATTTAGGGTTATATTCTTAGATCCAATTACGACCTTTCTTTAATTTTACTGTATTCCATACTCACTAGTCATAATTTCTTTGATATCATGTTCACTAGTACTCTTGGAATTAAAACATTCTAGAATTATGAAATGTGTATAGTTTCTCTCTCATTGAATTCCTTCATAATGTGATTTTAATGTAATTTATTTAGTTTAGGTCAACCCACATGTAATTAAAATAAAAAGACTATATATGTGATGACCACCGCCACACAAAGCGTGATTTCTCAAAACAAAGCGCAAAATTAACACTAACCAACAATATTACCACAAAACAAGGTAAAATAAAACCATTTTTTGAACACAACATGTCAATTGAAATATTTCATATACAAGCCTCAAAAGTAGACCACCTGTATTCCATATATACTGAAAGATAACACATATCATGTTCAAGGACTATCTAGCCATATATGTTACATATTACAACCTGTTTATATGTACATGTCATTTCTATACATCATGGTATAAAGCCAAAATCTATGTGTCAATAAACAAAACAACAACAAAAAATTCAAAGATCTGAGAGTACAAGGATGACACATAAGACTCCTCTACTATGAAACACTAGTAGCATGTCCAATCTTCTGAGAACTACTATTCTCCTTTTTGCCCAGCACCATCTCCACGACCTCGACCTCCTCGTCCACAACCACCTAAAAAGTTGTGGAACCCACAGAGTGAGACCATACATCCCAACGAGAGATATAACTTTTCATAGACAACTATTATAAGCATAGTTAATTCAGCAGGTAGATAAATTACTTAACAAGCTATGAAGATTCAATTCAATGATATGTATCCAACAAATATTGTAGATTAAACAAACTAGGTAGTTGTCATTGAGTAGTAGGTCTATTAATATTCTGAGAAGGAATACGAAGAATATGTATAATTCTTGATTTCTCTTACCGCATTATAATTTAAAAATTAGTACAAAGTTTGGTCAAGGGGTCATCCAATGTTATTCATATAAGACCTTAAGCAAATGCACTACACGACTTTATTACTCATTTTATTAATGCCCTGAGGATTTGAGGTGTACCACTCACATCCAACTGACCACTGCTAAGTCAAAATCAGTACCATACAAGATTCATGGAAGAGTCAGACTCCATGATTAGCACAAACACTACTTGGTTAGTTAAAGTCTGCAATGAAGTGACACATTAGTCAAACAGCTAAATGACAACTTATAGTCAAAGCTATAGTCCTATAGAGACAACAACTCATATTAAAGGCTATGGTCCTATATAACAACTAGCCTACCTTGGTACATGGAACAACACTAGAGAATAAGCTCACTCATGGCCATTCTATAATAACGTAACATTTCACTATTTAACAACAACTTAAGGATACAAGAAGGTAATTCAACTTGCACCCCACATATTTCAATAGTATGCACTGTGAGTTTCCTATAGGAGTTACTCATTTCACCATCCACATAGATACTTACACTGAGGATGGATCTATGGTATAGGGAAACTACATGATTATGGTTTTACTTGATTAGGTATTCCAATTGGGTATCTTTAAATTCATAATTCAAGTTACAACGTATAAACCCTAAACAAACTATACAAATTTAAGGGTAAGGTACAACTTCATAAGATATCAAATGTATAAAGTGAGAACTTGTCTCATCATCACATGACACTTGTATCACAACCATTACAAGGTCATCAGTAATATCACATTACTATGGGATATCAATCCCTCAATTATTTCTCAACATCGCTCATAATCACCACCCTTTATTGTTTAGGTTTCATCATAGCACTCACACGGCTATGCCATTTATCTCACCTACAAGGTTAGAGTTTCATAAATAGGAGAGAGAAAACATTATCGCATGATAATAATATTCAAGAAAAATAATCAAATGCATCTTCATATCTCTAGATTAGGGTTAGGGTTTCTAGGTTTCATCATAACTGTTATGACCACATTTGTGCTTAATTGGTAAACTAGGGTTTACCTAAATGATTACATGCTTGATTAGATTGAACATCATTTAGACTTGATTGATGATAGTAGATCAATTGTGATGTTTCAAACATAATAATAAACTCTAGTTATGATTTTAGTTTTAAGAATTAGGGTTTGAGGAATGTAAACCCTAGTCGACAAAAATTAGGGTTTTGATAGTACATGAATATGGAATTTGATCAGGATAACAGTGTGGTAAAATATATTTCATATTTTTGAAGAATTTATATTTAATTTAATTTTTGATATGATATGTATAACTCAATTATTCATGTTTGAGAAAAAATTTAGAATATTTGGATGTTCTTTGAATGTGGTTCTCGGTCGAACTATACTTTGACCGAAATGCTGACAAAGTGTTGTTTAGAAGTTTTGTGTTTGATTTTTAATTATTTATTGGTAACACCAAATGATTATAAATTTATACTAGGGATCTGAAATTATATTTTAGACATCATTCTAAATTTTAATAAATTTTAGAAGATGTTTGACCTCTAAAATAAATGAATTACAGTAACATTTTTGTAATAGAAAAATCCACTAAAATAAGAAAAAAAAGTATAGTGAGGGGTTAATGTATAAATTACCCAAGCACCTCAATTTATCTATATGGTCAAACTAACACACTAGGACCTATCATAATTCATTACTCATTCTAGAGAAACAAAATGCTAGAGAGAGAGAGGGAGAGTTAGGGTTTGAGAGGAGAAAGTGGTGGAATTGTTGATATAGGGTTTCTCTATCCAAGATATGATGAAATAAAGTATGTTTAGCTTCTTTGCATGGCCTTTCATGGTGAATCTTCTCTCACATGTCAATATTCCATACCTCCTTTGATTGGATTCAAAATAGTATCGAATCTCCCCCTTTTCTCACTCTTTCTTCATAATCCCCCATTTCTAGGGTTTCTGAGTTTAAAAAAAAGAAGAAGAATTTGGTGAATTGCTAGGGTTTTAATATGAGTTTGAGATTTTTAGATATGGGATGCATTTTTAAGGTGTTTTCACACCATAGGGTGAGTGGGTACTTCCTTTAAACAATATATTGCATGAAAATGAGTTAAATCATCAATAATCTTCAATTGCTTAGTAAGCGAGTACAAACCCTAAATTGCCTTTTTAATATAGCTTTTGCAAAATGATATGAAATGTATTTATCCTCTATTTTGATGAATTTTATATATCAATTAATATTATAAATGGATGCAACCCAACTTAATGAGAATTCCCTAAGTATTTGCAGAGGTTATTAGAGTAAAGTGAAATTTAGGGTTTTCGGCTATAACTGAAATTGTTGTATAATTAGATAGAGAAATTAGTCTATCTACATCTAATTGATTATGAATGATTGTTTATCAAAATACATAGTACATGTATGTCAAATACTATCTTGGATTTCTTGTGATGTGAATAGTGTTTGCTTTATATCTCAGTAGAGAGGGTGAAACACTAAATGAGTGGAAAGTTGGAAATTTGCGAGTAGATATCGTGAAATCCATTTGAAGTGCTTTTCTTGACATCATAGACTTTATTTATTCAATGTTATTATTTATTCATGATATCTCAATGAATGGCATGGAAACCCTAGTTTAGCTTAATTCCAAGATTTCGTACATATGTTGATTGTATATGACTTGTTGAAAGCAATCTTTATTCAGTGAATGTTTATGACACATTAAATCCTTATGTGAGTCATGTGATAAGTGAAAGTGGTAAATGAAACCCTAAGGATAGAATTTTCATTGAATCAAGTATTGTGATATCAATGTTTCTCAGTATGAGATGTGGTTATGTTTAACAGTTCAATTGTGGTAAATGTTATCAATTGGTTTATGAAATGAACGACTTACAAAGCAAAACTAAGATATGTTAATGTGATGTTTGAATTGTATATTTAAAGAGATAATTAGAAATTTAGATGCCCTAAACACTGTAGAATCCTCACAAGATGATGCATGCACTATGAGGAGGAAACAGCTTCCCGATTGGAGGTAGTCCAAATCGAGGTAAGCTGGAGCACACCAATAGGGTGCAGGGGTCTTGACCAATAGGATAGACTTCTTATAGTTGTGTGGTACCCAACACTAACCTCTACAAGAGTGAATCCATATATGAACATGATTGATTGGTCACAAGGAGAACTAATAATTCAAAAGCATACAAAGAATAATTGAATAACTACACACACTTATTTAACCTCTCATTCATTTTATTATGCCATGAACCCACATGAGGTGTACCACAACATGTGAAATAATCGCAATAAGCTACAATCTCAATGTACAAGGCTTAGAAGCATGCCTAGGTTCCTAAGCCTATCTCTCAAGTAAGACCCTATCTGCAGTGGGTCACGGAATGTCTACCTCTCAGTGGCTAATGGGAGCGGTTGAATATCTCAGACTCCACCTATCAACCTGGGTACTCAGGCAGTGAGTCAAAACCCTCAAGCTTACTGTGCATCAGTGGACCTACTAACCACTTATCACTACAACATGTAATAAAAGTACCACCAGCATAGAGTATCTTGAAATATTTATGTTTGTGAATGATTAGTCTCTTTAAAGCTTACTATTGTTATAATTTATATCAGTTGCTCAAAAGTATATATGTAATTGTATCAGTGCTTTAGACTGTTTCTATGAAGTACTCATTCACTGAGCGAGTAGGCTCACACCTCTACTCACAATGTTTTAGGGATAACTCGTGGCCTGAAGATGTCATTACATCAGAGTAGATCTACCACAAGAGTTAAGTATGAGATTAGTTAGGTTCTGTCGGCCCCTATCACTCTAGGTCCTTGCATAGAAGTGAGAGAGTTGTAAATGATGATGTTTATCCTTGTTTCCTTAATAAGAGAGAATGTATATGATTATCATGTCATATGTACATAGAATTGTGAGAATCAAAATGAATGTTTAGATATGTATCTTTAATGTTGAGATCATATTAGAGTAATCAAGGTTTATTGAAATGTAAAGTTTGTTTATGTGATTGAATGCGAGAAAACAAAGAGTTTGAAATAAAGGGGGGAAAGTTGGGAGTGAACTTTGTATTAAGTATAATCCTCAAACTTATGCTTTAATCTCATGATTAGTGGTAATTGTGGGATACGGGTGTGACAGCTTGGTATCAGAGCTTAGGCTGAGTCTTCAGAGACCATTAGGATGGAAAGTCAGAGTTATAAGTGTGGCAGTTAAGAGGTGTTGTGTGAATAGATATGAGAAGTTTGGGTATTTGGATACCCTAGCTCGATATCTGAGTACTTAGGTTGACTAGCATCAAGCTACTATGTCTGTTCTCCTTTGGATGTCCTGGCCAGGTATGTAGAGGAAGGATGGGCTAGAGAGAAACCCTAAAAATATTAGGGTTAGGAGACTAGAAAGTAATGAAGGAGTAAGAGCTTAAAGATAGAATGTGATACAATTCTTTCTTTATATTGCTTCTTTGATTAGAGATAAACAAAAATGCTCTTATATATTTCAATTCAGATATTCAATTTTTAGAAATATATGTAGTCCTTTAAGATTGTTGTACACTATGAAATTAATTTAGTTATTGTTTGCATTCTTTGTATCAAGTAGACCAGAAGTTATGTTTAAATGAGTTTGCCATAAGTGGATATTCTTTCCACATGTTTGTGATGAATAGGAGTGGGTTAATCCTGAGTAGCTCTTGGCTTCAGGACTGCATGTTCATCCTGGTCTGACTGGAAGGATGTGTTACTGGGATCTAATGAGTCCGAATAATTAATCTAATAAGAGTAATTAAACTACATGGAGGCAAACTTAGAAAGTAATGAGTATGTACATACACTAGAGACTGAAACATATGGGAAATATTGGAATAACTAAGAATAAGTTGGAATTAATATTTAAGATCAAACCTTGGGGCCTCATATGAGAAACCCTTGGTTGGGAATAAAAGAACACGACATAAGGTTTAGATTAAGTTTAATGATTAGTATTATATGAACTCTAAATATGAAATATGGAAAAGATATGAGAAAATTATGTAACGGTCAAGATAGTAAGAACCAATCATGAGGAACGAATCATATAATCGAGTAAAATGCTTTTATGTACTTCAAATCAAAGGTAAAATAGAAGAAAAGAGTTAAGTATACAATAAGTACATAGAAGTGAAGAGTGTTCAGAAGAGTTAAAGTGAAGAGAATTAGATGAACATGTAAATCATAAGACTAGGATAAGAAACTTAGTTGAAACAAAGAGAAATATGGAAATGATGAGCTTGATTAAGGAATGAGGATTACATGGAATAATTGAGATCATGGAATGTATACCTTTATTATGAATTTTAATACATTAATCCTTAATACCTTTGGATTTTAAGTCTCTATAGAATAATAAACTAGTTTCTAAAAGAATAACAAAAGTGTAGCTTAACAAATGAATAATTCATACAAAGGTAAACTATATTTAGGAAGGAAAAACATGATCGAAAGAGAAACTAAGTTTGACCCATGCATGAGCCATTTGGTTTAAAATGAAGGATATGTAATGTATTAAACATGAGGTGAAACTAGTATATAGATTATTGATTTAGAATCTCAACTTCACATTGGTAGAAGGATAAAAAGAAATATGTGCAACATGGTATACATGATCATATACATGAATAAGAAACATGATCATAATAGAAAATTAGAAGTTAAAGATGACAAGTGGAAGAGTAGTATATGGTAAGAGGATATTATGAAAAGTAAGGAAGGGTTTGAAACATGATGGAGTAATATAGATTATAAAAGAAAGAGGTTAGGAGATTCAAGCAAGTGCTAGTTAGTCAAGTATCCTTGTTGATAACTAATTAAACCTACATACAAGAAATGTATTTAGGGAATATTTAAAGATAAGAATTATAAGTCTCATAATCATCTTCTCTTTCATATCTTCCTTAATGAGAGAAATGTGGGAATGAAGTGATAAGAAGATGAATCAGATATGATGCATAGCCACCATGGTAGAGACATCTAGTGAATGTAATAATGATACACAATATGATGATGAAACCCTAGAAGGGTAAATTGAGAATGCAATCTATCTGAATGGCCAATCAAGGGAAAGGAAATTCAATTGATAAGATAAGGAAGACTTCAGTAAAATTTGTGAGATCTAAAGTTTGATTTTCAAATTAATGGAGCAAAGTCACATCACAATAATGTCATGCTACTGATAAGGAAAAAACCCTAGAATGTTTAGAGTTGTAGTAGTTCAAAGGATGTCACCAGTGATTTGACCATTAATACTAGCATATCTATAAAACAAGATCATGAGATTTGCACTATGAGAAGTAAACTAGCACTAATAGTAATCCATTGTTTAAAGGTAGCTAATATGAAATGTAGATAAACAATATGGAAATGATTAGGAGCAAAGTGTAAGAAATAAATTTGAAATGTAACAAGTGTATTTTGAATAAAAGGAGAAATACAACATGACTAAAGTGTGGTATGAAATAAATTCTTCCAGTGATACCAAGAATGATGAATAATCTATTCTTACTTTGTATGTTTCAATTTTAGGGATGTTTATTATACATGATCAAAATGAGAAGGATAAGTATCAAAAAGTAAGTAGTAACGAATAAGAAGAGAAATAAGAGAAAACAATGGCTTTTAGTAATATGTGAATTTGTTTTTAGAAGTATAATTTGTTGAAGGTATATTAAGGGATGTAAATTTGTTTTACATATGATTTCAGTTGTACATGTGCAAACAATATGTTAATTAAAGGTGTCTGATAGATTTTGTCATTCATATCAGTAATCCAGCGTAGTATTGTACAATTATTTTTGTATCTAGTCTTCCAACTCATGACTGCTTTGCTATTTCAGTAGCACAATAGTAAAATTCAAAACAACATGGTGACCGCTCTTTTGTGACTCAGAGGTAATATAGAACAATAGTACACATTGACCCATATGAATTGAGATAGTTGGATCAAATTATCAATGTTGAGGTAACACCTCAAGAGTATGAACATATTGAAAATGGTTTTTTCTCTTTCTCTTTCCTATGATTGATTGTGGCAAGATAATTTTTTTGTTGTCATTGAGAACCCATGTTTTAAACATGTTGTGATTAGAAAAGAAACAAATGACTCAATGTTGAAAACAATATACACATATGAAATATAAGATCATAGTGACACATAAGGTTTTAGAAGTTTAAAGAAACTTTGAATATACTTTGTTTGCATATTTATGTTTTGGAGGACAAAACTTTTGAAGGGGATGAAAATTGTTATGACCACATTTGTGCTTAATTGGTAAACTAGGGTTTACCTGAATGATTACATGCTTGATTAGATTGAACATCATTTAGACTTGATTAATGATAGTAGATCAATTGTGAAGTTTCAAACATAATAATAAACTCTAATTATGATTCTAATTTGAAGAATAAGGGTTTAAGGAAAGTAAACCCTAATCGACAAAAATTAGGGTTTTGATAGTACATGAAAATGAAATTTGATCAAGATAGCAATGTGGTAAATGATTTTTCGTATTTTATACGAATTTTATATTTAACTGAATTTTCGATATGTTATGGATAACTCAATTATTCATGTTGGAGAAAAATTTCAGAAGATTTGGATGTTTTTTGAATGTGGTTCTCAGTCAAACTATACTTTGACCAAAATCCTGACAGAGTGTTGTTTAGAAGTTTAGTGTTTGATTTTTATTTATTTATTGGTAACTCCAAATGATTTCAAAATTGATATAAGAGATTTATAATTACATTTTTGAAATCATTCTAAATTTTCATAATTTTTAGAATATGTTTGACCTCTAAAATAAATGAATTATAGTAACATTTTTAATAACAAAAAAAATTGCTGAAATAAGAAAAAAGTATAGTGAGGGGTTAATGTGTAAATTACCCAAGCACCTCAATTTCTCTATATGGTCAACCTAAAACACTAGGACCTCTCATAATTCATGATTCATTCCATAGAAACGAAATACTAGAGAGAGAGAGGGAGAGTTAGGATTTGAGAGGAGAAAGTGGTGGAATTGCTGATCTAGGGTTTCTCTATCCAAGATATGATGAAATCAAGTAAATTTAGCTTCTTTGCATAGAATTTAATGGTAAATATTCTCTCACATATCATGATTCCATACCTCCTCTGATTGGATTTGAAATGGTATCATATCTCCCCTTTTCCCACTCTTTCTTCATAATCCCCCATTTCTAGGGTTTCCGAGTTGAAAGGAAGAAGAATCTGGTGAATTGCTAGGGTTTTGATATGAGTTTGAGATTTTCAGAGATGGACTGCATTTTTAAGGTGTTTTCACACCTTAGGGTGAGTGGGTACTTTCTTTAAACAGTAGATTGCACGAAAATGAGTTAAATCATCAATAATATTCAATTGCTTAGTATGCGAGTACAAACCCTAAATTGCCTTTTTGATCTAGCTTTTGCAAAATGATATGAAATGGATTATTCCTCTATTTTGATGAATTTCATATGATAAAATTATATTATAAATGGATAAAATCCAACTTAATGAGAATTCCCTAAGTATTTGCAAAGGTTATAAGAGTAAACAGAAATTTAGGGTTTTCGTCTATAACTGAAATTGTTGTATATGTAGATAGAGAAATTAGTCTATCTGAATCTCATTGATTATGATGATTGTTTATCAGAATGTGTAGTACATATATGTCAGATACTATCTTGGATTTCATGTGATGTAATAGTGTTTGTTTGATATCTCAGTAGAGAGACTGAAATCCTAGATGAGTGGAAAGTTGGAAATTTGTGAGTAGATATTGTGAAATCCATTTGAAGTGCTTTTCTTGACATCATAGACTTTATTTATTCAATGTTATTATTTATTCATGATATCTCAATGAATGTCATGGAAACCCTAGTTTATCTTAATTCTAAAATTTCATACATATGTTGATTGTATATGACTTGTTGAAAGCGATCTTTATTCAGTGAATGTTTATGACACATTAAATCCTTATGTGAGTCATGTGATAAGTGAACTAGGTAAATGAAACCCTAAGGATAGGGTGTTCAGTGAATCAAGTATTGTGATATAGACGTTTCTCAGTATGAGATGTGGTTATGCTTAACAGTACATTTGTGATAAATGTTATTAGTTGGTTTATGAAATGAATAATTTACAAAGCAAAACTAAGATATGTTGATGTGATGATTGACTTGTGAATTTAAAGAGATAATTAGACATTTAGATGCCCTGAATAATGTAGAATCCTCGCAGGATGAGGCCTGCACTGTGAGGAGGAAATAGTTTCTTGACTGGAGGTAGTCCACATCAAGGTAAGCTGGAGCGTACTAGTAGGGTGTGGGGGTCTTGACTAGTGGGCAGACTCCTTTTAGTGATGTGGTACCCAACACTAACCGGGGATGCCGGTGGTACTTGTGTTACATGTTGTAGTGATCAGTGGTTAGTAGGTCCACTGATGCACATTAAGCCTGGGGACTTTGACTCACCGCCTGAGTACCTAGGTTGAGAGGTGGAGTCTGAGATATCCAGTCACTCCCATTAGCCACTGAGAGGCAGTTGTACCGAGGCATGATGTAGATGAGGTCTTACTCAAGAGATAGGATTAGGAACCCATGCATGCTTCTAAGCCTTGTACAGTGAGAATGTAGCTTGTTGTGATTATTTCACATGTTGTGGCACAACTCATGTGGGTTCAGGGCATAATAAGATGAATGAGAGGTTAAATAAGTGTGTGCAGTTATTCAATTATTCTTTGTATGTTTTTGAATTATTAGTTCTCTGTGTGATCAATCAAGCATGTTCATATATGGATTCACTCTTGTAGATATCTTGAGTATCTTGAGACATTTATGTTTGCAAATGATTAGTCTCTTTAAAGCTTACTACTGTTATAATTTATTTCAGTTGCTCCAAAGTATATATATATAATTATATCAGTGCTTTAGACTATTTCTATGAAGTACTCATTCACTGAGCAAGTAGGCTCACCCCTATACTCACATTTTTTTTAGGGATAACTCATGGCCTGAAGATGCCATTACATTAGAGTAGATCTGCCATAAGAGTAAAGTATGAGATTAGTTAAGTTCAGTCGGTTCCTACCACTCTAGGTCCTTATATAGAAATGAGAGAGCTTTAAATGATGATGTTTATCCTTGTTTCCTTAATAAGAGAGAATGTATATGATTATCGTGTCATATGTACACAAAATTGTGAGCATTAGAATGAATGTTTAGATATGTATATTTAATGTTGAGATCATATTAGAGTAATCAAGGTTTTTTAAATGTAAAGTTT
The DNA here is from genome assembly GCA_963693085.1 of Alisma plantago-aquatica. Lineage (NCBI taxonomy): Eukaryota > Viridiplantae > Streptophyta > Magnoliopsida > Alismatales > Alismataceae > Alisma > Alisma plantago-aquatica. Next base: position 1,250,381,770 of record OY856412.1, read on the forward strand.
GTTTATGTGATTGAATGTGAGAAAACAAAGAGTTTGAAATGAAGGAAAAAAAGTTAAGAGTGAAATTTGTATTATGTATAATCCTTAAACTTATGTCCTAATCTCATGATTAGTGGTAATCTTGGGATGTGGCTGTAACAATAACAACACCATATGTAGAAGGTGTAATCATTACTTGTTGGAGAGTACAAGGTGTAATCATTACTTGTTGGAGAGTACAAGGTGTAATTGTGAAATTTGTATTAAGTATAATCCTCAAAATTATGCCCTAATTCCATCACCTCCCTCATCCTTGGAGAATACAAGGTGTAATCATTACTTGTTGATGATTTAAGCATTCATAACTACATCACCATATGTAGACCATTACACTATGGTTGTAAGGTACTCGATTTTGGAAAAATCAAATTATATAAATATAAATCCATGTTTGGATAAATAATTTTCCTCAATGGTATTATTGGTAGAATATTAATGTTAATCACCATTCTGGCATGAGTGCTCGTGGCAAGTTAAATTAAAGGAATTCATACATGAGTAAATAATAATTGCTTTTGAAAAGGAAATAGTTTCTAAGTTTCCCAAAGGAAAAACAATAAAATACATGGTGGTTTAGATAATTAAAATGACAATTATCTCATCAAATGTCACAACACAATATGAAGACACCAAATAATATTCTCTCGAATTAGTCTTTGTATACTTGAAAATAATAATGGAAAGAGAGAGAATTCTAGAAAAGGCAATGAAAGGACGTTCTATGAATAATAATAGTAGTTTTAATAGAATGTCCAAAAAGGACAAGTTGTGTATATCAAAAATATCACAATAATCCCAAAAGACTACATATAATTTGGAAAGGTAATAATGAGATTCCATGGAATAAATGTGAATGATTTAAAGGATATATCAAAGGGAAAGGTTTCCCATATATCTCAAGGATCAAATATAAGTTAGAAAAGTAATAATTATTTTCCCTTATTCATGTTTTATGGGAGATGGAGATTTCATTCACATGGAAAAGAGATTCATAGAATAAAAAGGCTTAAGAGTAAACAAAACAAGAAAATATAGGAGGCATATAGTTAATTATTTCCACTATGTATGTCTTTCCCCTTTTGGAAGAGAGGATAATAGGATACGAGAAAGGAGGTTGAGAAGGGTAAATATATATATATATATATATATATATATTATATATATTATATATATATAAATATATATATAAGAGTGGACACACAAAGGTACTGAGTATCCTTTCCCCCATGGTCATCTCCTTCCCTTCACCTTTCCTCTTCCTACAAGTTTGCAGCCCAACCCTTCTGCCTATTTTCTTCTCTCATCTTATCTCCGCATCATATTTTGTTATATCCTAACCCTCCTAGGGAAGTTGTGGGATGATGAAGTTGATCTGAAGGATCATGGGTGGTGGCTACTTGTCCCCTCCACCTCACTACGACTGGAGTTTTGGGCAGCAACAACACACTCTGTGCAAGACAAGGTCTAGGGAGGAAGATGCTAACAAATAGAGACCTATGTCTAGCCCTTGCTAGGTGGCAGCATGGGCAGAGTGTGAGGCCGAAAGGGAAGGAGAATCAAGAGCTGTGAGCATGGAGGCAAAACTGACGAGCAAGAGACAGATCGGGCGCGATAAGGAGCATTGTGATGTTGAACAACATTAGCTAGTCTTGAGATGAGTTTTGACTCTAACAACTAACCGCGAAGGTCTCGGGACAATGAGGAAGGTCATCGGGTGTTCTAAGGTACTCCCGTGATGCCCATGTACCTCTTTTTGTCTTTCCACCGTGTTTTCCAACTCACACATCTGTAGACAAACCCTGGATATATCTCTCTACTCGGATGCCCTCTGATAGAATTAAGATGGTCCTTGAGTCTGGGAGGGATAGGTAGAGTCATGTGGACACCTTTGTGGTCATTTCTACATCTTGAGGAAGGGAGTCAGGATCCCAGTTGAACCCCCAGGGTTTCCTATGTGCCCTTCCACGAGGAAGGAGACAACATCATGTCTTTAGACAAATTTGCCCCTAGGTGTGTAGCAGTCGAAGCCAATGCACGTGGGGAAGATGTGTCTTTTCATTTATATAATAGGATGACACAAGTAAATAGATAAAAGGAAAGCGAAGGCTGACATGTTGACACATTATTGGCTTGGATAACTTTATCTTGCAAATATTTAGAATGTATGAAAATTATATATCAAAATGATTGGGAGAATGGGAGAAACACAAATAAAATATATTTAAGATCTAATTAGGTTTCTTATTCTGAAAGTAGTGCGAGACATGACTAAGTGCTGATTTAAACACCTAAAACCTACATGTTTGTATTAAAATGATTGAATATGCTAAAAACATTTACTTTGACATATTTACTAATATTGTTGAACAAGAAGAGAAATCAAGGTGATTAGGACCATATTTATGATAGTTAGAGTTGTTTATGTGGATAATCATGCACATGAAAGATTAGGGTTAAATGTCACACCTTGCAATGTTAATAACAAACATACTTGGAAATAAGTGATCATAAATAAGGGGATATGTTGTATATAATGATTAGGGTTTAGAAGCTAATCTCCTTATTCATCAGGATCTTAAAGTTTCATAATTTCACATAGTTGCCCTAAAGGCATAAAAGCCTAACTTGATAATCAGGGTAACACATGATGTTTAATGTCGAGTTATAACTTTAATGAACTATTATGCAAAAGAAATGGGTCCTTAATCCATATCTTTAACGTAAGACAGCTCTAAACCCCATATTAGAGCTGAGTATGGTTTAATCTGATTAATACGTGATGGTGACACTTTAGGATTTATATTCATGTAGACTAGAATGTGGATTGCTTGATTTGCTTGTTGATTGGATAATATGCTTGAAGTGTATTCTACATGATAATATGCATGGATCACCATTAAGGTACATGGTTATGATTATGGCTATCTAGTATATAGTTTTCTGATATTTTTTGAATGATTTCTGAGGATTGATTTGATAAATAAACTGTTGATTGTTTGTTTAATTCATATTCAACTATAATGCCAATATGAGTATCACATAGTAAATGATAATTTTCTAAACCCTAGGATGATGTATTCAAGGGGTGATGCACACGAGCCCTGGATGGGACAGTGATCACACCCAAGATAATATATCCAATAAGGGTTAGGATATGTAAAGAATATGCCAGTTCTTATTTTCAATATTTGATGCTTATTATGTGATCATGGTAGTTGCACACATTGTGGTTGCACCCCACATACACAGTATAGCAATATGCTGACCGTGTTTCGTTTGTCGACGTTTTAGGTATATGTTTCATATGATAAAAGACATGAAGAATAAGATGAAATATATTAAAGGTATTAAAGCTATACTAACAAGGACTAGATAGATAATACTTATTCTCAATAGGCATTAGTTTCATGAGGTATATCATTTCACAATTTGTAAATGATATTTGCCATTTAATTGGAATTGTTTTATATTATTTGTTATTTGACTAATATGGATCCTTGGGAATATAGGTAATGGATCTCAACTTGAAGGTCTTTCCTTCATTGGGGGACGCTGAATGTGAGGTCGTTACAATGGTTGACTGTGTACTTACATATGTATAGGTGCTTCAATTATCCTCAACATATGTGTCTCGACCACTCATGTGACTTGACCCCTAATGTGTCTCGACCCCTCATGACACATGGGTGTCTCAACCATAACACATCACATGGCCACAACCCACCATTACACCTAGTCACGAATGAGACATCAACATGTCTCGACTGAAACACAATAGCCACACTACCACCCAGATATGGTGTCACGACTGAGACACAAGGAGATTCCCCAAATAGAATGTCGCAACTAAGACACCACCAAGGTTTCACAACTGAGACATGGCAAGGTGTGTCATCCCACAAGTGTAATGACCATTACCAACTTTTTCTTGACTGGTTATGACCCTAACACAACCTCACATATGTTTTGACCCTCATACTTAGTCTGTCCTGGACACAACATTGACTTAACAAGTTGAGTGGTCATGCATCAACACTGCATCGCGATCTGCAGGCTTAGGCAACATGCAACAACATTGTGTCACACTAAAACCTTAGGGTTAGGGTTGTCACAGTCGAAACCACCCCTACCATGGGTGTCAATCGTAAAAGAATACCAAGGGATGTCTCGACCACCTTCTCAACACCATGGCAGATCTGAATCAAGGTTGAAATAGATGATCAAACCAAGAATACCAACCATCAATAGGGTGAACCACACCCTAAACTAAGGTGTTCAACAAACCCTAAACATGATCATAGAAGATCATTAGAAGAGATATACTTAAAGGGAGAAAACCATGATTCTTGTGCATATATAAAAAAATCAAAACTTTCTATTATTCAATTATAATGAACCATATAGAAACTAGAATAAGTCAAGTTTAATATGCACATAATAGAGGTAGGAAAAGTTATAAGACCCGCCTATTTTGAAGAGAAACTAACTCCTATTATCTCAAGCTCCAAAAGATTCAACCAAGCTTCATTTTTTTCTAGTTAAAGGATCACAACCAAGAAGAAGAAATCCGTGATCACAAGGGAGTTCAAGAAAGAAGGAAAATAGATATAGGTCAAACCAAGAAAGAAAGGAGAAAGAGAAGAAAACATCCTATCACTAGATTCCACCATGTCAAAACACAGACTAAGGCCTTTGTGAAGAGGAGTTTCTCTCAAGAAAGCCACCATGAATAGTCCATGGTCTACAGCCAAGGAGGAAGTAGAAGGTGGTCATGATTTCAGAAGAGAAAATGTGATCTAAAGAAGAAAATCACTTATGAAAAGAAGATTCATCAAGAATCACCACCGAAAGTCGACCCTAGCACAAGATATTTAATATCCAAGATGGATCGACCACCCAAGGTTTCAGATCTCCTAGAGCTCCAAGGATGATCTCAAGGTAGAAGAAGAAGTCTAGGACCAAAAAAGATTACTTGCTTGTGAATAGAAGGGGTTATATACCCAATGGAGGTGGGAAGTAGGGATTTATGAGGTGTCAACAAGATAGATCATTAAGGGACTCATGCCTTTCAAAGAGATAATCTTTTCTCCACTCACATGTGAAAATAGAAATGTTCATATATATATCTAGAAAAGATGTTATGGCAATTTAGGTCAGATTCCCCCTTGTCTCAGTCAAGACACTATTGTCTACTTGTCTCGGTCGAGACACTTCCTCATAAATCGAAACCCTAGGTCACATGTACACATGGCCGAGACACTGGAGGACAAACTATCTCGATCTCCCCTCTCTAGGTTGTCTCAGTCGAGACAACACTACACAAGGTGTGTGTTTTGGTCACTACCCTTACCACAAGTGTTGTAGGGTCAATACTCTCTAACCCTAAGTTAATCACCATATCAACTGAGGCAAAACCCTAGAAACACTAGAATCATCACATGATGTCACATCACCAACCATGATTCAAACAAGGTTCCCCATATCATAAACTTATCTATCATGCTATAAAAACACAAGATGCACTCTCTTCATGTGAGATTTTGCAAGATAACCCTCACTTATGGGTAAATTGTAAACTAGTCCAAAACATGCACATATATAACAAAGATAGCTCAAACATCAATCAACTTGGACCAAACTAAAATATAATCTTGTCACATGATATTTAAAGCAACTCACAAGAATAGATTAAGGTTTAAGCATCTCATTATTTAAAGTCATTACAATTAAGCATAAAGCTAGGTCAGAGATATTACAACTATAAACCCCTAATAGGGATTTTGCCCCCAAAATCCTATGCAAAAAGAGGCAGATACTTCGTCCTCATCTCGTCTTCAATCTCCCACATGGCTTATTCTATGCCACGATGATGCCATAATGCTTTGACTAACACAATGTCCTTTTTCTTCAACTTCTTGACCCTTCTGTGTAGGATCAGAACAAGACCTTCCATGTAAGATATATCATTATCTATTTTCACCTCCCCATGCTGAAGAGTCAACTATGTATCAGGGTGACACTTCCTCAACACAGAGATATGAAACACATGATGCAACTTACTCAACTCAAGTGGCAACTCCAACTTAAAGGCCACCTTCCTAACACATGCAACCTTAGGATAAGGTCCCATATATTTGGGAGCTAACTTACTCTTTTTCCCAAAACTTAGAACACCTTTCCTAGGAGAGACTTTGAGGCACGCCAGGTCTCCCACTTGGAACTCTAAAGGTATATGATGGTTGTCAGCAAAAGACTTCTATCTATCCTGAGCTACCTTCAACTGTTGTCGAATCACTTTGATATTTTCTATTGTTTTTTGTACTAGTTCAGGACCTAGAAGTTGATATTCTCCCATCTTGTACCAACACAAAGTAGATATACAATGTCTCCCATACAACACTTCATATGGTGCCATGTTGATGCTTTTATAGTAACTATTGTTGTAGGAAAACTCTATCAAATTGAGGTGTATATCCCAACTCTCCAAGAACTATAATGCACTGACTCTTAATAGATCTTCCAAGGTTTGTATTCTCCTCTCAGACTGTCCATCTGTCTGTGGATGGAATGTCGTATTGAACCTCAACTAAGTATCCATTGCAGTTTGCTAGCATTCTCAAAAGTGACTAGTGAACTGTGGACCTCTGTCTGACACAATAGTAGTTGGGATACCATGTAAACATACTATCTCATCGACATACACCTGTGAAAGCTTCTCTATTGTATGCATCATCTTTACTGGCAAAAAGTGTGTTGGCTTAGTCAATTTGTCCACTATTACCTAGATGGAATCATGACCTCTGGCTATCCTTGGAAGTCTAACCACAAAGTCCATTGTGATATGATCCCACTTCCACTAAGGTATAGGTAATGGTTTCAAAGTCCCTGCATTCTTCTAATGTTTAGCTTTAACCTGCTGGAATACTACACACTTAGCCACAAACTCAACTACATAACGTTTTAATCCTTGCCACCAATACAAGTCTTTCAAATTCTAATACATCTTGGTGCTACTAGGATGCATAGTGTACATAGAAGAGTGAGCCTATTTTTGTAACTAATGCCCTTAGATTATCTACATATGGTACAACTACTTTGCCATGATAACACATTGTCCCATCATCAGATTCATGGAAGCCATCATGCTTCTCACTGCCCAACTCTATTTAAATCTGTTGTACCACAATATCATTCTTCTACGCATTTCTGATATACTGATTCAACATCGGCTTTACTTGTAACTATGCCAACAGATCTGTTAATATGGACACCTCCAATTGTACATTCATCTATCGCAAGGAGACCAACATATCAGTCTTATGGCATATCAAAGCACTCAATTGTGCTTTCTTAGCGGATGATGACCAAGAAGATTTCTTAGTTAACACATCTGTTACTACATTCGCCTTCCTTGGATGGTAATCTATGGTACAATCATAGTCTTTGATTAGCTCCATCTAGCAAGGTTTTTGCATGTTCAACTCCTACTTTGAAAAGATACATTGTAGGTTCTTGTGGTCGGTGAAGATCTGACACTTCTCCCATACAAGTAGTGTCTCTAAATCTTCAAGGTATGGACCATAACGGATAACTCTAAATCATGTGTTGGGTAGTTATCTTTGTGTTTCTTAAGATGTCATGAAGAGGAAGAAACCACGTTCTTATCATGGATCAAGACACAACCTAGATCGTTCTTGGATGCATCACAAAAAAAACCCTTTCCTTGTTCTAGCAGCACTAACACTGGTGCATTGGTCAACCTCTCCTTCAGAGTCATAAATGATCATTGACATCTGTCATCCCAGTCAAATGGCACATCCTTCCTAATTAGTTTTGTTAGGGATAATTCTACTACACTAAAGTTCTTAATGAACCTTCTGTAATACCTTGCCAAACCTATAAAGCTGCAAACTTTTGTAGGCATATTTGACTAATCCCAATACAACACTAACTCTACTTTCTTTGAGTCTACACAAACTCCTTATGAAGATATCATATTCCCTATAAAAGTCACTTCTTTTAACCAAAATTCACACTTACTGAATTTGACATATAATTGGTACTGCCCCAACAAAGTCAAAGCATGACGTAAGTGTTTCTTGTGCTACTGACCATCTCTAGAGTAGATAATAATATCATCTATAAACACAACTACACATTGATCTAGATGTGATATGAACACTCTATTCATTAGGTCCATAGACGATGTTGATGCATTGGGTAGCCCAAACAACATAACCACAAACTCATAATGACATACCTTGTCCTCAAGGCTGACTTAGGTATGACATTTGCCTTAATCCACAACTAATGATAGCCTGACCTCATATCTATCTTACAGAAGACTTTGGCACCTCATAACTGATCAAACAAATCATCTATATGTGGCAACAAATACTTATTCTTAATATTCATCTTATTCAATTATCAGTAATCAATACATAAACTTATCAATCCATACTTCTTCTTTACAAATAGAATGGGAGCACCCCAAGGAGACGTTCTCAACCTAACGAAACCTTTTTCAAGAATTTCTTGCAACTGTTTCTTCAGTTCATTCATCTCAGCCGGTGCCATCGTATACGGTGTTTGTGCTATTGTAACATCCCTGACCTGGGTTTTGAACTAACCCTAGGTGTTTTTCTTAATTATGTAATTAAATTCTTGTTATTATCTCCTGGTATGTAATTAAAGCTTCTGAGGAACATATATTTCTATTTTTGTCCTTTTTAAACAATGTTGTAGTATTGTTTTATAATACAAGGACCTATGTGCAAATTACCCAATTAGAGGGGTTAACTTGCAAATTACACATGTTAAGATGTTCCTTTGGTGTTAAGACATCATAAGTATGAATATGTGAAGTATGATGTATTCCCCAATCTTGGGCACCAAGATGCATCTTGTGGAGCAATCCTTGTGCTTAAAACCCTAATTTTGGTGTAAAGTGCAATTTACCCAAAACCAAGGATGCAACTTGTAAAATAAACCTTAGTATCTTTTATGAATCTTGACATCATTTAGAGTAAGAATGATGAAGAGGGCACTTCAATTGAATAATCAAATAAGAATGATAACCCTTGTAATTAAATCACCAAGTTTTAAATAAAGAGACCCTTTTTATATATGCACCTTAGTAATAAATTGACCTTCTTTGCCTTTAGCCCTTGGTTTTAGGAGGAGTTTTGTTTAAGTTTGGAGAAGGAAAAACGTGCTTGGAAGAGGAGAAGGACCTAGATGAGAAATGGAGAAACTAGTTGTCCTTATGTTGAATATTCACCCAAAGTATATATACTCCATTCCTTTGCAATCAAGGGATCGTTTCCCTTTCTTCTTCACTTATCCCCTTGCTAAACTGACTCAAGATAGAGCTTTGGAGCAGAGGAGAACGACTAAGAGAATCTAGGTAAGCTTTGGTTGCTTTTTAACTCGGATTCATGGAGGAAACCATGGTGCAAGGCTGGTTTTATGGTCTTTTCTCACTTGGTTCCTCTTTCTAGCCGACTTTTCCCAACCAATTCTTGGAGAAACGACCTTGGGCGACCTGTGGAGATCAAGACGCCATTAAAGGCTTATAAGCTTGGAAGCTTGGAGCTCTAGGGACGACCTTAAGGTGGGTTTTATAACTCTAAACCTTTTGCTTTGTTATGCATATCTTCTTTCTTGCAAATTAGTAGTTTGTTCTTCTTTCCCCTACCTTTCCTTGCAATCTTGCAAGCAAATCCGTGAAGAACAGACCTTAATCTCAAGGTAGATGATGATGGGCGTGAATACCTAGGCAACTTTATCAAACGGTCTCTCACCTATGCCAAATTGTTTTGCAAACCGTTTGGACCATAGGTGAGAGACCGTTTGATAAAGTTGCCTAGGTATTCACGCCCATCGTCATCTACAAACGGTTTTAAAACCGTTTGATCTCATGCAGTTTGCAAAACCATTTAGACTCAAACCGTTTGAGGGGTTTGACCAAGTGTTGACAGTTTGAGGGTCTGCTGGACACATTATGAATTAATCACCTACAAAGAATCACCATCTAATTGCAAGTAAATCTCAAGTTGAAGGCACTTTAATCTCCTAAACCCTAACCGAGTTCAATTGCTGATTTTATGGACAAATCATGTTGAAGTTTGGGTTGAGTGGCCCAAACGGTTTCAAAACCATTTGGGGATCACCCAAATGGTCTCAAGACCGTTTGGTGATCACCCAAGACCGTTTGGAGGTCTAGGGTTAAGATAATTTGATCAATTGAGGGTCCAATCACAATAGGTTGTTGAAATAATCAAAAGTGCTGATCTGTGACTTAATTAGGGTTCAACCCTTAACAAATTGACTTAGATCTTGATGAGACTTTGGGAAAACGGTCTCAAGACCGTTTGGAGGATGTCCAAATGATCGCAAGACCGTTTGGGTCAAGTCATGGCCCAATTGGGTGACAATTGATGGGTTCAACTTCAATTAGACTCATATTGATGGATGTTGATGGTTGATCGATTACAAACCCTAATTCAATTGGTTTCAACCCTAATTGGCTATAAATTGAGGGTCAGTTGAGTGTCCAATTGGTTAAGTAAAACCCTAATTGGCTCAATTGATAAGTGGTTAACATGTATGAGGTCAATTGAGGGGTTCAACATTGAAAACCCAAACCAATTGCAAGTGTTGATGCACTTTCTAGGTCCATGCGGTTTTGAGACATTTGGACCAAACAGTCTCAAGACCGTTTGAGTCCAAACGGTCTCAAGACCGTTTGGGGACAAACATTCTCAAGACCGTTTGGGCTCAAACGGTTTCAAAATCGTTTAGGCTCATGCGGTTTGGTCATGCAGTTTGATCAAACGGTTTCAAAGTCAACCATGTCCAAACGGAAAACATGATCAAATGGTTTTAAGACCATTTAAGGTCAAACGGTCTTGAGGTTGAACATGTCCATGTGGTCTTGAAGGTCAAAGGTTCCAAACGGTCAACCCCTCCATGCGGTTTCAAAACCGTTTGGAGGTTGAAGTATGAAATCATTTGGGGACTTTTAGGGTTAGGATTGCTTAATGATTTGAAGGCTTAGATGGTTAAATGGTTGTTTAATCTAAACCCGAATGATACCTAGAGACATTAAGGGGTTAAATAGTTAGTAGATTGACCTATTTTGTGATCAATGGTGAACTTTACCAATGTACCCTTGAAGAGTTCAAGTAGACAACACCCCTTGATCAAGCAAACCCTAATGACCATAATGGTGATGATTTGACTCATAATAATCAAAGTTGACTTGATCCAACTCAATCTAGAGTGATGTAATCACCATCTATTATTGAGAGGAGAAAGAACGCTCCTAATATGAATGAAAGTCAAGTAAAATACCTTCAATATGAATGAATGCACATGATTAGGGTATGATCCACCAAAGTGAGATCATAGAAACCCTAATTATAATAATTGATGAATCTCAACCTAATTTGAGGGCATCAATGATGATAATAATCATACATGATGATTCTATGAGATCAATTCACTATGAAGTGAATAATAAACCCTAATTCTAGGGTAATAACATGTAATGTGAATAATAAACCCTAATTGAAGGTGATATGATGAAATGTACAACAAACCCTAAATCCAGGTTATGCTTTTAAGCATGATTCTTCATGATTAAGGTATGAGATGAGAAATCATCATTCCTAATCATAAAAAAAGGGATTGAATAACCCTAATCGACATTAATAAGGGAACATGGCCTCAGTAAAGACATGATGGTATAAACCTTGAGTTGAAAGGTTATTTCTGCTTTATAAATTGTTGTTCTGGAAATGAATTGTTTATTATTATCAGTTGAATTTACTATGCAGGTTCTCATAAGAGAATGATCATAACCAGGTAAGGGTTATGATATCATATTCATTGAAAACATGCTATAGGCTTTATGAATAGTGATATATGCTAAATTGCCTTGATAAATGGCAAAATATGAGATTGATGGGTTGTAAGAGCCATGAATAACATGAAGGTCATGCTGATTAGATGACTTATGATGATTTAAAGGTTTGAATACCCTATTCTTGAATCATAGTAATGAGATGATTAAGAATTGATATCCATATGATAACTGATGTGAGTTAAGCTTGATACATTTAGTATTCTTCTGTTATAGCGGTGTTTTAATATTTAAATGCTTGGAAACATGCTTGATGTTAAAAGAATACTGAAATGTACCTAAAATAATCAAGTATAATCATACCATGTAGAGCCCTGATCATAGATCCATCATTGTCAGAAGCTAAATGATGGTGAAACAGGTTTTCCTAAGGGATGTGGGGGATTATGGACGCAAATATCCTTACGTCCTGGTGTTGGAATTGATGTAGATATATGTTAATCTATCAACCCTTCACTATATGTTTATGCCAGGGTGATGTTTCACTAATCTTCCGAGGAAGTCCTTAATGCCGCATCGATGAGAGATAAACAAGAGATCTTTCGATGGCGAAGAGAGTACAAAATGCCAATGTGACTCTGATAGTGAAGTTGCCAGAATACCCTGGTAAGTTATCTTAGCAGAGACACGAGATGTCCTGCATGTTGATCCTCACACTGACTGAGGAAGATGAGGTCATATGAATCTGACTCTTTTGATGACCTATGTATGATACCGATGCGACTTAGTAGTGATCGGTTGGAGTATGAGCGGTATACCTCATCTCCGCAGGGCATAATGATGTTTGTAAAATATAATCAGCCGTGTAGAATAACTTCTTAGGTTGAACTATGAGAAACAATGATTGATGTTACATTGTTTATAATGCTCCAGTCAAGTAATTAGTATACATGTTCTTCATATTCCTTTTAGAAGTAAATGTTGCTTTATTTACTCTTAAGTTTGTTGTTGAATGATTTAAGTTACCTTGCTTATGTTATTCCTTAATTTCTATAACAAAGCTTCTGGCGAAGAGTTATAACTCTCGCCGGGACAATTATTTAAAATTGTCTCACCCTGTAGATTTCAACTTTTTAGGTAGTCGCCGAGGATGAAGGAACCAATCTGCGGGTGAGCAGTATCAGCAACAACAACACCAAGGGCAGTAGTGAATCTCAGGTGGAGATACTGACTGTCAGGTCCTATAGTTAGTTGTCTTATGTCGTCTCTATACTCTCAGGTCCTAGGAGTCAGTAGGTCTGAGATTTTGTCTTTAAGCCTCGAGATTTTGTATCTGGATGTATATAATCACTTGAGAGGTGACTTCACAATGATGTAATGTTAAAACATGATGTAAACTATTTATCTTGTTTCTTATAAAGGAGTTTTATGATTTAAAGATCTTTGCTTAAAAAGTTTTAATTTTTAGTGATTTTCATATTCCACTGCTAATTAATCGCTTCCGCTTTAGTTAATCCTGTTTTCGCGAGGCGGTCGTCTCAATTTAGTGGTATCAGAGCTCTAGGTTAACTGAGTCTACAGAGACATAGGACTTAGGATGTCGAGTCTATTCTTAGTGTCTTCCAGTATATCTAATAGTGTCTTCTTCTCCTCAGGAGAAGAAGATAAGTAAGGATGTCTGGACCACACGAGGAGTACGTGGTAGAAAGTAGTGTCGCTGCACCCCTAGAAGGTGCAAGGAACCCGGTGATAGAACAACCTGTACCTGAACCACCTATGGAGCCACCTCAGTTTGACCCAGCGGACATGGGGAACCCAACTGTCCAGACCATGTTCGGGCAGTTTATGACTGCCATGACACACATCACAGATAGGATGCCCATGCCTGCACCTAGGTCACCTGCCCAGTCAGAGGGACAAGGTATCGGCAAAACGTTCGAACGACTTTTCCGAGTCCGATCGACTGAGTACTTCGGAACAGCTGACCCACAGATGCTGATCTGTGGTTGACCAAGCTCGAGAAAGCCTTTAGAATTCTGAACATCCCAGAAGCTGAGAAGGTTAGACATGTTGTCTATCTTCTTAAGGGAAGTGCTGGTCACTGGTGGACCATGGAAGAGCAGAAGAGGCCAGGTGTGGAGGTTACATGGGAAGTCTTTCAACGGAAATTTATCAATAGATATTTCCCTAAAATGTTCCTGGACAAAAAGATCTCTCAGTTCGAGAGGTTGAGGCAAGGTCTGATGAACATCAGCGAATATGAAGCTAAGTTCATGGAGTTGTTGCGGTTCTGTCCGCACATGGCTGCTACCGAGGAAGAAAGGATTAAACGCCGAGTTGACTACTCCCGTGTCTTCCCTAGAAAACCGGGAGAGGTTTGCTACCTTCGTTGAGTCAGTCCGAAGGATAGAAAGGTCCTTAGCTGAGAAGAGGCAAACTGACAAGAGATATCCTCAGTTCCAGGGATCTTCTTCTAGAGACTTCAAGAAGCCTAGATTTTATGTGCATACACCTCCACCACCCAGACCTAGTGCTCAGACACAGTGGACACCGAGTAGAGATAGAGGACGAAGCCTGTCGCTACAAGAGACTCACAGTTCAGCATCAATGTCGGTCACAGGGCCACCCAGACCACAACAACAAGACAGAAGTTGTTACATATGTGGGAAGGTGGGACACCCGATGAAGGACTGTAGAGCTAGACCAGCAAGTGTGACACAACCACAGAGGCAGAGTCAGCAAGGATCCCAGAGAAGGTAGTTTCAAGGAGCATCTAGAGGACGTGGACAAGCGTCCCAAGCTGGATCGTCAGTACCAAATCAACCTCAGGCGACAACAAGGTTCTATGCGATGAACCCACCTGATGCAGTGATCAACCCTCGGGTTGTGGCAGGTCAGATGGAGTTGTTATATTATTATATGTCTACATCTTATATTGTATCTGTTTTGATTGACTCGGGTGCTACGTACTCCTTTGTCACTCGAAGAGTGATTCGTAACTGCAATATGACGGTCAGTCATAGGGCAGATAGCCTGTTGCTTGAGACTCCATTGAGAGGGTCTGGCGTGTTGTAGGAGGTATGCTCTCCCTGCATCCTCTTCTTATCTGATCATCACATTCAAGTGGATCTTATACCACTTGAGATGTAAGGGTTTGATATAATCCTTGGGATGGATACCCTGGAAAGGTATAGGGTTGTCTTGGATTGTGAATCCAAGCAGGCTGTGTTTGCTGATGATAGCGACACATGGATCTTTCAAGGAGAGATAAAAATTTTACCCACCTATCTTATGTCATCTATGGTTGCTGAGAAGTTGATGAGGCAAGGATGTTGTGCATTCCTGGCTCATGTGGTAGATACTACCATGGAGAGTCCTAACCCTGCTGAAGTTCCTGTAGTCAGGGAATTTGAAGATGTATTTCCTGAAGAACTTCCAGGTGTGCCACCGCCTCAGGAAATTGATTTTGAAATCAATTTGATCCCAGATACACAACCGATAGCACAAACACCATATAGGATGGCGCCTGCTGAGATGGCAGAACTCACGAAACAACTTCAAGAGTTGTTGGAGAAGGGTTTCATATGATTGACTACTTCACCTTGGGGTGCTCCGGTCCTCTTTGTAAAAAGAAAGACAGATCAATGCGGTTGTGCATTGATTACAGACAACTAAACAAAGTAACTATAAAGAATAAGTACCCTCTGCCGAGGATTGATGATCTTTTTGACCAGTTGCGTGGCGCAACAATCTTCTCAAAGATAGACTTGAGGTCAGGATACCATCAACTTTGTATTAAGGACAGTGACATACCCAAGTCTGCTTTTAGGACAAGGTATGGTCACTATGAGTTCACAGTTATGTTTTTTGGACTAACTAATGCACCAACTACATTTATGGAACTCATGAATAGAATATTCCGACCTTTCCTCGATCAGTGTGTTGTTGTCTTCATAGATGACATTCTGATCTATAGTAGAGATGCTCAGCAGCACGAACAGCATCTTCGTCAGGATCTAACTTTGCTAAGAGAACATAAGCTATACACTAAGTTTAGCAAGTGTGAGTTTTGGTTGCCGTAAGTATCTTTCCTTGGACACGTGATATCTGCCTCAGGTATTCGTGTTGATCCTAAGAAGGTAGAATTTGTTCTATAGTGGGAGCAGCCGAAGACACCGACGAAGATCCGTAGTTTCTTTGGGTTGGCTGGCTATTACCGAAGGTTCATTAAGAACTTCAGTTCTATAGCCTTACCCTTGACTAAGTTGACCCGAAAGGATGTTCCTTTTGTTTGGAGTGATAAGTGCCAGCAATCCTTCCAGTTGTTGAAGGAGAGGTTGACAAGTGCACCTGTTCTTGTGTTACCAGATCAAGGCAAAGGATATGTGGTTTTCTGTGATGCCTCCAAGAATGGACTCGGATGTGTATTGATGCAGGATAAACAAGTGATTTCTTTTGCTTCCCGTCAGCTTAAGAAACATGAGGACAATTATTTAACACACGATCTGGAGTTAGCTGTTGTGGTTCATGCCTTGAAGATCTGGAGACATTATCTCTATGGGGAGACATTCCAGATTTTCACTGATCATAAGAACCTTAAGTACATCTTCTCTCAGCACAAACTTACCATGAGGCAACGTCGCTGGATGGAGCTAATCAAGGACTATGACTGTACAATTGATTACCATCCAGGGAAGGCCAATGTGGTTGCAGATGCTCTGAGTAGGAAATCAACAACACCATCCTTGGATAGAGCACAACTAAACTCTTTAGTATGCTCTAGGAGAGAAATGCTTATCTCCTTAAGGCAGGACATTGTACAGTTGAAAGTGTCATTGTTAGCCGGGTTGTTGGCTGAGATGCATATAAAACCTACCCTAAGAGAGCAGATTAAGGATGCACAGCAAGTTGATGTTGCGGTTCAGCAGATTAGATCGGAGTATGATGATGAGAAGTGAGATGGTTTCCATGACTCTGATGATCAAGTAGCATGTTATCATGGGAGGATGATAGTGCCAGATGTGGATAACTTAAGAAAGTTAGTCCTGTAAGATGCTCATTCTTCGATGTATGTCATGCATCCAGGGAGCACCAAGATGTATCGAAACTTGAAAGATATGTATTGGTGGCCTGGAATGAGGAAGGATGTTGTTGAGTTTGTTCTGAGGTGTCCGGTGTGTCAACAAGTTAAAGCTGAACACCAGAAACCTGCAGGAACGATGCAACCTTTACCCATACCACAGTGGAAGTGGGATCATGTAACCATGGACTTTGTTGTTGGCCTACCCAGGACAAGCAAAGGACATGATTCCATCTGGGTAATAGTTGATAGGTTGACAAAGACATCACATTTCTTACCCGTCAAAACAACCCATTCGGCTGAAAGGCTAGCACAATTGTATGTTCAGGAGATAGTGCGACTGCACGGAGTTCCAATCACCATAGTATCAAACAGAGGTCCCCAGTTTATGAGTCATTTTTGGGAGCGACTGCACAGAGCCTTAGGCACCCAGTTAAGGTTTAGTACATCCTTTCATCCATAGACTGATGGACAGTCAGAAAGGACTATACATACCTTGGAGGACTTGCTGAGAGCATGTGTTCTCCAGTTTACAGGGAGTTGGGATCTGCACCTAAGCTTGATAGAGTTTGCCTATAACAGCTATCAACATAGCATTGACATGGAACCTTATGAAGCTTTGTATGGTAGACATTGTAGATCACCCTTACGCTGGTATGAAACCGGTGAATATCATCTATTATGTCTTGATCTTGTGCAGCAAACCACAGAGAAGATTAAAATAATACAACAACAAATTAAGACTGCACATGATAGACAGAAGTCATATGCTGATAGACGTTGTAGACCCTTAGAATTCCAGGTTGAAGACAAAATGTACCTCAAGGTCTCGCCTTGGAAGGGAGTTCTGAGATTTGGAAGAAAAGGGAAGTTAGCTCCTAGATTTATGGGGCCTTATCCAATCATTGAACGGGTTGGAAAGGTTGCCTATAGATTAGAGTTGCCATTAGATTGACAGAGGTTACACCCTGTGTTTCACATTTCTCTGCTGAGGAAATGTCACCCTGATACCGAGTCAGTTCTACAACCTATGGAGGTAGAATTGAATGATGATATAACTTATGAGGAAGGACCAGTGTCAATCCTTGATAACAGAATTAAAAAGTTGAAAAAGAAAGATATAAGTCTTGTGAAAGTCCTCTGGAATCACCGTGGTGTTGAAGAAGCCACTTGGGAACTAGAGGAAGAGATGAGAAGGAAATACCCTGCTCTTTTCTCTTAATATGTTTTGTTGATTTTGGGGACGAAATCCTTGTAAGGGGTGGATAATTTGTAACATCCCTGACCTGGGTTATGAACTAACCCTAGGTGTTTTGCTTAATTATGTAATTAAATACTTGTCATTATCTCCTGGTATGTAATTAAAGCTTCTGAGGAACATATATTTCTATTTTTGTCCTTTTTAAACAATGTTGTAGTATTGTTTTGTAATATAGGGACCTATGTGCAAATTACCCAATTAGAGGGGTTAACTTGCAAATTACACATGTTAAGATGTTACTTTGGTGTTAAGACATCATAAGTATGTATATGATGAAGTATGATGGATTCCCCAAGCTTGGGCACCAAGATGCATCTTGTGGAGCAATCCTTGTGCTTAAAACCCTAATTTTGGTGTAAAGTGCAATTTACCCAAAACCAAGGATGCAAATTGTAAAATAAACCTTCTAGAGTATCTTTTATGACTCTTGACATCATTTAGAGTAAGAATGATGAAGAGGGCACTTCAATTGAATAATCAAATAAGAATGATAACCCTTGTAATTAAATCACCAAGTTGTAAATAAAGAGACCCTTTTTATATATGCACCTTAGTAATAAATTGACCTTCTTTGCCTTTAGCCCTTGGTTTTAGAAGGAGTTTTGTTTAAGTTTGGAGAAGGAAAAACGTGCTTGGAAGAGGAGAAGGACCTAGATGATAAATGGAGAAACTAGTTGTCCTTATGTTGAATATTCACCCAAAGTATATATACTCCATTCCTTTGCAATCAAGGGATTGTTTCCCTTTCTTCTTCACTTATCCCCTTGCTAAACTGACTTAAGACAGAGCTCTGGAGCATAGGAGAACGGCTAAGAGAATCTAGGTAAGCTTTGGTTTCTTTTTAACTCGGATTCATGGAGGAAACCATGGTGCAAGGTTGGTTTTATGGTCTTTTCTCACTTGGTTCCTCTTTCTAGCCGACTTTTCCCAACCAATTCTTGGAGAAACGACCTTGGCTGACATGTGGAGCTCAAGATTCCAATAAAGTCTTAGAAGCTTGGAAGCTTGGAGCTCTAGGTACGACCTTAAGGTGGGTTTTATAACTCTAAACCTTTTGCTTTGTTATGCATATCTTCTTTCTTGCAAATTAGTAGTTTGTTCCTCTTTCCCCTACATTTCCTTGCAATCTTGCAAGCAAATCCGTGAAGAACAGATCTTAATCTCAAGGTAGATGATTATGGGTTTGAATACCTAGGCAACTTTATCATACGGTCTCTCACCTATGGTCTAAACGGTTTGCAAAACCGTTTGGGACCAAACGATTTGCAAAACCGTTTGGGACCAAACGGTTTCAAAACCGTTTGATCTCATGCGGTTTGCAAAACCGTTTAGACACAAACGGTTTCAAAACCGTTTGAGGGGTTTGACCAAGTGTTGACCATTTGAGGGTCTGCTGGACACATTACGAATTAATCACCTACAAAGAATCACCATCTAATTGCAAGTAAATCTCAAGTTGAAGGCACTTTAATCACCTAAACCCTAACTGAGTTCAATTGTTGATTTTATGGACCAATCATGTTGAAGTTTGGGTTGAGTGGCCTAAACGGTTTCAAAACCGTTTGGGGATCACCCAAACGGTCTCAAGACCGTTTGGTGATCACCCAAGACTGTTGGAGGTCTAGGGTTAAGATAATTTGATCAATTGAGGGTCCAATCACAATAGGTTGTTGAAATAATCAAAAGTGCTGATTTGTGACTTAATTAGGGTTCAACCCTTAACAAATTGACTTAGATCTTGATGGGACTTTGGGAAAATGGTCTCAAGACCGTTTGGAGGATGTCCAAACGATCTCAAGACCATTTGGGTCAAGTCATGGCCCAATTGGGTGACAATTGATGGGTTCAACTTCAATTAGACTCATATTGATGGATGTTGATGGTTGATCGATTACAAACCCTAATTCAATTGGTTTCAACCCTAATTGGCTATCAATTGAGGGTCAATTGAGTGTCCAATTTGTTAAGGATAACCCTAATTGGCTCAATTGATAAGTGGTTAACATGTATGAGGTCAATTTAGGGGTTCAACACGGAAAACCCTAACCAATTGCAAGTGTTGATGCACTTTCCAGGTCCATGCGGTTTTGAGACATTTGGATCAAACAGTCTCAAGACCGTTTGGGGCCAAACGGTCTCAAGACCATTTGGGCTCAAACGGTTTCAAAACCATTTATGCTCATGCAGTTTGGTCATGCGGTTTGATCAAACAGTTTCAAAGTCAACGATGTCCAAACGGTCAACATGATCAAACAGTTTCAAGACCGTTTAAGGTCAAACGGTCTTGAGGGTGAACATGTCCATGCGGTCTTGAAGGTCAAAGGTTCCAAATGGTAAACCCCTCCATGCAGTTTCAAAATTGTTTGGAGGTTGAAGTGTGAAACTGTTTGGGGACTTTTAGGGTTAGGATTGCTTAATGATTTGAAGGCTTAGATGGTTCAATGGTTGTTTAATCTAAACCCTAATGATACCAAGAGACATTAAGGGGTTGAATATTTAGTAGATTGACCTATGTTGTGATCAATGGTGAACTTTACCAATGTACCCTTGAATAGTTCAAGTAGACAACACCCCTTGATCAAGCAAACCCTAATGACCATAATGGTGATGATTTGACTCATAATAATCAAAGTTGACTTGATCCAACTCAATCTAGAGTGATGTAATCACCATCTATTATTGAGAGGAGAAAGAAGGCTCCTAATATGAATGAAAGTCAAGTAAAATACCTTCAATATGAATGAATGCACATGATTAGGGTATGATCCACCAAAGTGAGATCATAGAAACCCTAATTATAATAATTGATGAATCTCAACTTAATTTGAGGGCAACAATGATGATAATATTCATACATGATGATGCTATGAACTCAATTCACTATGAAGTGAATAATAAAACATAATTCTAGGGTAATAACATGAAATGTGAATTGTAAACCCTAATTGAAGGTGATATGATGAAATGTACAACAAACCCTAAATCCAGGTTATGCTTTTAAGCATGATTCTTCATGATTAAGGTATGAGATGAGAAATCATCATTCCTAATCATAAAAAAAGGGATTGAATAACCCTAATCGACATTAATAAGGGAACCTGGCCTTACTAAAGACATGATGGTATAAACCTTGAGTTGAAAGGTTATTTCTACTTTATAAATTGATGATCTGGAAATGAATTGTTTATTATTATCAGTTGAATTGACTATGCAGGTTCTCATAAGAGAATGATCATAACCAGGTAAGGGTTATGATATCATATTCATTGAAAACATGCTATAGGCTTTATGAATAGTGATATATGCTAAATTGCCTTGATAAATGGCAACATATGAGATTGATGGGTTGTAAGAGCCATGAATAACATGAAGGTCATGCTGATTAGATGACTTATGATGATTTAAAGGTTTGAATACCCTATTCTTGAATCATAGTAATGAAATGATTAAGAATTGATATCCATATGATAAGTGATGTGAGTTAAGCTTGATACATTTAGTATTCTTCTGTTATAGCAGTGTTTTAATAGTTAAATGCTTGGAAACATGCTTGATGTTAAAAGAATACTGAAATGTACCTAAAATAATCAAGTATAATCATACCATGTAGAGCCCTGATCATAGATCTATCATTGTCAGAAGCTAAATGATGGTGAAATAGGTTTTCCTAATGGAACTCCTGGATCACATACTTTTGAGTATGTGGGGGATTATGGACGCAAATATCCTAACGTCCTGGTGTTGGAATTGATGTAGATATATCTTAATCTCTCAACCCTTCACTATATGTTTATGCCAGGGTGATGTTTCACTAATCTCCCGAGGAAGTCCTTAATGCCGCATCGATGAGAGATAATAATAGATCTTTCGATGGCGAAGAGAGTACAGAATACCACTGTGACTCTGATAGCGAAGTTGCTAGAATACCTTGGTAAGCTATCTTAGTAGAGACACGAGATGTCCTGCATGTTGATCCTCACATTGACTGAGGAAGATGAGGTCATAAGAATCTGGCTCTTTTGATGACTATGTATGATACCGATGCGACTCAGTAGTGATCGGTTGGAGTATGAGTGGTATACCTCATCTCCGCAGGGCATAATGATGTTTGTAAAATATAATCAGCCGTGTAGCATAACTACTTAGGTTGAACTACGAGAAACAATGATTGATGTTACATTGTTTATAATGCTCCAGTCAAGTAATTAGTATACATGTTCTTCATATTCCTTTTAGAAGTAAATGTTGCTTTATTTACTCTTAAGTTTGCTGCTGAATGATTTAAGTTACCTTGCTTATGTTATTCCTTAATTGCTATAACAAAGCTTCTGGAGGAGAGTTATAACTCTCGCTAGGACAATTAATTAAAATTGTCTCACCCCATAGATTTCAACTTTTTAGGTAGTCGCCGAGGATGAAGGAACCAATCTGCGGGTGAGCAGTATCAGCAACAGCAACACCAAGGGCAGTAGTGAATCTCAGGTGGAGATATTGACTGTTAGGTCCTATAGTTAGTTGTCTTATGTCGTCTCTGTACTCTCAGGTCCTAGGAGTCAGTAGGTATGAGATTTTGGCTTTAAGCCTCGAGATTTTGTATCTGGATGTATATAATCACTCGAGAGGTGACTTCACAATGATGTAATGTTAAAACATGATGTAAACTGTTTATCTTGTTTCTTATAAAGGAGTTTTATGATTTAAAGATATTTTCTTAAAAAGTTTTATTTTTTAGTGATTTTCGTATTCCGCTGCTAAGTAATCACTTCCGCTTTAGTTAATCCTATTTTCGCGAGATGGTTGTCTCATCTATAGGTTGGGTACCTAGAACTAGATTGATCTCAAAATCAATCTCTCTAGGAGGAGACATACCTAGAAACTCATCAGGAAACACATCCTCAAACTCGTGTACAACTGGCACTTATTGAATACTAGGACTCTTTTTCTTTGTGTCTACCACATGTGCCAAAAATGCATCAGAACCCTATCTCATCCAATTTTCTATTGTCATAGTTGAAACTAAACATGTCAGAAGATTCTTCCTATCTCTTTGGAAAACCTATGATGCATCACCATCGACAAACGTTGCTATCTTGGATGTACAATCCAAGATCACTGGATACTTTTCCAAAGTATCCATCCCAAGGATTACATCAAACCCATGCATATCAAGTGGTAGGAGATTCACTTGAATGCTACGTCCTGACAAGGAAAGAACATAGGATGGACATACTTCTCATAGTTTAGCGGAACCAACTAAAGGAGTTTCTAGATCAAGACTATCATGTCTACATCTAATGGGTAAGAAATATTTAGAAATCACTTCTCTAGTGATAAAGGAGTGTGTCGCACCTGGGTCAATAGAAATAAATTCAAAACATGAAGAAGACAAATTAGAATGAAATAGTTCTATTTAACCTGTCATAACCAAAGGGTTAGCGAATCCTTCTGACTAACTCATCGTATAGAATTGAGTCGTCTTATATTGTTGCCCTCTTCCTCTACGAACATGTCCTGAAGAACCATCATGTGACGCCTGACTGCATCCTCTGCCTCAGCCACTGTACTGTTGTCACTACTGCAATCCTTGCTGATTCTACCTATATTGTTGAGTCACCTCCTCATATTTCATAGGAAAAAACCATTTAGTATGCCCAACATGTCCACACTTGAAACATGTTTTGTTCTCATACCACGGCTTAGACGGCCCTATCACATATATGATGTTGCACCGTGAGTTCATGTAGGTGGAAAACTAAAAACTCTGCCTCTGCTCTGTGCCCACCATGACTGAGTCACTGACCTTTTCTAGGACTGAGGTGTAGAATACCTAGGCTTCTTGGAGCCTCCATAAGATTGTCCTTGGTACTTTAAATGCCTCTTCTTGGCCTTCGTCTCATGCTTCTCTATCATAGACCTCTCCACCATTCTAATTGATTCCACAAAAGTGCCAAACCTCTCTCTATTCTCTAACAAAGACATTGGGGTTGTCAGCTCAGAACTCATACCCTTCTCAAAACACCTGATCCTCTCCTTGTCTGCTGCAGCCATATGCAGACAGAACCTTAGAATCTGCATAAACTTGTCTTCATAGGCACTAAGTGACATATATCCTTGTTGGATATTCTTAAACTATACAATCTTCTCATCCATATGAGTCTCTAGGAAGTACTGACTTACAAACTCCCATCGAAACTCCTCCCAAGTAATCACAACATCGACCTTTTTCCCTCTTCAATGACCCACCAATGGCCAACACTCTCCTTTAACAAGTACACATCATATTTCACCTTGTCTTCCTCATGGATGTTAAGGATCTTAAAGGCCTTTTCCAGCTCAATCAGCCACATATCTGCATCAGATGTTACGCATACTCCAATGCTCCTATATGTGAAGTCTTTTAAAGGTCTTTCACAAACCATGAGTTTCAGTACCGGGAACCGTTTCCCTAGATTGAGTTGTAGGCATCCTAACCATCATATGGTTCATTGTAGTCATAAACTATCCAACCATGGACTCCATGGTAGGATTTTCTACATCATTTGGGTTAACTTGTGGCACTTCTAGTACATCCTCTGCCATTTCTTGCCTCCTGGCACCATCTCCTAGTGCACCAACACCACTTTCAGCAACATGTTCTTCATGTTCTCTAGACATCTTTTCTTTTCTTCTTCTTCTTCTTCTGCATAAGCATAAGTGACCATAAGATATACAGGAGGACACTAGAATAGACTCAACCCTAGTCCTATGTCCCTGTAGACAAAACAAACCTATAGCTATGATACCAACTTAACTATGATGACCATTGCCACACAAAGTGAGGTTTCTCAAAACAAAGCATGGAATAAACATTAACCAAAAATATTACCACAAAATAGGGTAAAATAAAATCATTTTTTGAACACAACATGCCAATTGAAATATTTCATATACAAGACTTAAAAGTAGGCCACCTATATTCCATATATATTGAAAGATGCTAGATATCATGTTCAAGGGCTATCTAGCCATATCTATTACATATTACAGTTTGTTTATATGTACATGCCGTTTCTATACAATCATGGAATAAAGAAAAAATCTACATGTTGATAAACAAAATAACAAAATCTACCCAAAGACCTAAGAGTATAGGGGCAACAATAGGACTCCTCTTCTATGAAACACTAATAGCATGTCCAACCTTCTGACAGCTAATGTTCTCCTTATTGCTCAACACCTAGACCATGACCTCGACCTCCTCGTCCACAACCGCCTAAAAGTTGTGGAAACCACAGGGTGAGACCATACGTCCTAGAGAGAGATATAACTCTTCACTAAAAACTATTATAAGCATAGTTAATTAAGCAGGTAGATATATTACTTAACAAGCTAAGCAGATTCAATTCAATGATATGTATCCAACATATAGTGCAGACTAAATAAACTAGGCGATTAGCATTGAGTAATAGATCAACTGATACTCTGTGAAGGAATACGAAGAACATCTATAACATTTGATTTCTCTTATCGCATTATAATTCAAAAAATTAGTACAAAGATAGGGCAAGGGGTCATCCAATGTTATTTGTATAGGACCCTAAGCAAATGCATTACATGTCTGTGTTACTCATTTTATTAATGCCCTGAGGATTTGAGGTGTACCACTCAAATCCAACTGACCACTGCTAAGTCAAAATTAGTACCATATAAGATTCATGTAAGAGCCATACTCCATGATCATCACCAGCACTACTTGGTCAGTTCAAGTTTGCATTACAATGACACATCAGTCAAATTGATAAACAACAACTTGTACTCAAAGCTATAGTCATGTAGAGACAACAACTCATAGTTAAGGTTGTGGTCTTGTATAACAATTAGCCTACCTTTATACATGGCACAACACTAGAGAACATGCTCATGCATGGACGTTCTATAATAACGTATCATTTCACTATTTAATAATAGTTTAAGGATGCAAGAAGGCAATTCAACTTGCACCCCACATATTCAATAATATGCGCTCTGAGTTTCTCATAGAAACCGCTTGTTTCAGCATCCAAATACATACGAACGTTGAGGATGGATCTATGGTACATGGTAACTACATGATTAGGCTTTCACTTGATTAGATATTCCAATTGGGTATATTTTAATGCTTAAATCAAGTTACAACATATAAACCCTAAACAAACTCTAAAAAATTTAAGGGTGAGGTATAGCTTAAGAAGATATCAAATGTATAAAGTGAGAACTTGTCTCATCATCACATGACACTTGTATCACATCCATTCCAAGGTCATCAGTAATATCACATTACTATGATATATCAACCCCTCTATTATTTCTCAACATTGCTCAAATCACCACCCTATTTTGTTCAGGTTTCATCATTGCACTCACATGGATATGCCATTTATCTCACATGTAAGGTTAGAGTTTCGTAAATAGGAGAGAGAAAACATTATCACATGATAATAATATTCAAGCAAAATGAGAAAATGTATCTTTATATCTCTAGATAAGGGTTAGGGTTTCATCATAACCTTGAACCACTAAACCCTAATTCCATCACCTCCCACATTTTTGGAGAGTACAAGGTTTACACATTACTTGTTGATGATTTAAGCATTCATAACTATATCACCATTTGTAGACCATGACACTATGGATGACCGTGTAATTACATATGTATAGGTGTCTTAACCATCCTCAACATATGTGTCTCGACCACTAATGTCTCTCGACCCCTCATGTGTCTTGACCCCTCATGACAGATAGATGTCTTGACCATAACACATCACATGGTCATGACTCACCATTGCACCTAGTCACGACCGAGACATCAACATGTCTTGACCAAAACACAACAACCACACTACCACCCTAACATGGCGTCATAGTTGTGAGACAAGGAGATGCACCAAATAGAATGTCGCGACTGAGACACCACCAAGGTGTCACGATCGAGACACAACCAAGGTGTCGCGATTGAGACACAACAAGGTGTGTCACCCCACAAGTGCAACAACCTCTACTAACTTGTTCTTGACTGGTTAGGACCCTAACACAACTTGCACATATGCTTTGACCCTCATATTTAGTCAGTCTTGGACATAATGTTGACTTAACCTATGTTGAGTGGTCATGCAACTATGTTTGTGTCATGATAAATAGGATTAGGTGACCATGCAACAATGTTGCATTGTGATTAAACCTTTGGGTTAGGGTTGTCGTGGTCAAAACCACCCTTATCTTGGGTGTCGACCCTAAAAGAATACCAAGGGACATCTCAACCACCTGCTCACCACCATGGGATACCTGAACCAAGGTCAAAATAGATGATCAAACCAAGAATACCAACCGTCAATAGGGTGAACAATGCCCTAAACTAAGGTGTTCAACAAACCCTAAACATGATCATAGAATATCATCAAAACATATATCTTTATAGCGAGAAAACCAAGATTCTTGTGCATATATAGCATATAAAAATTTCATGTTATTCAAGTATAACAAACCATACATAGACTAGTATAAGATCAGGTTTAAGATGCACATAATAGAGGTAGGAAAAGTTATAAGACCCTCTTATTTTGAAGAGAAACTAACTCCTATGATCTCAAGCTCCAAAAGCTTCAACCAAGCTTCAATTTTTTCAACCAAAGGATGACATCAGAAGAAAAAAAGACATGATCAAAAGGGATTTTAAGAAATAAAGAAAATAGATCTAGGATGAACCAAGAAAGAAAGGAGAAAGAGAAGAAATCATCCTCTCACTAGTTGCCACCATGTCAAAACACAGTCTAAGGCCTTTGTGAAGAGGAGTTTCTCTCAAGAAAGCCACCATGAATAGTCCATGGTCTACGACTAAGGAGGAATAAGAAGGTGATGGGGATTTCATAAGAGAAAACATGATCTAAAGAAGAAGATCACTTACCAAAAGAAGATTCACCAAGGATCACCACTAAAAGTCGATCCTAGCATAAGATCTTTAATATCCAAGTTGGATCGGCCACCCAAGGTTTTATATCTGACCTTCCTTGCTCCTGGAGCTCCAAGGATGACCCTAAGGTAGAAGAAGAAGTGTAGGACCAAAGAAGATTACGTGCTTGTGAATATAAGGGGTTATATACCCAAAGGAGGAGAGAAGTAGGGATTTATGAGGTGTCAACAAGATAGATCATCAAGGGACATATGCCTTTCAAAGAGATAATATTTTCTCTACTCACATGCAAAAATAGAAGTGTTTATATATATCTAGTAAAGATGTCGTGGCCATCTAGGTAGGTTGCCCCTTGTCTCGATCAAGTCACTATCATTTACTTGTCTCTATCAAGACACTTTCTCATAGGTTGAAACCCTAGATCACATGTACACATGGTCGAGATACCATAGGACAAACTGTCTCAACCTCCCCTCTCTAGGCTATCTCGGTCGAGGAAACACTACACAAGGTGTGTGTTGTGGTCTCTACCATTACCAAAAGTGGTGTAGGGTCAAAACTCTCTAACCCTATGTTAATCACCACATGAACTAAGGAAAAACCCTAGAAACCCTAGAATCATTATGTGATGTCACATCACCATCCATAATTCAAACAAGGCGCCCCATTTCAGAAAATTCTCTCTCATGCTACCAAAACACAAGATGCACTCTCTTCATGTGACATTGTGCAAGATAACCCTCACTTATGGGTACATTACAAAATAGTCCAAAATAGGTACATATATAGCAAAGATAGCTCAAACATAAATCAACTTAGACTGAACTGAAAATATAAACATGTCACATGATATTTAAAGCATATCACACAACTATATTAAGGTTTAAGCATCTTACTATGAAAAGTCATTGCAATCGAGCATAAAGCTAGGCCAGGAATCTTATAATATACTTTATCATACCCATTTCATTAATTTCATTCTTAACTTGTCATCACTATTCAGTTCATTCTTGTCCATTTCCTTTCTTATAATTAGACGAGTGTACCATGTCATTGAATTACAATGGAATTCTAATAACTAACAAATATCACTTAGTTCCTTTTAATACTACTCAATTTTAGGTAAAGAATGGATTAGGTTACATCTTCTTACATCATAATATCTAATCATCCTTCTAATTCATTGTTATGTAGCTTGTATAAAAGGACCCACATTCATGTGAGGGTTGACTCATCATTTCATAAGTCATGCTAAAATAGATGCATTAGGCTTGCATCATATTATTAAAATTCACCATCTTCCTATTGAAGTATTAATACCTACAATTCAACATTTTATCACATTTATAACATTATATATCACTTCTAGCTTTATCACTCATACTCATCTTAATACTAAACTTCTAGAGTTTTCAAGAATTCATACTTAGTTTAGCACATAATAAGAATCACATCATTCAGTAAACTCATCATGGTGCATATAGGTTCACTAGGGCTGTTCACACACATAAAAACTCTAGTTTCCATTCCCACAAATTTCGTTCATCAATCATAAGTATGCATTGATTCATTAGCTCGTTTGATTCAATACATAAATGAAAACCCTAAAACTAGAAAATCACCACCTCATATTGATCCTTATGTATGTATCAAATTCAATTAAAATAAGACCCAACAATACACTTGTGTAATTCATTCTTATACAATTCAATATGATTATTTACATGTCAACTCATTTTCCAATCATATCATTCGATAGTTGGTTTTAGGAAACATTTGTATGAAGCAACATTATTCTATGTCCATGAGATTATTCATAAAACTTAAAACAATAGGTCAGGAACTAGACAAATATTAATCAATGAAAAGGATCTAAATCAGTACCATTTATTTCCCCAAAATCATTCCCCTTGGTTATACCATTACGTACAAGTATCAACACTGATCTTGATTATTTTAACTGGACATAATTAGGCTTTCAACATGATTATAGTTCTTAATAGGGAGATAAACACTCAGATAAGGTGACAACCACCTTAAAAACATAGGTCAAAATTTGAATTTCTAGAAATCCACCAAAGTTCTAGCTATTGAAGCCATTTCTTCATCCTCTCAACTTGAAAACCCTAGAAATGGAGAATAGGAGAGAAAGAGTGAGAAAAGAGGAGGATTTGATATCATTTCGAATCAAATTAGAGTATGGACAAAATCTTGGCATGTGAGAGAATATTCACCATGAAAGACTATGCAAAGAAGCTAAACTTACTTGATTTCATCATTTCTCAGATGGTGAAACCCTAGATCAACATCCCCACCACTTTGTCCTCTCAAAACCCTAGCTCTCCTCTCTCTCTAGAATTTAGTTTATCTAAAAATAATGATGAAATATGAGATCTCCTTGGGTTCTAGGTTACTAATATAGTTTATTTAAGGTGCTTGGGTGAATTGCAAATTAACCCAACTATACTTTCTTTTATTTGAGCTAGATTTTTTTGTCATAAATATGTTACTGCAAATCATTTTCTTGATAGGTCCAAGATCCTCCAAAAATTGTGAAACTTTAGCATGTTGTGTGGGATTGAATTTTAGAGCTCCAATTAAAAAATTATATCATTCAACAATTAAATAAAAACCTATACTACATTGCTATACTACAATCTATAACATCATATAAGAAGCTCAGTTGAAACCACACTCTATAAAACTAAAACATCATCCAAGAAATTATGAAAATTCAATATTATTCCAATAACTGAGTTTTCCAACTATAACTAAGATTGAATTGAGTCTGGTACAGCTAATATATTTAATCAGCACAATTGGTATTGAACATTGTTAAAACCAGAACCAAGATTTATTGCTCACATGTGATTCAATTTGCATCAGTTACATGAATATGAAATAAAAAAAACTTGATCTACAGTCCATCCCAGGAACAAGAGAGTACATGGATATTCTATTCTATCTAGATTATTCTATTTACATCTTCTTTGTCACGACCTCTCTATTGGATACAGTTATACCTAAAAGCATCTGAAACAACCTCATGAGACTCATGTAGGGCCCCAATGAGTGTATACCTCCCACTCAAGCCGAGTACATGCATCAACATCAAATTAAGTATAATGAACTTTTAGAAATTGAAAAGTCTAGTAGATAGTTCCAGCATATAATCAAATCTAGTTTATAACGGTAATCTAGTCAAACCGATAAGATAATCACTTAAACCAAATAATACTCTAAAACATATATTAGATCATAGATCATGTCCATGAACAAATAAGTAAATACTTCTTAGTTCAAATTAAAAATCCTTTAGTATGAGTAACAAGTCAAGATCGAAACATTTTGAATCAATACATAACACTACATCTTTGTGACAGTGCACCGGTCGGACCAAGAACACATCTTGTAGTCTTGAAGTTAAAGTACACATAAGACCTATCTACCAAACAATACTATCAAATGACAAGAAATCCAAATTATATTCAGAGTGGATCTAAAAATCAAATGATGAGCAATCAAAATCATATTTAGAGTGGATATAAATCTCAACATGTACTAATTGTAACAAGACAAATCATAATATGAGATAGATAATCTCTATAATAGAATGATTTACTTTCCATAGAAAGAAACATAATCAACAATGGAAAATTATATGCTATCATTATAAGGAATGTAACAAACATTAAATTCATTTTCTACATGGCTTGTCATCTTTTAATCATTTGCCCTAAAACTACTTGACTTATACTTCACCAAGTAGAATTCGCCACACCTAATTCTCATGTCAACGATTCACCGTCACTATATTTGGGTTTAGGCAGCCACACTAAGATATAAACCATAGACCCTAGCCCACCATAGGGTTTCCTAAAGAGGCTTACGTTCTCATCTCAGGTACAAGAGATAGGAACAAACAAAACAATGTATCACATATCACAAGATTTCTCATATTTTCATATTTCATTTCGTCAGTCTATTCTTCATGGACATAGACTATCATAACAAGTATTTAAGGCAAAATCCACTCTAGATGACTCACTCCTAAATCATTATGGTCTAACCTTGAAGGTCTCGATCCACACTACAAAAATCCTTCTCATAATTCTCTAATTACTACAAGGAGATCTGTTTAATTTCCCCACTTTGGCACTTGAGGGAGACTCATGATGTTTAGGGCACCGAACTAGATGTATCATCATTTTAGTTATTATTAATCCCTTTTATTCATCTTCAAAGAATTCAAAACATCATTAATCATATATGTGTATTTTTGCACAACTAGAATGACATAAAGATGATTTAGCTTATCAAGAGAGACAAAGACTAAAACAAGAATCACAATGATATGTAATTTTGAAACACATATGACTCTTACCATTTTCCACATCACATCATAGCAATCATTATTATTGGACCTTCAACCTAAGACATAATGTCATTGTCCATCATTTACCCTAAACATGGTTTCTCAGAAGTGATCATTGCATGGTAATCTATTCTCAACATTTTTCTTATTTGTTCATTTAATATCAAAATTCTCATCAAATATTAAAAAATACATTAGAACCAGCAATAAAATATAAACATATAAATATCTTATGCCATTCATCATGCTTAGAGCAAGTTTTTAATGCAACATATATTTATTTCATTCAATTTGTATGCATATGAATAAATCTCAAAGCATTAAGGTACATTAAACACTTAATTCTTCTTTCTTACCATTGACCATTATTCAATTAGGCTACTATTAAACACACAAATGATCTTATTTGAAATCCATCAGAGAAGAACATTCTCAGAATACAAGTATCTTAACATACAATTACATTCCAAACATGTATTTTTATGAATCAATTTACACCCTTGGCTTCATCTTGTATTAAAACTATACTTATGTACATTCTCCAATCCCCCGTCGAAGATTATTGTCCATTACTATCATTTATCTCACCACATCAGGATTAGGGTTAGGTTCTTAGATCCAATTGTTGCCTTTCTTCATTTTTCCTTCATTTCATACTCACTATTCATAACTTCTTTGATATCATGCTCACTACTACTCCTGGAGTAAAAAATTCTAAATTTACTAAATGTATAAAGTTTCTCTCTCATTGAATTCCTTCATAATATGATTTTACTATACCTAATTCAATTTAGGTCAACCCACATGTAAATAGACTATAAATTTATCAAATTCCTTAATTTCATTCTTAACTTATCATCATTACTCAATTCAGTCTTGTCCATTTCCTCTGTTGTAATTAGATGAGTTTACCATGCCATTGAATTCTAATGGCATTCTCATCATTAACAAAGATCACTTAGAATCTTATAATACTACTCACTTTTAGGTTAAAAGAATGGATTAGGTTACATCTTGTTACACCATAATCTCTAATTATCCTTCCCAATTCATTGTTATGTAGCTTGTATAAAAGGACCCACATTCATGTGAGGGTTTAAATGGATTAGATTACATCTTGTTACACCATAATCTCTAATTATCCTTCCCAATTCATTGTTATGTAGCTTGTATAAAAGGACCCACATTCATGTGAGGGTTTACTCATCATTTCATAAATCATGCTAAAATATATGCATTAGGATGAGATCATATTATTAAAACACACCATCTTCAATCGAAGTGTTGATACCTACAATTCAACATATCATCACATGTACACTGTTATATACAAGTTCTGACTTTATCACTCATAATCATCTTAATACTAAAGTTCTGGGGTTTTCAAGAAGTCATTGTTAGTTCAACACATCATAAGAATCATATCATTCAGTAATTGCATCATGTTGCACAGGGGTTCATTAGGACTATGGTCATACATGGAAACCCTAGTTTCCATTTCTACATATTTCATTCATCAATCGTAATAAGTATATACATTTATTCATTAGCTCATTTGGTTGAGTACCTCAATGCAAAGGGAAAATAACCACCTCATACTGATCTTTATGTATGTATCATATTCAATTTTAGTAAGACTCAACAATAAACTTGTGTAATTCATTCTAATACAATTCAATAAGATTCTATACATGTCAACTCATTTTCCAAGCATATCATTGGATATTTGGTTCTAAGCAACATTCACATGAAACAACATAATTCTATGTCCATGAGATTATTCATAGAACTTAAATCAATAGGGCAGGAACTAGATAAATATTAACAAATGAAAAAGGATCTAAATAAATAGCATTTATTTCCCCAAAATCATGCCAATTGGTTATACAATCGCATACAAGTACTAACAATGATCTTGATTATTTTATATGGATATAATTAGGCTTTCAACATGATTATATAGCTTAATAGGGATAGAACACTCACCTAAGGTGAAAAACACAATAAAAAAGTAGGTCAAACTCTGAATTCTAGACATTCACCAAAGTTCTAGCTATTGAATCCATTTCTTCCTTCTCTCAAACCAGAAACCCTAGAGATGGAGAATAGGAGAGGAAGAGTGAGAAAAGAGGAAGATTGGATATCATTGTGAATCAAATCAGGATAAAGATAGAATATTGACATGTGAGAGAAGATTCACCATGAAAGACTATGCAAATAAGCTAAATTTAGTTGATCCATCATTTCTCAGATGGTGAAACCCTAAGTCAACATATCCACCACTTTCTCCTCTCAAAACCCTTGGTGTCCTCTCTCTCTCTCTAAAATTTCGTTTCTCTAATAGGAATGAAAAAATATGAGATCTCATTGGGTTCTAGGTTACTCATATAGTTCATTTAAGGTTCTTGGGTCAATTTGCAAATTGACCCAACTTTACACTTTCTTTTATTTCAGCTGAATTTTTTGTCAAATCATTTACATATCATGTACAAGATCCTCCAAAAATTGTGAAAATCCAACATGTTGTGTGAGATGGAAATTTTAGAGTTCCAGTAAAAATTTCAAATCATTTAGAGTTAATAGCAAATAAATAAAAATCAGATACTACACTGCTATAATCTAGTCTATATCATGTCTGGTTGAGTTGTTACTAATAAGAAACATGGTCGACACCACACTCTGTAAAACTAAAACATAATCCAAAATTTATGAAAATTTAACACGATGTCTATAATGGAGTTTTGCAACTACATTTAAAATTTGATATCAATTTGATTTACCAATAAAGGATAAAATTCAAATACCAGTCTGCTATATTTTAGCCTGAATGCATAGTTGGCTGAGTTTGTCCTGGGGAAACATGGCCGACAAATAGGTCAAAAAAACATTCCAAAATTTTGACATTTTTTGCAAACACTTAGGTTTAAGCTATATCCAAATCATATCAAAATTTAAAGTAAATCAGAGTTTGAATATTAAAAACCATATTATATACTACTATATTTATCATATGCTATTAAAACCCTTATTTTGGCCGACTAGGGTTTCAATTCTCAAACTCTAATTATATATAATAAAATCATATTTAAAATTTCTCATTATATTTAGACAATTATAATTTGACTAACATAATTAATGAAGATTAAATAATGATCAACTTAGTTAAACATACATTCATCCAAGTAAACCATAGTTAGACGACTAATTTGAAAATGGGTTGTTACAAGTTCTCCCCTCCTTATAGGATTTCGTCCCAAAATCTATGAAAAGATCTATAAGAATATCATATCATCTAATCTTTCATCTCTCTTTGGATCAAGTTAGAAAGAATTTTTTTTTTGAACCCAGCGTGTCTCCTTTTCATTATTAACTCCTCAAAAATACAAAGTATCGACCTGTTACAGAGTGTAACAGGAGAAAGAAAGAAAGGAACAAAAAAGGAAAAGAGTAAAGGCTTTACAGGATTATACAGTCGTGAGGTCAGCTATAATGGTATAGCAGATCTCGTCCGGGGTTTTCTTTGTCCCTAGAAAGATCCTTCTATTTCTTTCTATCCAAATGTGATATATGATCATTGCAACTGCATTTTTTTCCTTTTTCTTCAGGTGGTTCATGTTATCTATGCATATTGGGACAACATTAAGCTCAGACCTATTTTTGAGATTTTTCCAGATTATCACAGTGAATTTGCAAGTAAAAAGGATGTGTTCCATGTTCTCTTCTTCCTCTTCACATAAAGGACACCTTGATACCATATATAAACCAAACTTTCTTAGGACATCAGTTGTAGGCAGACGGTTTAGAAAGGCTTTCCATAGCACAGTAGAGAACCTTCTTGGTATTTTGTCATTCCAAATCCATTTTCCCCACAGAACCACAGGTGTTGATTTCCTCATTATATTCCACCCGTTCTTGAGCCGAAGTGATCTTTTGCCTCCTACAGAGATGAAGTCGTTGCCACCTGCTAGTCTCTATAATTGTGAAATGATTTTCTGAAGTTCATCCTTCCCGCGCACAGCTGGGCAGTACCAATTCCCATCTTTGATGAGAACCTTCACATGACATGTTATTCCACCACCTAATCAGTGAATGAATTGTTTACCAATCAATTCCAGTAGTTTTTTACCTCCAGGTAACCACAGGTCTTGCCACAGTTTGAAGAAGTTGCCGTCACCCACGTTAAACTCCAACTTTCTCAACAGTGCATTTCTTTTCTTCAACAATTGTTTCCAAAGCCAGGATGTATTAGGTCGTTCTATTACTGACCAGATCGACTCATTTTTCAAGTACTTGCCGTGCATCCATTTTACCCATAGAGACTTTTTGTCACTAGCTAGATCCCAAAGGTTTTTAATGATGCCAGCGTCGGACCAGTCTCTGACACGTCTAATGCCAAGGCTGCCTTCTTCTTTGGGTCTGCAGATCATCTCCCAGGAGATCGTGTGCAAGTGTTTCTTCTCCTTGTCATCATTCCAGATGAAATTTCGCATAAGTTTTTCAATGTCATTTACTACTGATTGGGGAAGAGGGAAAGCAGCCGACCAGAAGATATGATAAGATGACAATGTGGAAATCACAAGTTCAACCCTGCCCGCAAGGGATAGCAGCCTTCCTTTCCAAGAATCAAGTTTTTGTTTGATTTTATCTATGATGGGTGCGCACATACTTTTTGTCAGTCTCCCGGTAAACAGGGGTAAGCCCAAGTAGCATACAAGTAGATTAGTTTCAGAAATATGTAGAATATTGCTTATGTTGTTGTTACAACAAGCTTTCGATAGGAAAAGCTGGTTCTTCTCGTTATTTAGCTTCAGCCCAGATATGTGTTGAAAAGTGTCAAGGGCTCTCTTAATTCTAGCAACGTTCTTATCATCAGCCTTGGCGAACACCAGAAGGTCGTCCACAAAGATAATATGATATGCTTGAGTGTGACCATCAACTTTGATCGGGTCAATCATTTTCTTTGCAATCAGGTCATGTAGAATGGAGGAGAAGCCCTGCATAGCAAACACGAATAAATATGATGTGAGGGGATCACCCTGCCTGACACTGTTGTTAGCCGCAAAAGGAGTAGAAGTTGTGCCATTGATAAGGACCTGGAAGGAGGCAGAGTAGAAGATCTCATTAATCCATGCAAGCCAATAATTGGGGAAGCCCATCTTCTTCATGATGAAGAGAATGTAGTCTCTTCTTACAGTGTCGTAAGACTTGGATAAGTCTGCTTTAACGCACAAGTGCTTGATTCCTTGTGCATTGGAGAAGTTACTTAGAATCTCGTTGGCTAGCAGGATTGCATCCCCAATGGACCTCCCTTTAATGAATGCCACTTGGTTGACACCGATGAGATCATCCATGATGGGTTTGAGTCTGTTGGATAACACCTTGGTTATAATTTTATAGACAATATTGCATAGAGAGATGGGTCGAAAGACTTTGACAGCAGCTTCATTTTGTACTTTGGGTATCAGTGTTATAAAAGTTTTATTGCATTCTCTAAGCATCTTTCCATTCTCAAAGAAGTTTAAGACAACTTTGGTCATGTCTCGGTCGATGATATCCTAACAGCTTTTAAAGAAATGTGGGTTGAATCCGTCGGGACCTGGTGCTTTGTCACCATTTAGTCCTTTGATGACATTCTCGATCTTGTCTCCAGTAACCCAACTCTTGAGTTTCTGTCGGTT
This sequence comes from Alisma plantago-aquatica, assembly GCA_963693085.1. NCBI lineage: Eukaryota > Viridiplantae > Streptophyta > Magnoliopsida > Alismatales > Alismataceae > Alisma > Alisma plantago-aquatica. Next base: position 1,250,419,994 of record OY856412.1, read on the forward strand.
TTCTTTGTTGATACGGGGGAGGCGCCAGCAGCTGTCCCATTCCACCATTGCTGAACTGGTTGAATTGAAAAGGTTATTATAGTAGCCTACTATCTCATCATGAATCTACTTACTGCCATACGTGATGTGGTCGTTTACTTCAAAAGAATTGATGCTATTCCTGATTCTCCTTGTCTTCAGCGATGCGTAGAAGAATGCAGTGTTTTTATCCCCGACTTTAAGCCATTGAATTCTAGATTTTTGTCTGATGAAATTTTCTTCCTCCTCCTTTGCTTTAGTGGCTTTCTTTCTGGTGGAACAGAGCAATAGTTGAAGGGATTCATTTGTGGGGTCCTGATTCACTTTGCGTTGCAGGGAAAAAGCTTCAGCTTCCAGTTCCATGGCCATTGTCAGGTAATTTTAACTTTATTTCTGTTCCACTCACACAGTTTCAGGCGTAGATTATTTAGTTTGCAATATAACCTGAACATGGGAGGTCCTCCATACTCCTTCTCATTCCATGTGCGGCTCGTCATTTTCTTGGGCATTAGGTTGTAATTTCATCCATTGTCATCATATCTCTCTTTGAGTATTAAAAACTCTTAGTTCACAAATCTTAGTAATACATTATTCATCAAGGCATGATTCACATCACCTTTCATATTTTTTTAAATTTAATTATGTATCTCATGGATCATATTATAAGTCATCCTACATTATTATCCTTATTCATCAATTTTCTTCATAAACAAGATCATTTAGTGAGCTTCATCCTCAATTTTTAACTTTTTTGTATAATTTCATATTCAAACTTATATTCAAACTCATTAGGAAATTTTTTTCATAATCCGTTACACTTTCATCTTTTACACATTAAATATCCTCCTTGTCATATATTCTGTATTGAACTACAAAAGCCTTTCTCTTTCACCATTTTGTCATTTTATCACCATTCATTGTTTTATCAAATATATTATTATGGTCCTAAACTATCTTCATCTGAATGATTGGTCAAGGTATCCAGAATAAGTACAGTCGAAGATATCATACTAGATTATGTCAATACCAAAATAGTTGACTGAAGTATCTAGATATTGGCTTCAGCCAATATGCATATCGTTTGGTTTTGTTCAACATCCATATTATCATTTATCCCTATATCCTATTGTCCCTATAGACTCATCTAACCCATTCTCTTATACCACATTATTGGGCCTTCTATTTTGATCAACATTAATGAAAACCATTATAAGGAAACCAAAAACCTAAACCCAGATTATGATGCAAAACAACAAGTTCTCAACAAACACGATTAACACGATATATGAAAACACACATATTTTTTTCCTTTTCTTTCTCATAAAACCTTGTAACAATGTCACCTTAGTGAAAATATATTTAATCACCACAATTCGTATTTAACTCTTTTAAAACTAGAATCAAAGAATTATTGCTTAGATGTGATTCAATTTACATCAATTACATGAGATATAAAAGAACAAACTTGATCTACAACTTGTCCCAGGAAAGAGAGAGTACAAGGACATCTTGTTCCATATAGATTATTCTATTTACATCTTCTTTGTCACAACCTCTCTGTTGGATATTATTTTAACTAAAAACATTTGAAATAACCTCATGAGACCCATATAGAGCCCCAGTGAGTGGATACATACCACTCAAGCTTAGTACACACATCAACATCGAATGAAGTATAATGAACTTAAAAGTAACTTGTAAATTTCAAAAAGTCTAGCAAATAGTTCTACTATCTAATCAAATCAAGTCAATCAGAAAATATAATCACTTAAACCAAATCAAACTTTGAAACGTCTTTTAGAGCATGTGTATGAAAAAATAAGTAAATACTTCTTAGTTTAGAGTAACAACCCTATAGAATGAGTAACAAGTCAAGATCTAAACACTATAAATCAATGCATAACATTAACATCATCTTTGTGACACTCCACCAGCCAGAATAGGAACACACCCTATTGTCCTAAAGTTGAATTACACAAAGACATATCTACCAAATAATATTATCAAATGACAAGAAATCCAAATCATATTCATGGTGGATCTAAAAATTAAATGACAAGCATTACAAATCATATTCATAGTGGATATAAATTCCAACATTTATTACTTGTCAACTAAAAAGCTCATAATATGAAACAAATAATCTCTGTAACAAAATGATTACTTTCCACAACAAGAAGCATAATAAAAAATGGTAAATTATCAACTAGAAGTGTAAGGAATGTAACAAACATTCAAATCATACTCTACACGACTTTCCATCCTTTATATATTTGCCCTGAAATTACTTGGCTTGTACCTCACTAGGTAGAAATTTCCACACCTGATTCTTGTTTCAATGATTCACCGTCACTATCTAAGGGTTTAGACAGTTACCCTAAGATATCAACAACAGACCCTAGTCCATCATAGGATTGCCTAAAGAGGCTCACATCCTTATCTTTGGTACACGAGATAGGAACCAACAAAACAATATATCATGTAAAACAACATTTCTCAAATTTTCATATTTCACATATTTCATTTCATTAGAGTCTATTCCTCATGAACATAGACTATTACAACAAGGATTTAGGGCCAGAGGCACTCCAGATGACTCAGTCCTAAATTTTGATTGTCTAACCTTTAAGGTCTCGATTCACACTCCAAAAATCATTCTCATAATTCTTTGATTACTACAAGGAGATCCATTTCATTTCCCCAGTGTGGCACTTAGGGGAAACTCACGGTGTTCAGGGCACCAGACTAGATTTGTTATAATTTTACTTGTTATTAATCCCTTCTACTCATATTCATTGAATTCAAAACATCATTAATCATATGTGTGTATTTTCGTGCAACTAGGATGTCATAAATAGGATTAAGATTATCAAGAGAGACAAAGACTAAACAAGAATTACAATAGTATGTAATTTTGTAACACATCTGATTCTTTCCATTTTTACATCACATAATATCAATCATCATCATTGGGCCTTCAACTAGAGATATAATCTCAATTTCTTCATTTACCCTAAACTTGGTTTCTCAGAAGTAATCATTGGATGTTAATTCAATCTTAATAATTTTCTTATCCATTAATTTTGTATCAAAATTCTTATCAAGTATTAATAGATACATTAGAACTAGCAAAAATCATGTCATTCATAATGCTCAGAGCAAGCTTTTAATTCAACATATACTCATTTCATTCAATTTCTATGCATATGAATAAATGTCAAAGCATAAACATACATAACACACTTCATACTTCCCTCTTACTATTTACGACTATTCAATTAGGCTTCTATTAAACACATAAGTCATCTCATTTGAAATCCATTAGATAAGGCCATTCTCAGAATACAAGTATTCTAACGTACAAGTGCATTCCAAACATGTATTTTTATGAATCGATTCACATCCTTGGCCTTCATCTTGTAGTTGAAATAAACTATACTTATGTACGTTCTCTAATCCCTCATCTAAGAGTATTATCCATTATTATCGTGTATCTCACCACATTAGGTTTAGGGTTAGGGTTAGGTTCTTAGATCTAGCTATTACCTTTCTTCATTTTTCCTTGATTTCATACTCAATAATTGTAACTTCTTTGATATCATGTTCACTACTACTCCTGGAATCAAAACATTCTAAATTTACTAAATGCATAAAGTTTCTCTCTAAATGAATTCCTTCATAATATGGTATAAATGTACTTCATTTAGTTTAGGTCAACCCACATGTAATTAAAATACATAGACCATATACTTTATCATACCCTTTCATTAATTTCACTCTTTACTTGTCATCACCATTTAGTTCATTCTTGTCAATTTCCTTTCTTGTAATTAGATAAGTGTACCATTTCATTGAATTCTAATGGCATTCTCATAATTAACAAAGGTCACTTACTTCGTTATAATATTGTTCACTTTTAGGTTAAAAGAATGAATTAGGTTACATCTTCTTACATCATAATCTCTATTCATCCTTCCCAAGTCACTGTTATTAGCTGGTAGGTGGGCCAATCACCAAAGACTAGCTGATCTCCCCCCATACCCTGCCTGATGCAGACTTGACGAAGGCAGTTGACGAAGTCAGTGTCATTAGGGAACGTACGATCGCCATACCACATGGGTATGGTTTCCCTCTTCAACATGGCGGTGTAAAGCTTCTTATGGTCTCATCATAGAAGGCCATTCTTGATGGATTTGGGACCATATGCTTATGCACACATGTGGAGGAATCTTGTCTACTTGATTCCTATGTTGTAGAAAATAGAAAGGGGAACTAGAAAGAGAGATCAGTGTAGACTTGTCATTGTCAGTATGCTCAGTGAAGTCTCTCTATTCGTCGAGCACCTTCAAAATGATAGGGGATGCTTTGGGTGTGATTTGAGATCACCCCTTGCATTCCCTTATATAGTTGTGGTCATGTCCTGTCACACCGTGTCGGTGCCACTAACTTGTTAGTATTGGTGGTATGGACTTCTATGGCAATCCATGGGTGTCAGTGTCATCTATTGATACTTACAATCATGAGCCATTGATGCACCAACCCCCGAATCCTCGTATCAAATCCTTAAAGGTGCTCTCAGATCGGTGCCATGACCCTTGGATAATGATGATCCTGGACATTCCTATTGATGCCACATATTCCAACCTTATTGAGTAGGTGCCAATAATGGGATGTCGGTGGTACCAAGATATAATTTGCACACCTCCAATGTATGAGTCAGTGCCCGATTTTTTGTGTCATTTCACCAAGCTGTCTTGATTCTGGTCAACCATAGAGCAACCTCTCAGTGTATCGACTAAATTTTTCTAGGCAACAATTTTCTCCTTGATAATTGTTGGTGCTACCAACTTCCATGTTGGTAGTATCGACTTCTTGCATAAATCAACCTACTATGGATTCATTTCCATTGACCCTCCTATCGGTGGTACCAAAAGAATTTGAAATCCTCATCAATATCTGGAAGCCTCTTAGTGTTTCCAATCGTGTTGTCAATGGTACCAAAGTTTGTCATTCCTGCACACCACACAAAAGCATCAAGGCACCTTTTTTAAATTTATAATATTTTTACAAGGAAAAAAATAAAAAATATCTACTGAAAAGTCCTAAAGAAGAGACAAATGAAGGAAATAAAAACAAACCAGATGCCTCTCATAAGGGCCCTTGCTTAATGATCTTATGATCAACAATCAATTTCACACATTTCTCAATGAAGCTCAATGAGATTCAACTCCTCCTCATGGATCACATTTCCTCCATGATAGTGTTTGAGATGTTTTCCATTAGTCAAGAAGGTATGAGTACCATCACTAATCTCAAACTGTGCCATGAGGGAATGCCTTATCTACAACATAGGGTCCACTCCAACTGGACCTAATTTCTCAGGATGCAGTTGCATCCTCAAATTAACAATAGAATTGTTGACCCGATAGAAACACCCTATGAAGAATATGGTGGTCGTCAAATTTACTTGGTCCTATATTTGTAGATTTACAACTTTTAGATGCATCTAACCTATTTTCATCTAATTCATTCATTTCTACTCTACGCTTCCTCCTTGAATTAGAAAGATCAAAATCCAACTTCCTTAAGGCCCATTTGGTTTTATGTTCTAGTTCCATGGGTAAATGACATGCCCACCCATAAACTAGACTTTAGGGGGTTGTATGTATGGGTGTCTTAAAGGCCATTCTATAAGCTCATAGAGCATCATTCAATTGCATGCTCTAGTTTGTCATGTTGGTTGAAACATACTTTTCTAGAATCATCTTAATTTCCCTATTTGACACCTCAACCTGGCCTTGAATCTATAAATGATATGTGGCTTCAACTCTATGCCTAGCTGCATAATTACTCAAAAAACCTCCAAATTTCCTATTAACGAAGTGATAACCCCCATCACCTATGATCATTATGGCACCCCAAACCTGTAGAAGATGTAGTCTTTCACAAATTTGCATACAGAATGTGTGTCATTGGTGTGGGTTGGAATTGCTTCTACCCATTTTGACACATAGTCAACTATAATAAAAATGTAAGGATTATAATAAGAAGAAACAAAGTGTACCATGAAATTTATTTCCCATAAATCAAAGACTTATACTTCCTAGAATGTATAAAGAGGCATCTCTTATCTTCTAGATATGTTTCCTGGCTATTGACATGTGTAACACCTCCACACAAAATCATACACATCTTTAGATAATGACATCCAATAAAAACCACTATCTAAAACCTTAGCCACCATCCTCGAGCTAGCCTGGTGTCCCCGGTGGGTAAGGAATGACAATGAGAAAATATGCTCCCAAATTTGCATTCAGGAACACACTTCCTCAGAATTCCATCCCTAAATTTCTTAAGAGAGATAGAGTTATCCCAAACATAGAATATCAAAGAATGGAATTATCCTCTCTCTCTTGATATCCCCAATCTTCTAGTATTTCTCCACAAGCCAAAAAAACCACTATGTGTGGAAACCAGGGATCCTTGTCTTTCATGGCAAAAAGTTGCTCATTGGGGAACTCATCAACCAATAGGTACCTCCAGCCCCGAGTCATTCACTCTCTCTAACTGAGACAAATGATCTCCTACTATATTCTCTGCTCCAGCCTTATCCTTCATTTCTATATAAAACTCCTGTAGTAACAAAATCCATCTACTCAACCTCAGTTTGGCATCCTTTTTCTACAAAAGGTAACTAATAGATGTATGATCATTCCACATTATCACTTTGGGTTCAAATATGTTGTCCTCAACTCGCTGTCCTGATGTGTCCCTATCAATCTCGGTCGTACACACACCACATTGATTTTTTGGGGGTGAGTTTTTGGGTAAATGAAGGGTAAGGATTTTTTTCGAGACAATAAGGACAACAAATTTGGTACAACATATTTGGAGGCTATCACTTTTGCCTCAATCAAATATTGTCTAAATTTATCAAAGGCAAAGAAAATAGGCAAAAGTTCCTTTTTTGTGGTGTATAATAAATTTGGGCATCATTAAGAGTTCTATGTGCATAGTAAAAGGATGAAAGAGCACGATTATTACCTTGGCTTAGAACAATCCCAATTGCATAATCTGACACATCACAAATTAATTCAAACAGTTGAATCCAATCTAGAGTGACCAGCATGGGTGCAGAAATCAACTTCTCCTTTAAAATCTCAAATGCTTTCAAACCATGGTCATCAAAATTAAATTCACCATCCTTCTCTAATAGCTTGGAAAGCATATTTTGCAATATTTGTAAAATCTCTAATGAATTGTTGATGAACATCAACTCGGCATGTCCCAAAAATATCCTCACTCCCTTCACGGAGGATAATGGAGGTATCTTAGAGATAACTTCTATTTTTACATGATCAAATTCCATCCCTTTGTTGGACACCTTGTGTCCCAACACAATTACCTCGCTCACCATTATGTGGGATTTCTCCCAGTTTAAACTAGATGAGTGTCCTTACATCTTTGTAAGAATTTTTTTAAGACTGGAAAGGTAGTCCTCAAATGACTCGCTATAAATTAAAAAATCATCCACAAAAATATGAAGACATCTCTCTACCATTTCTGAGAAAATAGAAAGCATACATCTCTGAAATGTCGTTGGAGCATTACAAAGACCAAATAACATCTGACCGTAAGCGGAAGTACCATAGGGACAAGTGAAGGTGGACCCAATGGTTTAATAGAATTCTAGTTGTGGTTGGAGTAACTGTCTTGAAAGAAAAAATGTGAGAGGTTGGTGAGCCTCTCAAGAATCTGATCAATGAATGGGAGCGAAAAATGATCTTTCAAAGTAGAGATATTCAAATGGTGATAGTCTATACAAAATGACCATCTAGTCACTACCCGAGTCAAAACTAACTCACTCATAGAATTAGTAGTGACCATAATTCCTGAGTTAGGCTAAACCACTTAAAAGCTTTACTACATCTTTCTCCATCACCTCCATCATGATAGGGTTTAGGCACCACCTTACTACCTCTATTTTCACCACCTCTATCATGATTTTGAAATTTGAGAGTAACTAAGTATACATAGCAAGGGAAAGTGATCTTTCAAAGTAGAGACATTCAAACGGTGATAGTCTATACAAACTCAGTACCCAGTCACTAGCCGAGTCGAAACTAACTCACCCAAAAAATTAGTAGTGACCGTAACTCCTGAGTTGGGCTAAACCACTTAAAAGCTTTTCTACCTCTTTCTCCACCACCTCCATCATGATAGAGTTTAGGCGCAACTTTACTACCTCTATGTTCACCACCTCTATCATGATTTTGGAATTTGAGTGCAACTAAGCATACATAGCAAGGGAGAGAGAGATTGAACAAACACCAAATACAATAAGTAATTATATTGGTTCCAACCACCAAACTAGGAGATGTACATCCACTCCCTAGAGAGATCAAACTCTATGATTTTACAACCATTTCATAATTATGTTACATTATAAGACATACAATAAGTCCTTCCTTTTCTAAGCCAAGGGTACCCATCCTTCCCTTTAAGGAGAAGGGAGCCAACAACCTACCAAAGGACTTACCTATCAAAGACCAAGAGTCTTCAACCTCACCAAGGACTTACCCACTTTTGCAATGATTCTTCTGCCTTCACCAAGGACTTACCCATTGTTGCAATAAGTCTTCTTCCTTGAAGAAATTACCCACTCTTCATAGACCCTCCGCCTTTGACTTCACCTTCACCAAGGAGAAGCTTTCACCAAGGGACACATTCCCTACTTCTTCTTCACCTCTCTTGGCCAAGAGAGAGAATCTTTATCATCAAGGTTGAATGAGAGGTTGGGTGGTATAGGAAGTCAGAGCCTCACAAGATATACATGTAGGGCTATCCCTCTTGCAAATCCCCTACTCACTCTAATGGATGTAGCAAGTGATTAAGCTTGAGAGTAGAAGGAGGCTTTGGAGGCACTCAACTAAAATATAGGGACCTTCATAGTGCTTGGCTAACTATAGGATGAAGCCCAATGGGTCGTATTTATAGTTGGGGTTTCCTACTAGCAAGTAGAAGCACTTGGAAACGTATTCTAGTTGTTTTAGGTGTTTCATTTCAATTTTTGCTACAGTCGGACATCTAGAAACATTTTTTCAGCACACTTCGTACAATGCAGGCAGTCAATTTTACTTTTTAGAAACTCAACCGATGGAACTATGCGACAAATAAATTTTGAGTTGTCGATCGAGTTTATCTGGGATGAAACTCGGCCGATGGCTTAATTTGATTTGCTCATGTAGGGTGTTAGTCAAATTTATCATGGTGAACACTCAGATGAACCTAGCACTTCCCAGAATCCATCCAAAGTTTCGATTGAGTTTATGAAAGATGAAACTTGGCCGACAAGGGTACCTGTAATGAATTTTGGAAATTTCCATTTGAGTGCTTAAATATTCATTTTGAGTGCTCTTGATTTTTCTAAGGTTAATTATAAGTCATAAAATCATTATAAGTGATTTATGACATAATACTAGTGGATATACACCCTTCTCCACAAAAGTGCACATGCATCGATTTTGACTTGTATATCTCCAAGTTAGGATGCACAATTTGAGGCATTTGGAGTGTGTCTATACCTAATCTCAAATCACTCAAGTAGAAGCATTAGACATAAATAAGTGGAATAGTTAGTCATCATCAAAATAAGGGTTTAGTAAAATGAAACAAGGGTTTCCGTTTAGACCTTGAGTCAACATTCTCCCCCTTTTTGAAGATGACAAATCATTCCATAAATGTATTGAAAGCTTTTAAGGAAAATCATGCCTTTGGATAAACCTAGGGGTTTCAATATAATTTTACTTCATATTCTCCTTCTCAATTGATGCTAATGGAGTTATAATACCCCCTCCATTGATGTTATTTCTCTTTCATGGTTAGCTTTCATAACATTTATAGAAACTATGTCTTCTACTCATATATGTTCTACATATATGTCTTCTCCCCTTTACATCTCCCCTTACATAAGACATGTCTTCTCCCCCTTTGTCATTCTTGAAAAGTGAGGGGGTGAAAAACACAACTTTGCATATGAAGTGATAACCCCCATCACCTATGATCATTATGGTACCCCAAACCTGTAGAAGATGTAGTCTTTCACAAATTTGCATACACCATGTGTGTCACTGGTGTGGGTTGGAATTGCTTCTACCCATTTTGACACATAGTCAACTGTAAGAAAAATGTATAGATTATAATAAGAAGAAACAAAGGGTACCGTGAAATTTACTCCCCATAAATCAAAGACTTATACTTCCTAGAATGTATAAAGAGGAATCTCTTATCTTCTAGATATGTTTCCTGGCTATTGACATGTGTAACACCTCCACACAAAATCATACACATCTTTAAATAATGACATCCTATAAAAACCACTATCTAAAACCTTAGCCACCATCCTCGAGCTAGCCTGGTGTCCCCGGTGGGTAAGGAATAACAATGAGAAAATATGCTCCCAAATTTGCATTCAGGAACACACTTCCTCAGAATTCCATCCCTAAATTTCTTAAGAGAGATAGAGTTATCCCAAACATAGAATCTCAAAGAATGGAATTATCCTCTCTCTCTTGATATCCCCAATCTTCTAGTATTTCTCCACACGCCAAAAAAACCACTATGTGTGGAAACCAGGGATCCTTGTCTTTCATGGCAAAAAGTTGCTCAGTAGGGAACTCATCAACCAATAGGTACCTCCAGCCCTGAGTCATTCACTCTCTGTAATTGAGACAAATGATCTCCTACTATATTCTCTGCTCCAGCTTTATCCTTCATTTCTATATCAAACTCCTGTAGTAACAAAATCCATCTACTCAACCTCAGTTTGGCATCCTTTTTCTACAAAAGGTAACTAATAGATGTATGATTATTCCACATTATCACTTTGGGTTCAAATATGTTGTCCTCAGCTCGCTGTCCTGATGTGTCCCTATCAATCTCGGTCGTACACACACCACATTGATTTTTTGGGGGTGAGTTTTTGGGTAAATGAAGGGTAAGGATTTTTTGGGAGACAATAAGGACAACAAGTTCGGTACAACATATTTGGAGTCTATCACTTTTGCCTCAATCAAATATTGTCTAAATTTATCAAAGGCAAAGAAAATAGGTAAAAGTTCCTTTTTTGTGGTGTATAATAAAGCTGGGCATCATTAAGAGTTATATGTGCATAGTAAATGGATGAAAGAGTATGATTATTACCTTGGCTTAGAACAATCCCTATTGCATAATCTGACACATCACAAATTAATTCAAATAGTTGAATCCAATCTAGAGTGACCACCATGGCTGCAGAGATCAACTTCTCCTTTAAAATCTCAAATGCTTTCAAACCATGGTCATCAAAATTAAATTCACCATCCTTCTCTAATAGCTTGGAAAGCATATTTTGCAATATTTGTAAAATCTCTAATGAATTGTTGATGAACATCAACTCGATGTGTCCCAAAAAGATCCTAACTCCCTTCACGGAGGATAATGGAGGTAGCTTAGAGATAACTTCTATTTTTATATGATCAAATTCCATCTCTTTGTTGGACACCTTGTGTCCCAACACAATTACCTCGCTCACCATTATGTGGCATTTCTCCCAGTTTAAACTAGATGAGTGTCCTTACGTCTTTGCAAGAATTTTTCAAGACTGGAAAGGTAGTCCTCAAATGACTCTCTATAAATTAAAAAATCATCGACGAAAATATGAAGACATCTCTCTACCATTTCTGAGAAAATAGAAAGCATACATCTCTGAAATGTCGTTGGAGCATTACAAAGACCAAATAACATCTGACCGTAAGTGGAAGTACCATAGGGACAAGTGAAGGTGGACCCAGTGGTTTAATAAAATTCTGGTTGTGGTTGGAGTAACTGTCTTGAAAGAAAAAATGTGAGAGGTTGGTGAGCCTCTCAAGAATCTGATCAATGAATGGGAGCAAAAAGTGATCTTTCAAAGTAGAGATATTCAAATGGTCATAGTCTATACAAACTCACCACCTAGTCACTACCCGAGTCAAAACTAACTCACTCATGGAATTAGTAGTGACCATAATTCCCGAGTTAGGCTAAACCACTTAAAAGCTTTACTACCTCTTTCTCCATCACCTCCATCATGATAGGGTTTAGGCACCACCTTACTACCTCTATTTTCACCACCTCTATCATGATTTTGAAATTTGAGAGTAACTAAGTATACATAGCAAGGGAAAGTGATCTTTCAAAGTAGAGACATTCAAACGGTGATAGTCTATACAAACTCGGTACCCAGTCACTAGCCGAGTCGAAACTAACTCACTCACAGAATTAGTAGTGATTGTAACTCCTAAATTGGGCTAAAACACTTAAAAGCTTTACTACCTCTTTCTCCACCACCTCCATCATGATAGAGTTTAGGCGCAACTTTACTACCTCTATCTTCACCACCTCTATCATGATTTTGGAATTTGAGTGCAACTAAGCATACATAGCAAGGGAGAGAGAGATTGAACAAACACCAAATACAATAAGTAATTATATTGGTTCCAACCACCAAACTAGGAGATGTACATCCACTCCCTAGAGAGGTCAAACTCTATGATTTTACAACCATTTCATACTTATCTTACATTATAAGACATACAATAAGTCCTTCCTTTTCTAAGCCAAGGGTACCCAACCTTCCCTTTAAGGAGAAGGGAGCCAACAACCTACCAAAGGACTTACCTATCAAAGACCAAGAGTGTTCAACCTCACCAAGGACTTACCCACTTTTGCAATGAGTCTTCTTCCTTCACCAATGACTTACCCATTCTTGCAATAAGTCTTCTTCCTTGAAGAAATTACCCACTCTTCATAGACCCTCCGCCTTTGACTTCACCTTCACCAAGGAGAAGCTTTCACCAAGGGACACCTTCCCTACTTCTTCTTCACCTCTCTTGGCCAAGAGAGAGAATATTTATCAACAAGGTTGAATGAGAGGTTGGGTGGTATAGGAAGTCAGAGCCTCACAAGATATACATGTAGGGCTATCCCTCTTGCAAATCTCCTACTCACTCTAATGGATGTAGCAAGTGATTAAGCTTGAGAGTAGAAGGAGGCTTTGGAGGCACTCAACTATAATATAGGGACCTTCATAGTGCTTGGCTAACTATAGGATGAAGCCCAAGGGGCTGTATTTATAGTTGGGGTTGCCTACTAGAAAGTAGAAGCACTTGGAAACGTATTCTAGTTGTTTGAGGTGTTTCATTTCAATTTTTTCTACAGTGCAGGCAGTCAAGTTTACTTTTGAGAAACTCAACCGATGGAACTATGCGACAAATCAAATTTGAGTTGTCGGTCAAGTTTATCTTGGATGAAACTCGAACGATGGCTTAATTTGATTTGCTCATGTAGGTTGTGAGTCGAATTTATCATGGTGTACACTCAGCTGAATCTAGCACTTCCCAGAATCCATCCAGAGTTTCGATTGAGTTTATGAAAGATGAAACTTGGCCGACAAGGGTACCTGTAATGAATTTTGGAAATTTCCATTTGAGTTCTTAAATATTCATTTTGAGTGCTCCTGATTTTTCTAAGCTTAATTATAAGTCATACAATCATTATAAGTGATTTATGACATAATACTAGTGGATATACACCCTTCTCCACAAAAATGCACATGCATCAATTTTGACTTGTATATCTCCAAGTTAGGATGCAAAATTTGAGGAATTTGGAGTGTGTCTATACCTAATCTCAAATCACTCAAGTAGAAGCACTAGACATAAATAAGTGGAATAGTTAGTCATCATCAAAATAAGGGTTTAGTAAAATGAAACAAGGGTTTCCGTTTAGACCTTGAGTCAACATTCTCCCCCTTTTTGAAGATGACAAATCATTCCATAAATGTATTGAAAGCTTTTAAGGAAAATCATGCCTTTGGATAAACCTAGGGGTTTCAATAGAATTTGACTTCATATGCTCCCCCTCAATTGATGCTAATGGAGTTATAATACCCCCTCAATTGATGCTATTTCTCTTTCATGTTTAGCTTTCATAACATTTATAGAAACTATGTCTTCTACTCATATATGTTCTACATATATGTCTTCTCCCCTTTACATCTCCCCTTACATAAGACATGTCTTCTCCCCCTTTTTCATTCTTGAAAAGTGAGGGGGTGAAAAACACAACTTGTTAGTAAAAGGAGATACCATATCTTATGAAGGAGAGTAGAAGAGCAAAACTAGGGGCTTGTCCAAGAAATGTGTATATGGAAAATTAAGACATCATTAGAAGAACCCTACATGTAATTCTAGCAAGAAAACTAGGTAAGGCTATGCAAGCAAGTAACTCAAGATAGTAGACATGCAAGTCAAGGAACAAGCTTGGGTATGTATGAAGCAAGATACAAACATAGCATATAGTTGAATATCACTTGATGTGTTAGTTATCAAAAGATAAACAAGGATAGAATTACATGTATATGGCCTACTAGTATATGATATCACAAGTTAGGACTACTGGTAGGATCTAGGTCATAGAAAAAGATGCACAAGTTAAAGAACAAGCTATGAGTAGATGTAGGGGAAGATCCAAACAAAAAAATGCAATTTTACAAGCATGAAAATATATTACTCACTATAAAATATGCATCATTATCAAAAGATGATTACCACCAGGAACCTAAAGGTTGAATTAAAACAAGATATACAACTATATAGATATATCAAGTAAGAGCGCAATGGAAGCAATTTAAGACACACTCAAGGGATTCAAAGATATTGTCATAAAAACCTACATAACAACTCAAGATAGATAATTCCAAGATATAGATATACCAATTTAAAAATCATAAAGGTAGATTAGTATGCAAGATAGGTAATTTAAAGCATGGAAATATGTATATATAAAGGTACCAACAGGAGTACCATAGAATAAGGATATTGGTTGACAAAATCTAGTCGAGAGGGAAATTCTCATCCAAAAAGACAACCGTATATTCTGCGCACAGTGTTGTCAATCGAGTTTCTGGGCTAAACTTTTTGGTCGACAACAACTTTCGGCAACTCCCATTGGTGCTTGTTGGTCGAATTGCTTATAGGACAAACTCGACCGACAACATCTGCTATAAAACACACACACACACACACACACACATACACACACACACACACACACACACACACACACACACACACACACACACATATATATATATATATATATATATATATATATATATATATATATATATATATATATATCAGAAATTCATATCTAGAGGCATGATAAAAATATAATCCATACCCAATCATGTATTACCAAGTTAGTAATGCACTATGAAAGCATCAGAAATAGTTTTTGAGTAAGGAAGTGATGAGAATCATATCCCAATTTTGACTCAAAAACTACATGTCTAGTGCATACTAACTTGACAAAAACACATTATGATTGGATATGAGCACGAATAACATTACCTCTATTCTTACCATTTCTTTTCCAGTTGTGACCACCCCCTAGACATCTCACCTTTCTTCTTTCATGTGGATTTAGAAGTCAATTTGTAAACGAATAGCTCATGTCAATCCAATTACACGTGACCTACAAGAAGAATATGAAATAATATCCAATCATATTTTTGGGTCCGAAGGGGTTAGACTAGCAACCCAAGTCCTATTAATCATGAGTGCTTTCCTAAAAGGGCAATATGTGGAATAATGACCAATTTCATTTCAACGATTACAATATCTCCTAGCCTTGGAAATAGAGTATTCTTCATTGAAAATTTAAGGTCCTTTGTATTTATTGTTCCTTTTGCTACTGTCATGTCTAAACCATCTCTACCCATTTGTTCGGTGGTATGATCTAGGATTTGATTAAGATTCTTTTTATCATGGAAGAATCTTTACATAGAAGATTTGACACTATGATTATAATGCATAAGAGAAGTAATAGTAAAAGACAATTGAATGATATCATCTCTAGCATGCAAAATATTAGTTTCTAAGCAGAGTATTGGTCATATAAGAATCTTTATCAATATGAAGAGTATCAACATTATTCTCTCTACTAGTAGAGCTACAAAAAGATTCAAGGACATTGATTTTAGCAATCAAGGAAGCATTTTCCATTTTAAGAAAAATAATCTTAGAAAGATAAACACTATTTTAGATTCTAATCCATGCTGAACAAAATATTTATCCTCATTTTTAGCTATAAGACATCAACATCAAGCATGGGAGAATTCACAATATTTCTATGCTCTTCATTATCACTAGGCATAAGAGGTTGAGCTTCTAGAAATCTAATCTTATCAAGCAAGTTAGAATTCTCCAGTTTAAGAGAGTCTGCTTGACTAAGATAAGTATTGTTTTCATCTTGCAAGCAAATATTAGATTGTTCAAGATTATCTATTTCTACATGCAAGTTATCAACAATTATAGCAAGTTTTTTCTTTTTATGCTTAGTAGACTTAAGAGATGCACGAGTAGCATGAATAATGGCAATTGAAGATTCTTTATCTAAAAATTTTAGGTTTACCTCATTTGTATCTTCACTTGTTGAGGCCATGAGCGCAAAATAACATTCTCCATCTTCACTAGATCTTAGATAGTTCCTCCACTAGATTCTTCACTTGATCTTGAGTTGGAGGAGTCGCTAGAGCTTTTGTGCCATTTATCCTTATTCTCGTGCTTCTCTTCTCTTCTCTTGTGATGATGGGTCTTTTTACCTTAAGGACAATCTTCCTTATAGTGACCCTTCTTTCTATAATTGTAGCACCGGGAAGAGGAAGAGTTGCCTTTGTAGAGTCTACCCTTAGAGTATGTGGCATCTTCTTTAACTTGAGAGGATGGAGAAGCTTGACTGACAATAGCTCCAATTTGAGTTGTGATTTCAGCCTTCTTCATTCTCTTGAGCTCTTTCTGTAACATACTGAGACTTGGGTTTATTTACAATTTAACCGATTTTCAACCTTTTCATTGACTGACGTGCGACGCACTAGATCTGACTTCGATCAGACGACCAGATCATCATCCTCTTGGTCCGACTTTCTCACAGACACAAATCGTTTCATAGAATTTTCATTCCTCAAATCGTTCTCGCCTAGTAATGGTCCATTTTGTGTTATTTCTATGCCACTGAGTTCGTCCCGAAATGGGCTCCTCGCTATTCGCCACCCCAGATTTGAAGACACCACCATAACCCCTACTTCACCTATTTAAGGGACCCAAAGGATCCTCTGACCCTAAAGGATCTCTCCTCTTTAGCCAATTCCATCCGTAGTGTCCCCAGCTCCCCCGACCTATACGAGGTGCTCCTCCGACAACCATCGCAACACCCCAGTCTCCCCTGCCACATCTGACCAAATCAGCGACCCAATAAGCTTCCCCGACCCTTCCTCCTTCTCCCAACATCAGTTTTCCCTCAACTATTCCCGAGCATCGTATCCTATACCTGTCTCGAGGTCTCCCCGGTGCTGGTCGCCATGGCAATCCAGTGGCCACCCAACCATCGCAATGCGACGAGTCAGATCACCTAACCTCAAAGATCATTTTCCGGTTCCAGTTGATTCCGTTGCAAACATTTTAGAGGCTCGAGACTATAAAAAAATGGGCGTATACTCTTATTTAACAAATTTAAATAAATACAAGTTAAATTTGAAAAAAATAGTAGCATCAATGCAAACAGATTTAGATTGCAACTTCTTACTTACTGTATTAACAATATATAAAAGATAATGCCAAATAACAATATCTACAACAAGAGATGTTTACAAAAATAAAATTGTGGGCCCCAGTTGGCCACCCCAATGGGCCGGCCTTGATTCCTATATGGGTAGTTCTGTGGATTCTGGCTTTTAATCCTCTTCCCCTATTCCCCAGTTTTCACCATGGCCCTTGGGCTTTTCTTGCACCACACTCCTACCGTCTTGGCTTCATCTTGATCGTTCGAGATCACTCGAAGCCAGATAACCTGATTTCTGGGTACGACGTTGATCAAGGTCCGATTTTAGCTATTCGCCTAGAGTTGCTTCGTAGCCATGGCGCATGTGCTTGATGGGGGATGAATCCCAATCCCAACTGTTTACTCTTATGTTTGCACTATTGCTTCCTTTTATTTCTTTTTGTCACCAGGGCATAACAGACTTTTTGCCCTCGACCTTTGCTCTCTGTGTTGTGTCGAGCCATGTATTTACTACAAGAAATCTTGTCCGACACTCTATCCCAACATCATGTGTTTGGTGCTCGTATACAGTGTATATACCGACACGTATAATTGGTGCTGGCACAACGTATATAGCCCGTCATTTCACAAATGCTGGAATACAAGTCTTTTATTTAAAACCAGATATCTTGTATTAATGATTAGTAGTTATTCTAATATCAACTTTTTTATCACAATGAATATCCAAATATATATATAATTTTTTCTATTTTTCTTAACGGAAGCGAGGTCACAAGACAATACCCCAAAAAAAGTGAAGTCGATTCTAATAACTTTTCCCCGCCACCGAGATTTATTCTCAAATCATGTTTTACGGACTCGCAGCCGTAACCTTCCACTCTGAAGCATGGCCTGGAGAGTCATAACGTTATTCTCACAACCGCAACGGGTTGAAGATATTACGGATCATCTCAAAAAGTTAGATCATTGTTCATTGTACTTCGTACAACCGCAACGCAAAAGGTTGGACCATCTCTTATATTACTATCTGGAGTACTTAATTATTTACGGCTTTACAAATAGATAACAACTCGATCTCTTGTTTGCTGTATGTGGAACGGATGTTGACTGAATAATCCTTATCATGGTCTCCTCACAATCTTCTTCTTGTATTAGTCAATAGTTAACTTGTAATGAACAAAACGACAAGACGATTAAATCACAAATCAGGAAAAAGGAGCACTGTCACCTATACACAAGTAAACACTGTAAATTGTATATCTTTTGCAAACTCGTTCCTTCTCACGATATCCTCACACTGTCCTTATTTTAGTGTATAGTTGTCTATGTAAAGACAGAATGACAAGACAATTGAATTAGACATGAGAAAAATGCATCGACCTCGCGTATACGCAAGTAAGAACCATAAATTTTATATAGTTAACTACAAAAAAATGAGCAAATTAATTACCAACATGGCAAGAGTTGTATTAAACCCAGGTACATGATAGACATATTGGAGTTTGCGGATCAACCTAGAAGGTGGAGGGTACTTGATGTCTGATTATACCTGTGAGCAACCAGTACGTGAAGTAACTTTTTTTTTTTTGATAAATATGAGATCCTAAATCAATAAGCAAGTTTGTTTGGCGTGTTCATTGAGCATCTATAGTTATGTAAAAATCTTCAACTACTAAGCATGTCTTTAATGATGCAACTTTTAGAAGTTTTCATGAAGATGTTTATTAGGTGTCGATTTCGATCGTGTGGACTAGACGTGGTACCACTAGCATATTCAAGGTTCTTATTTTATTTAATGCTTGAATCTCGGACAGGTATGTGAAATGACATGCATATTGTTGTCTTTACTATTGTGAACAAAGTTGGATATGATTTTTTTTGTCAAAATTGATTTTATACTATAGTTCTATATAACCATCTAGATTGAGTCACACACAACTGATTACGAAATTATTATGTAATGAGTAAGCACAAGGAATAATATATGATACATCAATCTCTTTCTCTATAGACTGTATACTTTAACTATATGCTTTAACATTCAACTTTGGTCAATCTATTACTTAACAGATATCGAAATAACCTGATGTAAACTAGTTCCTTGGACCTAATTTAATCATTTTTTATGCAAGATATACCATATGATGTTGTTAAATGCATGCTCAGCTAACTAGATTTTGTCTTGAATGTTGATACGTTTTGACTCCATATATGATTCAATCATATGTTGTTAAATGCATGCTCAGCTAACTAGATTTTGGCATAATGCAAACTTACACCTCATGGACTCTTCAGGAATAAGTTTGATGTGTACAAATCATATGATCTTTTGGATCTTGTTTGGTTGCATATCCATGTTGTTTTGACTCAATTATCACTCTCATTCATGCTAGATTCTATATTTTTAGCTATTCTTACTTGTCTCATGATTTGGATTGTAGGTACTATAATTTGCAATGAAATGATGAGGAATATATCATATTATCTCTTATTGGATCACTCCTCAAGTATCTACATATTTTGGGGTTTGAAACTATGCAAATACTACTTTTTACGGCATGCAATTCGAACCTACACGCTGAAAGTTATGAGCAAAATACACAACAGCCCAGAACAACCAAGTGCACGCCATGCACCAAAAATGCACACCGTGCACCAAAAGTGCATGTCGTGCACCTGGGAGCGTCAAGCAGACTAAAGTTTCTAGAAAGTTGCACGACGTACACTCATTTGCACGGCGTGCACCTGGGAGCTGAAAGTTTCTGGAAAGTTGCACGTCGTGCATTTCTTCGGCACACGTCGTGCACCTAGGATCTAAAGGTTCCTGGAAAGTTGCCCGGCGTGCATTTCTTCAGTGCACGCCATGCACAGTGCATTCTGGAGCAAATTGAATGTTTCTGAAAAGTTGCACGACGTGCACTTTGGGTGCACGACGTGCACCTGGCAGTTTCAACATTTTGAAAAATATGAGTTTTTGTTTAAAACGAAGTGGGAACTTAATGGGCGGTTATGCTCGGTCATTTGTGTCAGTTCCCTCGTCCCAGAGAAAGCCTAGAGAAGAGGAGGACGATTTGGAGGAGAAAAGAGGTGGTTCCTTGCCAAAGAACCTCCATTCTTCTTCTCTTCTTCTCCAAGCTTCTTCTCCAAGGTGCAACAAAGCTTCTTACAAAGCTTCTCGGGAGGGAAGTTTTTCCGGTTTGGAGGAGCTGTAGAAGTGGGATTTCGTCCTCAAGTTAAAATTCTACCTTTCTTTGGTTACACCTTGGGATTGTTTAGCTTTTCCTTCTCTAAACCATGCTAAACTCTGAAATTTTTGCACATTTTCTGTTGTACATCATTATGGACGAGTAGACTCTTTTTCTTGGGCATGGGAAAGTAACTCCCATGTCATAGCTTGTATGAACATATGAATTTCGTACTAAATGTTAGTTTCTTGCATGTTCCAAGAGTTGTTTCAGATCTGAAATGCTTATTTGTGTGATTGGCCATCATACTTGCATGTTCTATGCTTTCTTTCATAATCTGAGAAGATATGTTTGAGAGTATGGAGTAACTCTTTTGGCAACTTGTCCTTGACCGCGAGAGTGGCTGAGATTATGCTCAGGAGCAAGGTTTGTGATTTGAAATGAAATACATACACGAGAGTGATGTATGGAGTTAAGAATCGTCATCACTTCACCGGGAGGTGAGTGATGACTACAAACCTCCTTTGCAAGTTAATTAACATGTTTAAATTCGTATTTTAATATAAGGCTATAAGCTATGATGTGATAGTGAAATCCCAAGTCTAGGATCCTTCCAAATTTTAATCTTAACCTTTCCTAAGTGATAATTTACTATTTTGTTTTAAATATATAATTTAGTTGTTCTAATCCAATCATCTTGTGTAAAATGATCTAGATTATTAAAAATCATAACTCTTGCAGCTAACTAACCAACACTCCTTGTGTTCGACCTTGACTACAATACTCTCATATACTTGCGGGATATAGCTAGTTGAGTAAAAGATCATTATATGATTGAAACTTGTTAGTGTAAACAACCAACAAGCTTTTGGCACCGTTGTCGGGGAGCATTGATATTCCTATTAGAGTAAGAGTTGTTGATAAGTAAATGAGACTAGATCACATCCTTCATATCCACCATCATATCCATAAATCATAATTCATCATGATCATCATAATTTGTTGTAGTTTCCATGTTTGTTTTTGTATCTCACTCACTTTGTTTATTTGTAGGAGCATATGGGGTGTTCATAAAAAGATCCTTGAACCATGCATATATCTACATTCAAAAAAATGAAAACATCATTTGCAGCCCTCATGGAGCAAGAAGGAGTGAAACCCAAACATATATGGAGGAATCACAACCCACACAACCATCATCCATGTCACCATTATCCAAACGACATTCACCCATGCCACCTTCATCCACATCACCATCATTCACACCTAATTCACCACCAACACCCATACCACATTCTTCCACACCCTCATATCCACCACCTTCATCCATACCACATACACCACCACCATCTACGCCACATCCACCTAATCCTCCAGATTCACTGAAGAACTAGTCAAAGAGGATGACCTTCCTCTTAAGGACTACTTTGTTACAGCTGCAATGCACATGAGTGGGCCTATTAATATTTCAGAATTTGCGGCAGAGGAGTTTTCTATCAGCTCATCCATCACACAATTGCTACAGCTGAATGCATTTGGAGGGACACCAATGGAGGATCCAAACCTTCACATTGCTGAATTTATGCAGTTACTAAGCACCATAAATATATACCACGTTCCTACTGATGGGATATGTCTAATCCTTTTTCCATTCTCTCTTAGAGATAGAGCCAAGGCATGGCTCTATACTTTGCCAAAGAAGTCAATCGGCACTTGGGAGGAGCTTCTAAAAGTCTTTTTGGCAAGATATTTTCCACCTAGAAAAACTTTGCACCTGAGGATTCAACTCATCAACTATTCTCAAAGGGATGGAGAGACCTTGCATGATACATGGGAGAGGTTCAAAGATCTCCAACATCTTTGTCCACATCACGGTCTAAGCAATTGGCTTCTATCACAATCTTTCTATAATGGTTTGTGCTACAATACAAGGATGTCTATTGATGCAGCTGCAAACGGAGCTCTAATGAACAAATCTTATGGAGAAGCTTATGTTATTATTGAAGATATGGCAGAAAACAATTACCAGTGGAGCTCAGATACAAGCTACAAGCCATCTTATTCAGCTACTACATCCAAGATACAAGTGAGGAGTCACATGGCTGATGTTATAGACATAATTGCAACAAAGCTAGACACTTTATCACAAAGGTTTGAGAAGCTAAGAACACAACCATTTCAAGAAACCAATTTTATTTGTGATGCATGTGGGTTGCTTAGACACTCATCTTCTACATGTTATGCTTCTTCTACTTATTCTCCAATGGGCTACACTCCACCGGAATTCTATAAAAATGTGAACCCAAATTTCATTCAGCCACAACAACCACAAGTAACTTCTAGATTAGAGTCCATACTTGCAACATTTGTTTCAAATCAAATGCATCAAAATGAGGAGCTCCATCAACAAAGACAATCAATGAAGGGTGCCATTTGCCAACTCTCTTCTAAGGTGGACGGTATTGCCACTCATGCACACATCTTGGAGAAACAAATTGCCCAACAAGCTCTTTTTAGCAAAGAAGCATTTCCACCTTTCTTGCCTAGTCCATCGGAGATGAATCCTACTTATTTCAGGTCGGTGACATTGAAGAATGGAGTTGTTATAGAGGTATATCCTGTAAAGTATGATGATGTTGATACCCATGATGATTATGAAGTTGCAACTAAAGGGGAGAAAGATACAACACATGCTTTACATGTTGATTCTTCAAGCAAGACACATGTCCTGCCTCCTCACATTCTAGATGACACATTGCTTTATAATGAGAACACTCTTCCCAACTCATATTTTGATGATGCTTCAAAGGAGAATGAAAAGACAAATAGTATTGGCATACAAAAGAATATTCTTGCTGCAGCTCATAGGTGCTTTCGCTTGCCCAAAATCAAGGACATATTTGCAAGGAGGCATCAATCTTTAGCCCAATAATTTCCAGCTACAAATCAGAGCACTGGTCCTCCATGGACTTTGACGTTTCCACCATGATGAGGTACCCGATTGCAACCTTTTTAGTTTGATTTATGCGGTGAGGAAATTGTGGATTTCAAGCTTAGGGGGGGAGCAATCAGATGGTAACCTAGTTCTTTTAGCTTTTCCCTTTTATGTTATTTGCTTCTTGTCATTTGCTTTTGTTTTGTGTTCACATTTCAGTCTTTTGTTTTCAATTATGCTCTTCTGGTAGAAAATCTAGTATGATATGATGTTTATCTTTTATATGTGGATAGAACTCCTATGCTTAACAGATTGTCCTCTTTTAATGAAATATAATTCGGAGAAATTGTAAAAAGGCATGCATTAATCAAATGAAATCTTTTGGCCATCAACATGTGCTTAACTCTGGTTTATGCTTCTAGCCTGAACATTCATCTTTCACATCCTTGATTGCTTAAAACATGTAATGGTTTCAATTTTTGTGAGTAAATCAACTTTACAATATCATTTGGAATACGTGATGCCCTTGTCAAGCTCTTAGTGCATTTTCAATCACTCTTTCAATGAAAAAAAATCAAAACAAATGGATAAAATCTAGTTAATGTTGTAATTTAGTTGACTCTCCTATGTTTTGGAAAATTTTTAAAATTTCTTTTGGCTTATCTCATCTTTATACCCCATAAAAGATGGCTAAACTGCCCACATATCATGCTAACCTAGTGTAAGTCCGATCTGGCCACGATGGTTAGGTGGTATGTCTTACAAGAGGGTAAAATACCCCAACCGACATTCCACGTGTGCATAAGCCTACATTAGCAGCCGAGTGTCGGAACCCATAATCCATTATCATATCATTTTTTGGGAAAGAAGGAGAGTACATTCAAAATTGTCAATTTTAACTAAGATTTCATCATTTGTATCCTTAATAGTTGAGAGTTTGAGTTGCACATCCACTAATTGCTTGGCTTGGTCATCCAAATTCTACTTAGTGTTGTTTAATTGATTTTATTTAATTGTGACCACCCCTGCTGAACTAAAAATCTCTTTCTTGGGTGTTTAAGTTGAATTGATGGCTATAAGCATAAACATGTTGATCATGGTTGGTTTGGTCTTATACACATCTTTCATTTCATTTGATCTATTCATGAACTTGACAATTCTTCATTTACGTTTCTATGCTCTTTTTGCTTGAGGACAAGCAATGGTTTAAGCTTAGGGGGATTTGATGTGCACAAATCATATCATCTTTTGGATCAAGTTTGGTTGCATATCCATGTTGTTTTGACTCAATTATCACTCTCATTCATGCTAGATTCTATATTTTTAGCTATTCTTACTTGTCTCATGGTTTGGATTGTAGGTACTATATTTTGCAATGAAATAATGAGTAATATATCATATTATCTCTTATTGGATCACTCCTCAAGTATCTACATCTTTTGGGGTTCGAAACTATATAAATACCAATTTTTACGGCATGCAATTCGGACCTACACGCTGAAAGTTATGAGCAGAATACACAACAGCCCAGAATAGCCAAGTGCACGCCATGCACCAAAAGTGCACGTCGTGCACCAAAAATGCACACCGTGCACCAAAAGTGCATGTCGTGCACCTAGGAGCGTCAAGAAGACCGAAGTTTCTAGAAAGTTGCACGGCATGCACTCAATTGCACGACGTGTACCTGGGAGCTGAATATTTCTGGAAATTTGCACACGTCGTGCACCTAGGATCTAAAGGTTCCTGGAAAGTTGCACGGTGTGCATTTCTTCAGTGCACGCTGTGCACAGTGCATTTTGGAGCAAATTGAAAGTTTCTGGAAAGTTGCACGGCGTGCACTTTGGGTGCATGACATGCACCTGGCAGTTTCAACATGTTGAAAAATATGAGTTTTTGTTTAAAACAAAGTGGAAACTTAATGAGTGGTTATGCTCGGTCATTTGTGTCAGTTCCCTCATCCCAGAGCAAGCCTAGAGCAGAGGAGGATGATTTGGAGGAGAAAAGAGGTGGTTCCTTACCAAAGAACCTCCATTCTTCTTCTCTTATTCTCCAAGCTTCTTCTCCAAGGTGCAGCAGAGCTTCTTCACTCTACAAAGCTTCTCGGGAGGGAAGTTTTTCCAGTTTGGAGCAGCTGTAGAAGTGGGATTTCGTCCTCAAGTTGGAATTCTAGCTTTCTTTAGTTACACCTTGGGATTGCTTAGCTTTTCCTTCTCTAAACCATGCTAAACTCTGAAATTTCTGCACATTTTCTGTTGTACATCATTATGGACGAGTAGACTCTTTTTTTGAGCATGGGAGAGTAACTCTCATGTCATAGCTTGTATGAACATATGAATTTTATACTAAATGTTAGTTTCTTGCATGTTCCAAGAGTTGTTTCAGATCTGAAATGCTTATTTGTGTCATTGGCCATCATACTTGCATGTTTTATGCTTTCTTTCATAATCTGAGAAGATATGTTTGAGAGCATGGAGTTACTCTTTTGGCAACTTGTCCTTGACCGCGAGAGTGGCTGGGATTGTGTTGAGGAGCAAGATTTGTGATTTGAAATGAAATACATACATGAGAGTGATGTATGGAGTTAAAAATCATCATCACTTCACCGGGAGGTGAGTGATGACTAAAACCTCCTTTGCAAGTTAATTAACATGTTTAAATTCGTATTTTAATATAAGCTATGATGTGATAGTGAAATCACAAGTCTAGGATCCTTCCAAAATTGATTCTTAACCTTTCCTAAGTGATAATTTACTGTTTTGTTTTAAATATATAATTGAGTTGTTCTAATCCAATCATCTTGTGTAAAATGATCTAGATTATTGAAAATCATAACTCTTACGCCTAACTAACCAACGCTCCTTGTGTTCGACCTCGACTACAACTACTCTCGTATACCTGCGGGATATAGCTAGTTGAGTAAAAGATCATTATATGATTGAAACTCGTTAGTGTAAACAACCAACAAAGTTCATGATGTGCATCATAGTGACATGAATATTCAAAAAGAATTGGATATCGATGTTTTAATGCATGATATGTTATATTGTATTCTTTGCATAAGTGTATGCATTAATATTTTGTAGACAAAGAGAAGAAATTAGAAATGGGACTTCAAGATGTGAACTTCAGATATTGATACATTGTCACCAAGATGGAATACCTATACCACCAGCAACATTGACCATCCTATCATTGCATTTCATAGTATGAAGTCCCATTATATATAAGTATGATTATATGTTTTCATGTGATCATGTGTAAAAAACAAATAGATGTGCTCCAAAACCAAGATGCTCACTTAGAAGGCGTTCTTAAAGGCAATGTTTGCATGAAATTCTTTCTCAAGTTCTTCTTGAAAGACATCATATACTTTGTTCATGAGGTCTTGGTTTCACATGAGCTAATTTGGAGGAAAGATACAATCATTCGAGAACTGGAGCTTGGAGAACAATTTCAAGAGGCACTTGCATGTGAAGAAAATATAGATATCCGAAATGAAGAATTTCAAGAGAAGTTTCAACTTCTTGGGGATAAGCTTTCCAAACTTGAAGGAGATTGGGTCCACAAAACAATAAATACACCTATCTATGTACAAAATTAAGCTTTACAATTTATTCAGAAATAAACGATTATAACTTATAATTTTCATTATGCAGGAAAAAAGCTATCAATCATGATGAGTGTTAAAGCAAGAAGACGTCATTTACTATCTCAATGAATCACTTTAATTTTTTTTATTTAGTTGTAAGGTTTTAAAGCAGTTGGCATAAATTGTATTATTAGACTTTGTCTATGTGACACGAGACAAAATAATATATCTCTATAAGTTGTAAAATATTTTTGATAGATCTAATATATGATCCTTTGTTTTATCTTAAGAGTAATATTTGGTGTTGGATTAGTGCAATTTGTATGTTATGAATGCTATAAGGATGAAAAGATGCAATGTGGATGCCCAATTGTACAAATTGGATGTGAGTTGTGTGGTTTTGGGTGATAAGTCTCTTTCTTCCAACCAAAATTCATGCCAAATATTACATAACCTAATTAAATCAGAATTCCAATTCTAGAATATATTTATTCACTTTATGTGAACCATTGTATACCAACAAACTTAATCTTTAAGTACATTTTTCCCGCTATATTTTTAAATAAGTGTATGTGGGTGTCTATAATCTATATAACAACCTATAAATACTAGTATATAGGTTACATACTGATTTTTTCAACCAATTCTACATATGCCAGCAACAAGATAGTCTATGCCAGCAGCCTAAAAGTGACGAGATAAATGACATGCAGATCAATAGGAGCTAATCTGACACATTTATACTGACATCCATAAGTGTTGGTATAGTCTAAAAAAATGTTAGTATATGCATATGCCGACATCAGTATAGCCAGCATTTATTTGGTGCTGGTATAAGCTATGCCAACATTTGTGGGCCTATACCAGCATTTTTATAGTTGTTGGTATAGGACCATATAGTTGTAGTGTTAGCTGGATACTAACTGGGCCAATTTCCCAACAGCGATTGGGCCACACCTGCAAGCCGACCTAGCCTTTGTGGATAATGTTGGTTTGTGTGGATTTGTCTAATTATCTGATTGGTCATTTTTCAAATATTCATACTAAATCATAAGATGTTCAGAAAAATACAAATAAATAGTTGTCGGAAAGGATTTTTCGAGTAGAATCCTATTTAGGATTTTCAAGTCATGTTTTGATGCCCTATTTTGATTTTTATTATAAAACTATTTTATTTATACAATAAGCCCTTAAAGTTGTAACTAATTCATTTTCACTCCAAATTTAATAAATAAATATGTTTTCTGATCAATAGAATCCAACTCATAGAATGGTCTAGGTTTTGAGTCCTAAATCAAAGGTTTTCTTATAAAGTCCAAAATTAGGGTTGCTTGCACTCTATGTTTTACAAAACCCTAATACATGTGATATAATTTGGAATTAGGAAAAAGTGGTCTTGGATTCAAGGTAGTCGGTGAAAGTGATGACTAGGACCCTAAAATGAGGTATGTGATTATGTGCATTTCTTCACCCTTCAGTTGGGTATTTTATAATCCAACCATAATATTCCTAATGAGGCATATGCTTAGCCTTTGTTCTTTTTCATTATCTTTTGGGCACATGTACTTCAATTAATTCTTGGGTCTTGAACCTCTCTGCAATATTTTATTATTTACTCTTCCATATGATTCTTTTTCCTAGCATGATGAATTATTAACTATTTAACTAATGTAGTGTACTTATGTACAACCACCCATAGTTGGGCATATGTTATTTCACCCAGGGGAATGTAATTACTCTCCCACTTTTATATATATTTTAGGTGTTTGGGAATGTGTTACTCTCCCTCACCTATTGGTTGAGGTTAGGTAGGTGTCTCAGCCATGATTTAGATATTGTAGTCATATTAATATTTATGCATGTAACTTTATAATTATTTGACTTGGCAGAATTCTTATTTGTTAAAAGGCTCATACACTTGACTCTCCTTAGCTTAGTCGAATCATTACTCCATTTTTACATTTTTATATACTTTATTTGTTCTTATTCCTCAATTGACACATACCTTGTTTCTTCTCTTGTTGGGTGATCCCAACCACCCAGGTTTAGGATCAGAGTGCACATCAGGAGCATGGTAGACCAGCCTAAGATTATAAATAAGGAGTTCATCCTTTCAGTTGTTTCCTGGAGACAGATTGATGTAGTTTAGTTTCCCTCTATCTTAGATCCTTTTGTTGTATCTATCATGTAAACCCTTATTAGGGATATTTTCATGTACCCTTTATGAAATTAAATATATTCAATGTTTTATATTCTGCTTCTATTCATTGGTCTTTTGTTTATCATTATTAGTAAATGGGTGTTTAGCCTTCTTTAAAACATGGTATCAGATCCCATGGTAGTTAGAATCTTGACTATTTCAATTTGTCTCCCTAGTTAGAACCCTTACCTTACAGACCCCTTTAGTTAAGGTGTTCACCCTAGAATTGACCTATGTTTTTCATGAGATGAAGAAAGATTGATTTAGGATCATAAATTTTTCATATTAGAAATATCTTTAATTAAACTTTAGGTGATGAGCATGTTAGGTATCTACTAGGACATAAGTTGAAAGCAAGGATAACTAGAAAGGGTTAGGATCTGGGGGCTGGAAAAACTTTCCTCTGTGCCACTAGCATAGTTTACGAGGACTCCCAGATCCGTATGACACCGGCATGGCATGAGCTGATACTGACTATCTGAAATAGCATACCTTTAAGCAATAATAGCCTTAGACATCTATATTGAGTACCCTTAGGAACCTAATATGATGACCTCATTACCCAATAAAATTCCCTTATGTCCCATAAGTTCTTTATAGGATCCTTAGATTTTACATGTTTGAGTAGACTATCCCTAAAACCTAGACTTTAGGTGGAAGTGATAGATCTTATACATGGTTTAGTTAGAATCATCCTTTTTAACTCAAGTTTTAGTTTGACTTAGTAAATCAAACATTTTAAGAGATAATATTTAGTAAATCAAACCTTTTAAGGGATAGTAGTAGTAATAACACCTCATAGAACATTGATATGCTGATTTGGAGGACGAAATCCTTTTAAGGGTACGGAGTCCTACAACACACCAAAATCTAGCTACTCTAGAATTAGAAACTCTAACTCCATGATTAGGAGGCCAGTGTGCTTAAATCCTTAGATTTTTCTAGAACAAGTTATAGTTGAAAGTCACATGTTTGTTTATATACCAATGAACATATATAATGAACAGTTCACAATGTTTGAACCCTAATGAATACTAAATGCACCTAATATGAGTAACCCACCTATTAATCCTAATTATGGATACACATGATGTTACCCATGTCATAGGACCATTAAACCCTAATGATATGATGACTAAGATAGATGGAACCTATCCTTGGACTTAATGCATGCTAAGAAGGTATAAAAGAAACATAATGGTCATGTTGACCTAAACCCTAAGAAGTAATCATCTAACCTTAACATATATATATATATATATATATCCATGATGACTTTCATGATACATTAGTGACATTAGGTGTCATAATTAGATGACATACATTGATACACTTATATGTTATCAATATGTAATGCATATCACCTTGTTTACTAAAATACATATATTGACTCAAATATGGTTAATGAGTAATTTGATTCACATGAATATGCATGTATGCCTAATGTGTTGTTAAATGTACATAATTTGTAGTAGGAAGTGAATAAATGTGATACAATGATTAATGATGATATTAATGGGAGTAAGAAAGGTAATGTGACAATGTGTAATATAAATATAATAAATTAATGAGACATTTTTGGATTAATTGTAGACTTAATAACAAAATGGATGAAATTGCCTATCCCATACAAAATAGTTTGATATAATTAAATATAGTGATAGTATGAGAATAATGGAATCTAAATCCAAATTATTAAGAATAATGATCTAAGATGTTAAGAGATATTGAGATAGTTTTTTTGGAAAATTGAGTAAGTGATATTGAGATAGTTGAGTAAATCCTAATTGTGCTAAAACTCTTAATGGTATAAACAAGAAGTATATAGGATTTTTGCTTAGTGTTGAGATGTAATTCTTTTAGCAACAATGTGAATATAACCTGACATAAGTAATAGAACATTAAGGGTGTTCTAATTTCATAATGTAGATAATGCTAATAAGACAAAAATGTTAATTGTGTTGTATTTGATAAAAGGTAATCTGAATAATGGAACCCTTAGTGAACCATGAGAACCTAACTTATGATTAGAGCATGTGATGTCGCATAAATTAGAATTAACCACCAAGTTGCTTAGTGTTGGGATGTTACATACTCCCCCTTCCCTCTTGTTGAGATTTCAGGGACAAAATCCTCTTTAAGGGGTGGAGTGTTGTAACATACTGAGACTTGGGTTTGTTTGCAATTTAACCCATTTTCAAGGTTTTCATTTCCTTCATATCCTTTTTGGCATTTTCTCTAAATTGTCCTATCTTTTCTATCATTTTTGTCCTCAATGTTGAAATTGAGTAATATTTAATGGTTTGTAATATATTTGTTTCACATTAATGCCAACATATGGGTTTATGCACAAATAACTCAATTAGTGTTTTGATTAGAGTTTATAATGAAAAAATGACAACTAATGAGAGATAATTAGTAGATTATATTAATGTAGAGTTTTTATGGCCTTTTGGGACAAGGAATAAAATATAGTGTAATATTGAGTTAGATATGAGAGTAATGGACCTCCTTTCCTTTCTCTCTCCTCCTATATGGAATTATAGTATAAATGAGAATATTAAGGTGGAATATGACTCTTGAGTTAGTAAATGATGTATATATTGAATTTCTACTCAAAGATTTAATTAGAAAGACTTTTTCATATCAACTCACCCTTTTATACATTAAAATATACATTAATGTCCAATATAGTGGTTCGGGACCAAAGCTTGTGAAAAAAATATAAGAGCATAGGAATATTGTAGACCTTAAAATTAGAATATGGTTCATATTGAAAGTCATTATGACTTTGTTTGACCGTCCAATTTAATTAGGGAAGAGTTACATATAGTTTTCAATGTCATTTAATTGAATTTTGCATTCAGTATCAGATTTAACCTATAGTCCACAATTTATTATGCTGCCACACATTACTTGGGTCATTTATACTCCAAAGCACATGATCCAATGGCTGACGTGTGACTTGCTAGATCATACTTCGATTCGATGATCATATCATCATGCTCTTGTTCTAACTTTCTCACAGACACAAACTGTTTCATAGAGTTTTCATTCATCAAATCGTTCTCTTCCAGTAATGGTTCACTTTGTGTTATTTCTATGATGTTGAGTTCGTCTCTCCTTCCCGAGTTGAACAATGGGTTGCTCACCTTCCCCCATGGACTGTGGACTAAATGCCCAAAATGGGCTCCTCGCTATTTGCCACCCCGGATATGAAGACGCCACCATAGCCCCTTCTTCACCTATTTAAGGGACCCAAAGGATCCCTAAAGGACCTCTCCTCCTTTGCCAATTCCACCCGTAGTATCCCCGACACCCCCGACCTACACGAGGTTCTCCTCCAACAACCACTACAACACCCCAGTCTCCCATGTCACATCTGACCAAATCAGCAACCCAATACGCTCCCTAACCCTTCCTCCTTCTCCTAACATTAGTTTTCCCTCCACTATTCCCAAGCATCATATCATGTAGACCAATCTCGAGGTCTCGTCGGTGTTGATCGCCATGGTGATCCAATGGCCACCCAACCTTCACAATGTGACGAGTGAGATTGCCTAACCTTGGAGATCATTGTTTTGGTTTTAGTTGATTCCTATCTATGTAGTTTCATGGATTCTAGCTTCTGAGCCTTTTCCCCTGTTCCCTAGTTTCCACCATGGCCCTTGGGCATTTCCTGCACTGCACTCCTACTGTCTTGGCTTCTTCTTGATCATCGAGTTCACTCGAAGCCAGATAGCCTGACTTATGGGCGCGACGTTGATCCATGACCGATTTTGGCTATTCACCTGGAGCTACCTCACAGCCATGGAGTAGGTGCTCGATGGGGGGTGAATCCCCACTCTTTACTCTCATGTTTGCTCTTTTGCTTCCTTTTGTTTCTTTTTGTCACCAGGGGCATAATGGACTATTTGCCCTCGACTTTTGCTCTCTGTGTTGCGCCGAGCCGTGTGTTTAGCTGGATGCTAACTGGGATGATTTCCCAGCAGTGATTGGGCCACACCTGCAAGACAACCTCGCCTTTGTATTATGTTGGTTTGCATGGATTTTTCTAATTCTATGATAGGCCAGTTTTCAAATATTCATAGTAAATCATAGGATGCTAAAAAATACAATAATAGTTGTTGGAAAGGATTTTTTGAGTACAATATGATTCTAGGGTTTTCAAGTCATGTTTTTCTATCCTATTTTGATGTTTATTATAAACACTATTTTATATATGTAATAAGCCCTTAAAGTTGTAACTAATTCATTATAACTCCAAATTTAATAAATAAATTTGTTTTCTTAATCAGGAGAATTCAACTGATCGAATGGTCTAGGTTTTGAGTCCTAAACTGAATGTTCTTTTAGAAAGTCCAAAATTAGGGTTTCTTACACTTTATGTTTTACAAAACCCTAATACATGTGATATAATTTGTAATTAGGAAAAAGTAGTCTTGGATTCAAGATAGTTGGTGAAAGTGATGACCGAGACTCTAAAATGAGGTATGTGCTTATGTGCATATGTGAGTATGTGCATTTCTTCACCCTTCAATTGGGTATTTTGTAATCTAACCTAATATTCCTAATGAGGCAATTGCTTATCCTTTGATCTTTTTCATTGCCTTTTGGGCACATGTACTTCAATTATTTCTTGGGTCTTGAACCCCTCTGCAATATTTCATTATTTACTCTGCCATATGATTCTTTTTCTAGCATGATGAATTATTGACTATTTAACTAATGTAGTGTTTTTATGTAAAACCACCCATAGTTGGGCATGTGTTATTCACCTAGGGAAATGTGATTACTCTCCCCACTTATATATATGTTTTAGGTGTTTGGGAATATGTTACTCTCCCTCACCTATTGGTTGAGGTTAAGTAGGAGCCTCAACCCTACTTTAATCATTGTCGTTATAATAAATTTTTCATGCACGAAACTTTATTATCATTTGACTTGGTAAATTATAATTTGTTAAAAGCCTCATACACTTGACTCTCTTTAGCTTAGTGGAATCATTACTCCATGTTTACATTTTTTTATACTTTATTTGTTCTTATTCCTCAATTGACACATACCTTGTTTCTTCTCTTGCTGGGTGATCCGAACCACCCAGGTTTAGGATCAGAGTGCGCAGTAGGAGCATGGTGAACCAGTCTAATATTAGAAATAAGGAGTTCATCTTTTCATTATGAACCTATATCTTAAAGTTGTTTCATGGAGATAAATTGATGTATAGTTTAGTTTCCCTCTATCTTAGATCCTTTTATTGTATCATGTAAACCCTTATTGGGGATATTTTCACATACCCTTTATGAAACCGAATATAGTCAATGTTTTATATTCCACTGCTATTTATTGGTCTTTTGTTTATTATTGTTAGTAAGGGGGTGTTTAGCCTTCTTTACACTTTATCTTCTTCTCTTTCTTCTTCCTTTACTTGTCAAGTGTAATTTTATGAGCTCTTTAATAGGAATATCACTAAGATCTTTGCTTCTTCAATGATAGTCACCTTGGGTTGCCACCTCTTGGAGAGAGTTCTGAGGATTTTTTAGTATATCTCTCCTCTATACATTGCATGAACTAGGACAACAAGACCATTTACAGTGGCCACTAGTACAAATCTGACGTTTAATGTCACTTTTAGTGACGTCGGTTCCTTACAAAAATAAACACCAATCCACCAACCATGTCGGTTCTTCATGCCAACTGTCACCATAAGTGAAGTCTTGCTAATTTATAAAAGACACATGTACTGCTTTAACTTTAACATTTTCAGTTCATAGAATCGATTCTAAAATTTCCCGTGAAATACAATTTTTCAGGGGAAAAAAGTACCTCCAAAATTGTCAGCCAGACGTCAATTTGTATACAACTGACGATAAAATGTTCACACCATGTCCCCACAGAAAAAAAATTATCCTCCCATTAGTCGCTGGTTTTACCAAACAAGCGACACTTTCAACCCCTCAGTGAGTCACAATTTTTTTTAGTGTGGGTCCAAACCGTCGGTTTCTTAGAAGAAACTGATGACTAGGTGTTTTCACACCATATTTCTGTGAAAATATTCGCCCCCCAAATTTCTTCTTAGTCGTCAGTTTTATTACTAAACCGACAACTATATCCCTAACCCGAGAGCCAATTTTATGTTTGGATATGGAATTAGTCGTCAATTTTTACAGACATAACTGACGATTATGTCCCCAAACTGGTGTCTATTTTTTGTTTGGTTTAGGAGTTAATCATCAAATTCTTTAGTAACTAAAAACTATACCCCTAACCTAAGGGCAACTTTTTTTGTTTGGATATGTAGTTAGTCATCAATTTCTACAGACTTAACCGACAAATATGGCCCAGTCCAGTGTCTTTTTTTATTTGGTTTAGGAGTTAATCGTTAGTTTTTGTTCCAATCGACGATTATGTCCTTAGTTGTCAATTTTACTATACAAATGATGACTATGGGTAACTTAATACCCCCCCTATGATACAAAATTTCTCCCCATTCTCTGTTTCATCGTGACTGACCTGCTTCTCTATGATGATTTGTGATCCCCGCCGCCGCCTCTTCCGCTGCTACTAGACACCGCTGCCACTGCTGCTGCTGAGCTCGTCACTGCTCTCGCCAGGTGCTCTACCTCCAACCACCACCTATGCATCATCTCCACCTGCTTGCCGCCATCTTCCACCTCCAACAGTCGTCACCACCACCACCACTGCCGCTACTGTCATTTCCAGTCATCTCTAGTTGTCGCTGCCATCTGCAGTCATCTCCAATCGTCTTCAATCACTGATATCGTCTCCAGTCGTCACCGCCAACAATGAGGTCACTGAAGGTAATAACATTTTTTTAGCTGTTCTGCTGTTGTGTGGACTCTAATGCACATTTATATGTTGTAATCTTACTCTTATTTGACATCAAACCTCACTATAATAATAAATTTAGTAAAGTTGTGTCCCTATTTGGCATAAATATCATCCCCTTATCCCCTTTTGTTAGATTTTTTCTAGATAGCACTCAATGCATCTATGTGATACAATTATGGTGACACATGATCAAATTTTTGAATCAAATAATGCTTTGACCTGACTTAATTAATTAATATTATTAATGGTGATTTACTAGTTATATTAATTAATTCATATTTCTTTCTTTCTCTCTTATTAGTGATTGATTTAACTTAGTTCAATAATTTCTTTTCAAGATTGTGTAGTTGATTAATGCAGTGTTTGGAAAAGTGATTGCATTCATCCTCGGTTTCTCATCGTTGATGGCTTACTGTAACGATTTCTCACTGTGAGAAATGAGCATTCGGTAGAGTTTATCCATCACTCTGGAGCAAAAACACAATGTAAAATGGAAGTGGTGGACAACCGTGCATTTGGCAACATGGTTGGTAGTGATTGACCCACTACCCATGATTGCCCATCGCTGCCCAGGCAATTGCCGCTACTTTGCCAAACAAAGCATAATATTGGTTTATTAGGGTTAATGATGCATGAATGAACTAAATCAAATGGAAGAATGAATTGAATTAAATGATGTTACATAAAACCTAGGATATGAATGATGAAAATAGGATCATAGGTATTGGAATGACAACATACATGTATTTTGTTGGCCTAGAAACCCGTCCGAGATTTACTCATTAGGAGTAATTTTTAGATAGTCCCCAATTTGGGACTGTTCTTGAAAACTTAATCCCACTTAGGATGTAAGTATATAATGTATAATAGGTTATCAAGATGTTTCGTCAACACTTCCCCATTTGTTCTCTAAGTACATATGTTGGTGGACATTTGCCCATCTACATCAGTGTACTTAGAGAACTATGGGGAAATGTTGCCAAAATCTTCTTGAAATATGAATACACATTATACACTTACTAGTGAGATTAGGTGTTTAAGAATGGGATAGGTGGTACACACGTTCATCACTAAACCCTAAATCCTAATCTTTAAACCCTAAATCCTAAAACCTAATATTTAAACCCCAAACCCTAATCTATAAACCCTTATCCCTAAATCTAAAACAATAAATCTTAATCTATCTATAAATCCTCAACCTAATATGTAAACCCTAAAGCCTAATACTTATTTTCTCTTTGATCATAGAATGGATAGATCATGGATGTCCATTCCAATCATTTCTATTACTAGTCTTGATTTGTTTATAAGATTTGTAGAGGAATATAGGAAACAACCTGGAGATATGTTATATTCTCCATATAGACATTGTGGTAACAACTTGAAAGTCAACACTGGTGATGAGATCAAAAGTCATGTCATGTGCAACATGATTGTACATGGCTATATATAATGGCACTATCATGGAGAGATTCCAAACTTGAGATTAGTAGATGTCGATAGCAAAACTTGTGTTGAAGAAGAAATTGTCTTCGATGATGTAGATGTGAACGATCCCCATATGATAGACATGGTTGATGTGATGCCAGATAGTTGTGGGGTAGAGGACACTGACCCACCTTACTTATTTAGGAACATTGTGCATGATGTTGAGAGACTGTTATACATAGGTTGTACTAAGTTTACAAAGTTGAGTGTTGTGTTGAGATTGTATAATCTGAAGGCTAACAATAGATGGAGTGACAAAATCTTCACGTAATTGTTGTCTTTATTGAAGGAAATTTTTCTTGAAGGCAATGAGCTTCAAATTTCAACATATGAAATAAAGAAAATGTTATGACCAATGGGAATGAATGCTAAGAAGATACACGCAAGCCCGAATGATTGTGTGTTATTTTAAATTGAATATGTCTATTTGAAAGATTGTCTAAAATGTTGGGCATCAAGGTATAAAATGACAACTTTGGGGAAGTCCAAAACTGGATCTCCTGTCAAGGTGATGTGGTATCCACCTATAATACCATGGTTTCAACACTTGTTTGTCAATCTGGTGGATGCAGACATTTAACGTGGCATGTAGAGGTTAAGAAAAACAATGATCGAATCCTACAACATGCGTCTGATTCCCCACAGTGGAAGAAGATTGATTTTTTGTACCCTGGATTTGATGAAGAATCTAGGAATCTAAGACTTGGGCTTTGTACCAATGGGATGAATCCATACAACACATTAAGAAACCAATATATCACTTAGCATGTTATTCTTGTTAAATACAACTTCCCCTGGTTGTGTATGAAAAAAAAGTACGTTATGTTGTCATTGTTAATATCGGTCCCTAAAAAACTTGGAAATGATATCGACATTTATCTTGAACCTATGATTGATGACTTAAAGAAACTATGGGGTGAAGATGTTATGACCTATAATTCTTCGTGTAGAGATACATTTCATTTGCATGCTATGCTATTTTGCACTATCAATGACTTTCCAGCATATGGGAATTTGTCTGGATACAATGCAAAAGGATTCAAAGAATTCCCTACATGTGATGAGAACACTGATTCAATATGACTAAGACATGGCAGCAAGACTATATATCATGGTCATCTAAGCTTTCTTCTGAAAGTCCATCCTTATCAAATGTTTCACAAAGCATTCAATGGATGGAATGAGGAATAGAGTGCCCCTAAACCAATACCAAGGGAGGTTGTTTATGAAAGACTAAAAGACTTTGTCAATGAATTAAGTAAGAAATCACAACGTACCATTCTCACATAGCGTGACAAATCTTTACTCAAGAAGAGGTCAATATTCTGGGATCTTCCTTATTGGAGTTATTTGGCAGTTAGACATTGTATGGATGTCATGCATGTTGAGAAAAATGTCTGTGATAGCGTCATTGATACACTGTTGAATACACTAGGTAAGACTAAAGATGGCATCAAATACAAAATGGACCTATGTGAAATGGGAATAGGAAAAAAAGTAATAGAAGTAGTGTGCAGTAATCGGAAAACATATTTACCTCCTAATTGTTACACGTTGTCTAGAAAGGAGAAGAAAACTTTTTGTGAGTGCTTGCTTAATGTTAATGTACCACAAGGATACTTTTTCCAATATCCGTAGATTGGTATTAATGAAAGATATGAAGTTGATAGGTCTTAAATCTCATGATTGTCACCCTATAATGCAACAAATATTGCCCGTGGCAATTTGATCTATATT
Organism: Alisma plantago-aquatica; assembly: GCA_963693085.1. Classification (NCBI taxonomy): domain Eukaryota; kingdom Viridiplantae; phylum Streptophyta; class Magnoliopsida; order Alismatales; family Alismataceae; genus Alisma; species Alisma plantago-aquatica. Next base: position 1,250,459,638 of record OY856412.1, read on the forward strand.
GTTGAAGCATGTAAGGTTTGCAATCACCAAACTTTGTTTCTTCTTCAACACTCTATGCAACAAAGTTATTGACCTTGAGAATCTCGATAAGTTGTAAAGAGAAGTGGTTGTACCCTATGCCATCTTGAGATGTATTTTCCTCCTTCATTCTTTGATATCATGGTACATCTTGTTGTCCATTTGACTAGGGAAGTAAAAATGTTGGGACTAGTTTTCTTGCATTGGATGTATCCTTTTGAACGGTACATGAGTGTTTTTAAAGGTGATGTTCGAGAACATTATTGTCCTGAAGGGAGTATTATTGAGGGTTAGTGGTGAGGGAGATTATGGACTTTTGTAGTGACTTTTTAAGTTGTAATGAGGCTCCTGTAAATGACAAGAATATTGAGGACTATTCTGGCAAAGGGACTTTAGGATCATGAGTGCAAGTAATCAGTCGTGATTTGTGGGAACAAGCTCACTTGTATATTTTACACAACATTAATGAAGTGAGTGTTTATATCACCAAACATACCAATTTCATCAAGAAATAATATCCTTGAGCCAATTCAATGTGGCTTGCTAGAGAGCATAACAAGACATTTATTAGGTGGTTTGAAGATAAAGTCTTACGTCAACTATCTCAAACACCAAATAATGTTGCTAAAAATATCAAATGCCTTTCCTTTAAACCAAAAATGAATCGTATGTCTTGTTAAGGATTTGACATAAATGGGTTATCATATTACACAAAGCGTCAAGATGATAAGAGTGATCTAAAATAGTGGGGTCACCCTTCAAACATCTTCATTGCTTTTTTCTAGTGCGAAGGATAGGAATCCACGTGAAGCTAAAATGTCATATTACAATGTCATTGAAGACATATGGGAGTTTGACTTCGTAGATTTCAAAATTCCAGTCTTTAAGTGTAATTGGATTGATAACACCAAAGGAGTTGTGGTGGATGAATTGAGTTTCACATTAGTGAAATTTGGAAATATTGGCAAGAAGGGCGAACAATTCATAATGGCATCACAGGCGAAGCAAGTATTTTATATCGATGATCCTTCCAATGAAAAATGGCTAGTAGTTATTCATGGTATAGACAGTTCATTAAAGATCTTATAGATGAAGAAGAGTACTATTAAAAGTATGATGACTCCAGTCCTTTCTCAGTTGACTTGTCAAAACCAAATAATGAAATTGATGCTAACTTATATGTGCATGGAGATCACACTGAGGGAATGTTAACTAGTAAAAGATCTCTATATTTGAGGCATGCTTTTACTTTTTAAAATGTTAGATGTGCATTTTACAATCTTATATTTCATTATTTGACTATTTTTATATGACATTTTTTCAGATGGCATCTGACCATAAGTATGATGACCATTCTGATTTACCATGAGGATGAGCAACATCCTGCAGATACAGGTGTATGTTGTGTATTATTTTATCAACACTTTGTGCATTTTACAATATCTCTATCTTGTTGTATCACATTTAATAGATTATATCTATTTATGACCTATATGTGTGTTTCTATCAAGTTTTGGTTGAGTATGTATGTCCTGATGATCTTGTTCAACTTGATGAGCAACATAAAAAAATCAAAATAAGGGGCATCACCATGATGAACAAGTTGATACAACAAAGGGGTAATGGACCAAAGTTGCTCATGAGTTTATTCATGTAGAAAATCCTATTAGAAAGAACCAGAGCTCTTTTGTTTCATATATAGGGGTTCTTTCTCGTAGCTTTTGTAGTATAGCAGTAGAATCTTGGCATAAAATTGATAAAAGTAAGAAAGACTTCATATAGAATGAACTATGTGTGATATATTATCATTTGCAATTTTGTTTTTAAAACTATTTACAATTTTATTTTTAAGAATATTCCATTAAGAATATGAATCTTTGTAGAGCATATTTGACCTGGATGAAAATCTATATCGCAAAAGGTGATGCAATGTTGTGGAAGGGTTGTGAGGAATTATAGAACAAAATCTGATAAGACTATACATACGAGAGGCTGAGAAGAGGAAGAAGTCAACCACTGGAGCACTGGCCTTAGGAGAACCATTCTCTCCCGTGCGACTCTGTCTTGGGGTACGGGCTCCTACCCCCCTTGTGTACTGGCCTTCTCCCCCTAGCCCTTCCTTGCTCAAGCTGCTAGTTCCCTATTGGGAGGTGTCCTACGTGATTTGTCTCCCTACTTCTGGGTGTGTCGTCTGGTCCGAAGGGTTAGATTCTTGACTGCATCTTGTAGGGCGATTGTTTCAGCGGCTGTGTAGTGATGGTTCTTTCTTCCATCGATGTGATGTGTCGAATCTTCTCTATGAACGAATATGGAGTTCTGTCTCCCTTTGGGTTCCTACAATTTTGGTCTCCCCCTCCATTTTTTTATTTTTTTGTCTTTCTTGTATTGTTAGTCGTTGTCAGGTTATTGTTCCCCCTCTTCTTTTGTTTCCTATTTGTGTTTTTCCGTCTAGGGCTTGGTAGGTGTGCCCTCTATTTCCCTGTTGTCTTGTTGGGGAAAGGGATAATCAGGGGTCTTGGGTTGGGAGGTCTTTGCTTCCATTGCATTCTTTGTTTTGATCGAGTTGGGATCCTTGGTAAGTGGTGATGGGGTTCCATTGTGCTTTACACTCCATTCTTATTCTTTCTTCTGGCCTTTTCTGCTCCTTTGCTTGTCCTATGTAGGGATTCATTGCGGTTGTTCTGTCGGTGACTTAGTGCGGCATGTTATCTTTTCTTTCGGGTCGATTTTCTTTGGTGTTCTTATAGGTTCTAGGTGTCTGTGTTGTTTGGTGTCCCCCTATATGTTAGGTTCATCTTTGTTTCTTTGTTCTATGGAAGTGAGTGTGAAGATGATTCCTTCTTTGACCACTGGTTTGAAACTTTTACTCTGCCACATATTTGAGCTCAGGTTGAAGGAATCTCTCATTGAAGATTGTTATCAGCGGAATGTAAGAGAGAGATATACATCATTGTACTTATCATGTTCTGATATGAGTTTATGTATTTCTTATATGTTATTTTCTAGTGTGTGGTCAATGGGTGTATCTTTCTTCACATGTATATGTTGTATGGCTCCTCTATAATGAAATCATATCTTTACTTTAAAAAAAAAGTTAGCCACTAAGCAATGGAGCTATCTTGACCCGGCGGCATGGGATTCATTTGTTCCTATGAAAAATAGCGATGGATTCAAGGTGTTAGGCCTCACTCCCCATTTTGAATACATTATTATGAATTCATTATTTTACCTTGACATAGTAGGCTATGTTTTACTTACCAATTACTATCGATGATTGTCACTAACCAGGCTACAAGTGATGCTCAAAGAGAAAGGAGTGTAAAGAATGTGCACAACCACGCGATGCATCGAGGTGTCTATGCAAATCTTTGCCAAAAGCTACTACATGTATTTTCTTCTCACCAGCCTACTCCTAGGACTGTTGAGTCCTCTACTACTACTACTACTACTACTACTGAACCTCTACTTTGCATGATATATGTATAGCTGGGAGACAATCCAAATTTGGAGAAATAACCAACCCCTCAACTACTGAGGTGGTTGCAAAAATGGTAAAATTCAACTCTCAGAGCAATTCGTATTGATGATTGTTATATTTTACTTACCAATTACTATTGATAATGATTAGCGGAAGCTCCACAAGAAAAGGAAGCAAGGCAAGTTCATCCCTGAGGGCACTTAGGATGAATTGACAATTTCTGTAGGAAACCCAAAGCATCTTGGATGTGTTAGGGATGTAGGCGCTGGTGTGGGTATGAGAGCGTTCTATGGTCCATCATAGCACAAATCTGTCCAGAAAGGGGAACTCTCAAAAGAGGAGGAAAAATAGTTAATTGCAAAGGGAATTTAGGAAGCAATGAGCCTATGAGTTCCTTCTCAATCAGCTACTCATACGATACCAATTGTGTCACCCTGCTCTTCATATAAGGTGGACCCCCCTATGACAGAGGTGGTTGGGAGTAATCCTATGGACCCAACACCTAGCATGTACTCTATAAGTATTTTTATGACAAAGTAGTATTTTCAAGATTATATGTTTAGGTACATACATAACATTCTATGCAAATTTGTAGGGCTTGAGGCCATGTCGTATAAAATTACAAGACTATGTGGTTGTTGTTGGCGAGGCTTACCCACCCCTTACAAGTTCCATGCTTCATGGTGTTCCATTACCTACCTCTGCGGTTCATGTGTCCCTGAGGCTTGTCTGTAAAGCTTGGAAGAAGTATCCACTACCATATGCCCACCCCGACGCTGAGACGATAGGTGAAGCAGAAGGCGGTGTGGTTGCATGGTCCAAAGTGGGAGTTATCTATATTGATCATGATGTATGGTAAATTTACATTACATTTGTATTTGTACATACATGACAATTGATATGAAATTATATATATGCAGGACATAGGGCCTAAGAAACCCCTTATTGCTCGTCCTCCTCCACCTCCACCTCCTCCTAAATTACTTGGTTGGCTTACATAGGACCCATTCGACTTGATAGGTCCTCAATGTAGGTGTATGTCACTATTTATAGAAAAACCTAAAGAAGATTCGCCTATGATAGTTTCTATTAAGGAGGACAATGTAGGTCAACGCTATCATAGTAGTATATTTCTACAAGATGTTTTGAAGTTGTTTCATTATGCTTGATTGAATACACATGTCATAGAACTTTGGATACGATGAGATCTTATATAGCTATACACCTCGTTTTATATATGGTGATTTGTTTTCTTATATATTAATGCATACATGATATACATTTTGCAGTCAGTTACATAGGGTCTGTGCAAAATTTTCAATGACCCATGTGGGATTTCTAGTTCCATCCTTGATTAGCCCAGTAATTAAAGACCATGCATTTGTTACTTTATAATTCTCTATCACATTTAAATATTTTGTTAAAAAGAAAAAGAGTGTGATATTAGCTCCATACAATGCTTTATAAGTTTACTTACTTTGCTTATAATTTTAACTTAAGAAATTACATTTAATTGTGGATTTTGAGTTATATTTTGTTTTGTCTTCTTATCACCCAGGAATAACCATTGGGTCTTATTGGTTGTTGTCCCCACAACGCTAACTATTTATTATCTAGATCCTAAGGGTGACATGTAGATGATGGAGGATACAATTTGAAAAGGGAATTAGTCACGTTAGTAAATTTTTATATTTATATCCGTTAACATATATATTACATGACTATTTCCTAATATCAATTCAATGTACTACATTAATATATAGGGCTATAAAATGTTTCATAAAATCTGGAGGGAAGGTGGATGCAAAAAAGAAAATAATGGTTTGGGAGAATGTTGAGGTAGTTTACTGACTCCAACACATATGTATGCCAACTATGCTTACTTTTATTTATTAACATTTTGTATGTTGAAATATACAATATTTTGTACAAGTCAATGGTCGGACATGCACATACTACGTGATGTGGTATATGGACATGATTGTCAGATATGTGACACTAGACATCAATGAGATACATAATGTAATATATATATATATATATATATAGTCTTGATCATCATAAGTATAAAGGGGCACTAGATAATATGAACATATCATACTTATTAATTATATATGTCATTCTTTTTGGTGGTGTTTAAAACAAAAGGCTTCGATACAAAAAAAAAAGCTAGTAGACGTACACATGACCTGTATAAGAGAACAGCTGGATGAGACATAAGAACAATGGGAAGAAGCCTTCGTAAGGGATGCCAGATTTGATTTTGATTGGGATAATGAAGATGAAGAAGAACTTTAAATTCTGTTATACATGTGGTGCTTATGAATGATGATCTATATACATGTGAATGATGATTTATATATTGGGAACTCTATATTTGATGTACACATTGGCAACCCTAAATTTGATGCATGCATATGTGAATAATGATCTATATACATGTGTGTGAATGTGAAGATGAATGAATGAATGTTTCTACATTTGACGAGAATGAAATTGGTATATATGTAAATGAAGTATCATGTGTGTGAATGAATGTGAATATGAATGAATTAATATTGCACATGTGATGAAATGGAATTGGTGAATAAATAAAATTATGTGCATATTATGTTTGCTATTACAGGTTTGGTGGCATGTTGCTAAACTAAACTCATAGGATGGTGTTAACCTACAGTTTAGAACTGAACTGCAAGTTGTGCATCCTACTGAGCAACCAGAAAGTAGGTTGCAGGCCTGCCATTTAAAAAAAACTAATTAGTCATCAGTTATATAAAAAAACTAACACTATAGGCCTAAGTCATTGGTTTTAGTCAAATAATTCGCCTTAAAGGACAAAACCAAAACAGTCATGTTGGAATCCATGACCTCGTTGGGTAGCATATCATAGTCATCAATTGTTTAGATATAACTGTCACTTTACATCAAAATTGTTGGTTATTTGGGATGCAACTAACATTGTACATCATGATAGGTGTCAATTTCTACCAAACCGATGTTTTAGGGTCCTTTACCAGTTATAAATGTGACATGGTATGGCTCTTTCAACGTCCATTTTTGGCATATAGTTGACACCTACGACCCCTATTTGTATTTTTTTTGTCTACACAACCAACGACTGGATCTCTGGCATCAATTTTGTCTTCCCCAGAGAACCGACGTCTTAGGCCTGAGGCTATAGTGTCACCCACTTAGGTGTCAGTTTTCAACTGATGATAAAGGGTTGTTTTAACATATGCTGGAGATAGTTTCTGTACTAGTGGGTTTTGAGCTTTGAGTACATATTTTCCACCCTTTCCTCCTTTGCTATCTTTTTCAAGAAGCCCTTTGAGCATGTAGACTTTTATTTCCTTCACTTTCCTTGTCCCCTCATAAGTGACACATAACTTTCTCCATACCTCATAGGCTGACTCACAAGAAGAAATTTGGTTAAACTTGACGGGGGAAATGGAGGCATAGATAATGTTGATTTCTCTTACATTCAAGGTTGCCTTCTTCTAGTTAGCTTCATCCCATTCTTTTATCTTTGTCTCTGGTAACTCGTATGAAAGGTTCACCATTCTCCATAGCTCAAGACTTGATACTTGGATGTAGTATTGTAACCTTCTCTTCCATTAGAGGAAGTTGGTCCCATCAAAGATTGGAATGTTGACGAGGTATCTCCCACCTTGATAATCTCCCATCTTCTCCTACATGTGGAAGTATTGCTTACAGAAGCCCCGCTATGATACCACTTATTGGATCTTGAATGATGGGCTCTAGAGGGGAGGTGGATAGAGCTATAAAAGTTTAAACCAAATTCATTAGATCTTCAAGATATATCACAATATAAGGTTGATAATATAGAATTTGAGTGCAATGAATCATACATAGCAAGGAAGGAAGAAACTGAACAAACACTAAATAACACAAGTATTTATAGTGATTCCAACCTCCAAACTAGTAGATGTACATCCACTCCCTAAAGAGTTCAACCTCTAGGATTTTTCAACCATTGCATACTTATATTCCTTATAAGACATACAATAAGACCTTCCTTTTCTGAGCCAAGGATACCCAACCTTCCCTTTAAGGATAAGGGAGCCAACAATCTTTCAAAGGACTTACATATCCAAGACTAAGAGTCTTCAACCTCACCAAGGACTTACCCCTTTCTGCAATGAGTCTTCTACCTTCGCCAAGAACTCACCCACTCTTGCAACATGTCTTCTACTGTGAAGGAGTTATCCATTCTTTATGGATCTTTATCCTTTAACTTCACCTTTTCCAAGGAGAAGCTTTCACCAAGGGACACCTTCCCTTCTTCTTCTTCTTCTTCTTCACGTCTCTTAGCCAATAGAGAGAATCTTCACCTTCAAGGTTGAATGAGAGATTGGGGAGGTAGAGGAAGTGAGATCCTCACAAGATATACAGATAAGACTAGCTCTCTTATAAATCTTCTACTCACTCTAATGGATGTAGCAAGTGATTAAGCTTGAGAGTAGAAGGAGACACTTGTAGGTACTCAATTATAAAATAGGGACCTTCATAGTTCTTTTCTAACCATGTGATGAAGCCCAAGGGATCCTATTTATAGTTGGGGATGTGTAACAACCAATATAAGCACTTAGGAATGAATTCTAGTCGTTTGGGGTGTTGCAACAAATCTATTTTTTTATTTTTGCAACAATCCAACATCTAGAAACACTTTTTCTGCACACTCTGTATGGTGCAACCGGTCGAGTTTACTTTTAGGAAACTCGATTGATGTCACTATGCAAAAAATCAAATTTGAATTGTTTCTTGAGTTTATCCTAGATGAAACATGACCGATGGCTTAAACTTTATTTGCATGTGCATGGTGTAGGTCAAGTTTATCCTAGGTTGAACTCAATCAAACCCGACACTTCCCAAAATATATCAAGGGTGTCGGTCGAGTTTATCAGAGATGAAACTCGACCGACAAGGGTCCTTGTAGTGAATTGTGGAAATTGGCCATTTGAGTGCTTAAATATTCATTTTAATTGCTCTTGATTTTTCTAATCTTAATTGCAAGTCATACAATCATTAGAAGTTATTTCCAACATGATTCTAATGGATATACACCCTTTTCCACAAAAATTGCACTTGCATTGATTTATCTTGTATTTCTCAAAGTTAGGATACACAAGTTGATGAATTTGAAGTGTGTCTATACCTAATCTGAAATCACTCAAGTAGAAGCATTAGATACAAATAAGTGGAATGGTTAGTCATCGTCAAAATAAGGGTTTAGTCAAATGAAACAAAGGTTTCCATTTAGACCGTGAGTCAACATGAAGGACTGCCCCAATAGGAAACAAAATTGAACAACTGGCCTGCCAGTAGAGTTACATTAGATGTAGATCTCTTGGTTGTTTTTCTATAACTCTTGTTGGCTCAAGATGTTGTACTAGTTGCCATATATTATTTTATCTCTTTTGGTTATTGTTGTATTAAATAATACATGCAATAATGTCTATGCAATGGTGATTGGATATATATAATTATTATGTAATATCCCTAGATATATTATTAATGTTTAAGATGGCTTCCATTCTACAATACACATGAAAACCTCAATTGACTACACGTGGGAATGCCAAAGCATGGTGCACTATCTATCTTAGGGAAGTGTAATAATAAGTATGTGGGCCTGCCAAACTAGGGTGCATAGCTTATTGTATTGGCCTTTGTGTTGGACTTGACTAGCTGATCTTAATAGTATTAAGAACCTAGAGCATAAAAATGGCATATAATTCATAAGATTATATATGATAAGGAGTTGTGCAACCAACTATCCAAGGTTTGAATTGGATGCAATTGGTAAATTTTTACGTACCTAAATAGTTAAGTTGTGAGTAGTCATCAAAAATTGACTAAGAACTCAATATAATTACATATCTTGGCTCACTAGAATATTACTTGTTGTAATCCTACAAATTAGTAGTGATATCTATTAATTTGATCAAATAGTGGAAGAGTTATTTAGTAAAGTACAAATTAATATCATCAAGCCAAATTCATTTTGAAATTAAATAGTAAACTCATGCAAATGTTTTATTTTTAGATCTAATGGAAAAATGATCAACAACTTCTCATTGCAATAAACCCTTGAAAATAAATTGTGGGAATAACCTCCATGACATGTATAGAACATTAATAATTGTCATCACTCATGAGCATAAGCTCTTTTTCATAGGAACTTCAAAACCATAGGAATCGATGTTAAATGCACCTAGAGCAGAATGTAAGCTTATTGTAAGCATACTACTGATGCTATTGACATTAAGTGCATCATACTATTATACATGAATCATGAGATTTAGAAGAAGCATGAGAACGAGGGACTTCTAGAGGTGTCCACTCATTTCAGGAACATGCCCCAAGAACAAACAAGGCAAGAGAGGTATGATGTCTTAAAGGTCATGTTTGAGGGCAACATGATTGAAATACATCCAATAGAGCCACATCTACTCAAGTTGATTGGGTATGTGGAAATTATATAAAGACTGGTATTTCCCTTAGTTTAAGAGTTGGCCTCTGATGTAATCTTGCAATCATTGATGTACTCTTACAATCCATTTGTCATGAACTACAATAAAGAATTTTGTTAGTCTGTTGCCGGAGATGCTTGGAATGTTGAGAACTATTGAGATTCAAATGAAGAAATACAATCCAATGTTTGTATTGATGATCAACAAAGGAAAGACAAGTCCAATGCCAAGGGAATAGCTAAAAAGAGTTCTAATGGTAGCCAAAAGTTCAAGTTTTCTGCACTTAAAGCTAATTAAGGAGTAGAAAAGGAAGGTAATTGTCACCATTGCCATCAGTCTTTACGTTGGAAAAAATTTACCTCTTTACCTTGAATAACTAAAGAAGAAGGAGGAGGGAACATATATCTCCACTTTAGGTATATATGTTATAGATATAAAAATATATACTTCTTCATCTTGGGTGTTGGATACTAAATGTGGATGTCACACATGATTTAACATGCATGATCTCAAAAGAAGTAAATCATACCAAAGAAAGAGATGGATCTAAGAGTAGATAACGGAGAAAGAGTCACTGCCACAGATGTAGGCACCTATAGTTTATCTTTTCCCAAACAAAACCGACCAAAGATGATAGTTGCACCCATCAAGTTTCACAGTGGTAAAATCGAGAGTTCTAGGAGAATCCATAGACGCCATGAGATATAGGGTGGTGGCTGATGCACATCATTGTACACGCAAAAATCACTAGGAGAAGTCCTAGATTTAACCTTCTAAACAGATTGTCAACTTATTGCGAACAACAAATCAACTAAGTATAGGTAGGTATCGATCCAAGGAATGACAGAAACAAAATGTTGAAATCCAAATCCAAATGCTAAATGAAAAACAAATTCTGATTTGAGAGAGTCGATTAATAACTAAGAGCAAAAATAAATTGCTGAAATAAAGATCTAATCAAGAAAAAAAGATATGAGGGTTTAAAGGATCACCAATAAAACCATGTTTCTATTCGACTAATCAACTACTGATTTTCAAAGATCAAATCAGGACCTTGTGGTTACATGTCCTTACGGACAAACTCATAAGGGTGGGACTTCTCATACACCCACTGGTCCCGGTGTATATAGATCATTGCCCAACCATCCAACATGTTACTATCCATGGTCATATCAAGAAACATGTGAATTCAAATTGGCGTTTGAACCCAAGGCTCAGTTGGTTGCGTCACTAAGGGTATAATGGAAACAAGATTAAAAGGGAAAAAAGATGATGATCATAATTAAAGGACTACTATTTCATTCTTACAGAGATCCATAGTCATATCACTCTATAAGAATATATCAGATTATCCTAACAACCAAGTATAAACAGAGAGAAAACATCCTTTCAAGGGAATAAAAGAATCAATTATATTAAATAGAACCGGGCTAAGGGGATAATCCCCATGCCCCAGAAGAATATACTTGGAGATGATGAGACTAGAAGAAATGCAAACTAAAACTACATCTATGATGATATAAGATGTAAACTATAAACTAAACTAGATGTACAAACTAAAACTCGATTTGCAACTAAGATTGAATGTTTTTTCTTGTAGAGTCTCCCCCTTTTTTATAGGAGAAGGTGGTATGGAAACCCTAGATACAAGACTCTTTAGAAGACTCCTCAGTGGTGGATGAAAAATTTCTGGATCTAGTCCATAGAGAAAATGGTTGATTGCCTTTAATTATGTTGATCGTTTGCATTCTATTTGCTGTAGATTTTTGCAACAACAATTTAGAGCATACTTCTATCCTATCAAAGGCTCAAAATAGATCCAAATAATAAGATTTTCTTTCCAACTAATACTTATATACCCAATTTGGAGTTCATACGTAGAAGTTATAACACTTTTGATGCCTGATATACATTAATTTTAGGTATTGTGGGAATTGTGCAAAATATCTTCCAAGAGAAATTGATTTTTGAAATGATTAAATTATTTTCCTACAAAAAATAACCACATATAATTAAAAATACAAATAAATAGAAAAAACTGAACTAATACAATTAATTGTGAAACTAAGAAAATAAATAACAAAACTAATCTTAAAAATATGTCTAATATATGTAAATAAAAAGGATAAATATACACACTAAGCAACAATTGAAGTGGTAAATGATTTGTCTTAGTGGATTAGAGAAACCCACATAGAGGCAACAAAGAGAACCAAAGAGGACTTATACCACTGTTAGGGTTGTTAATGGGTACGGGCAGACCTATGGACTCACAAATCTAAACCTTTTAAATACCTTTCATGGGTCTAATTTTTTGTAGCCGCATACTCGTAGAAACATATACCCTTGGACCCACATATAAGTGGGTCCCCTGGTGGGTATTCTTAGACCCAGAACCCCTAGACTCGTATACCCGCTATACATAAATAACTATATAAATAATATGTTATATATTATACTTTACTTGTCTATCTAATATAATATTGGATATTATATCCTATTATAACTATAACAAGGCTAAGACTAGTCATCTAGTAGAGAATTAACTAATTTAATTACAATAATGAGCAACATATGTATACTTAAAATCAAAATAGTAACATGATACATTGCATACTTACAACTGTATGACAACGACTACAAATATATAACCAATTAACTTAAGTAATCATCGATTTACAAAGTATTGTAATATTTAATATAACTGTTGCATATTAATATCCTACATAATAGCAATATCTCATTGTATTAAAATATGTAGAACATAGTCATAAATTTTCTTACATTGAAAATATGATATTTTATATATAACTTCTTACCCGCATATCCACACAGTATACCCACTATTATTACCGGTACATGTATGGTGTCGTCTATACTTTTATAATGCGGTCTAGAACTAGAACTGAGCCTGTTCAATTAGTTAAATATGTGTATGGGTATAGATAGACCTACATCGTACCCGCACCATTTACATCCCTAGCCACTGTGTAAGAGAGTTAGAGAACTATTATTATATACCTATTAGAAATAAAATATTATTTAATGTACCATTAAACATGAACAATTTTGAATTTCTATTTTAAGAGACAAGATATAATAGCAGTGACCCAATCTCTTGTGGTATATATTTATTGGAACTTGAGACAGTACTATATAAAAAGATACCTAGAAGTTATCTAGGGCACATAAATGAGTAACACATATCTAGACTCCACAAAGATGGATATCTAGACTCCATTAATTTTAAATCAATTGAAACATGTGAATCATGTTTGTTGGGAAAAATGACTAAAGAAGCTTACACTGGAAACAAAGATAGGACAAGTGGCATATAATGACTCAAACATATTGATGTGTATAGAACTATTTTAACTTGTTCTAGAGGAGGATATCAATACTTCGTCATATTCACTGATGACTCCAATGTATATAGATATGTATCTGTTATGAAACACAAATCAAAATCTCTTGAAAATCTCAAGGAACTCATGAATGAATTACAAATCCAAATTGGCAAGAATATTAAAGCACTACGATATTATTGTGGTGGAAGATATCTAAGCCAAGAATTTGAGGTCCTTCTATGACATTGTGTTATATTATAATAGTTGACTCCACCTGGAACACCACAAATAATGGTATGTTCAAAAGAATTAATTACACCTTGTTTGGCATCGTGTTGGTGATATACCATGAGAACCAATAATATGATGATTGAATGACATATCCTGTAATTGGTTTAATTATTGATAAAGACATTTATGATTATTATGTTTCTTTCTATATGTGATAATGAATAAATATAGTAATTTCCTAATGTATGACTCAATAACATATGAATTCAGTTTGAGGACATGAAAATGAGATCATGTCTGTGTGTCACACCCCAATTTTTGAAACCAATTGAGACCTAAGAATGCGGTTTTCCTAAATAATAATAGTTGAGGGGTTTAATGTAAAAAGACCACAAAATGGTATTACTTATACGACGGCCTCAAATTAATCATTCAATGATCTGATGGTCAAGGAGTCATCCCCTTCCTTCCACTTTAGTCATAGTCCAAATGTGATCTCAGTGTGATTCTTTTCTATGATTCATTCTCCCTCATCTAATGACGTTTTTGTGAGATTTCTTCACTGTTGACCTCACCTCTCTCTTACGAATTGATTAAACCATAATCCCCCACCTCTTGAGCTATGGACAAAACACCCATTTAGGGCTTTGTTTCTTCACTCTATCGAGAGTTGTAGACGGCGGCCCAAGCCATCTTTCACCTATAAAATGGATCGAAAATTACCCTTAGTCCTCGCATGTTCCTCCTCCACCTTCAATTGCATTGCCAGTAAGCTGAGCCTCCCATACCTACTCACGCCTCATCTTCGACAATCTAGGTATCACTCTGGCCTTCTATTCACCCTCCTATGAAATTGAAGCATCAGTGAGCATCCCTTCCACCTCTTCTTCGATTCCTCCTAACTAGTTTTCTGTGAGATTTCCCTACGCGTCTTGTTCTATAGACTAACTTATACTCTTCATCGATTGTTTTTGTCGTGCCATCCTGAGTCTTCTCTGACCATGAAAGCTCTCCCTTTTGCTTCTCCTTCTCCCGATAAGTGTTTTCAAAGAGTCCATTTTTTCTTATTTGTTGGGGGTTCATGGTTTCAATTTTTCGACCCCTTCTCATGTTTCTCGCCTTCTCTGATGCTCCTCCTATACACATGGATCCTATCCTCATATTATTTTATCTCTGAGATCTGTTGAATCATAAAAAGGTTTCTTCACCCTTTTTTTATCCTTCAGTTGGCCTCATCATTACCTCATTGTGGTCTGGTTTTGGTACACCACTGCACCCTCGAGCATGAGTTCTAGCTCACCGGCTTCGTCTTGATGTAGGGAATCCTTCAACGACTCTCATGTCCTTGGTTGATCATTGTCTGTCAAATTTGTTCAAAGGCTAAAACCCCTAGAGATGTGCCTCACACGATGGTCAAGGAAGGAACAAACTAGGTCAGTCAATGACCATGGTGCCCCTATTTGTTTGATTGGGTTATTAATATCGCAAGGGCATTCTTGGAATTCAACTTTTGTTTTAGCCTTCTGACTATGCACATCGCTTAGCCCCACGTTTGGATCCAATTGGGACATGCTAGCAGTGGGCCCAGACCAGATGTGTGCTGTGTGGATAATATATTCATATATGTGGCTTTTTCTCTTGTTCTGATTGGTCAGCTCTTTTGAATTTCATAGTAAATCAATGCTTTGTCAGAAAATTATGAATAAATAGGCATTGGAAAGGATTTTTGACAAGGAATCTGATTTTAGGGTTTCAAACCATGTTTTCCCTATATGTTGTGATACTTTCATGGGTAATCCTCAAACCCTAATTGTTGAGCAATGTGTTCACTAATTTAGTAATATGAAATCAAGTTTTCTCAAATGGAATGATCTAATCAGTAACCCTAACCGTAATTTGGTACAGTAAGACCGTGCTTTCCTAAAGACTAATTTAGGGTTCAAGATGTTAATTAAAGTGATAATTAATAGGAATCATGTCAATTTTAGGAGATCTAGGATTTGACTCAAGATCAGAGACCAGCTTTGGATCTACTTTGCTTTAAGGTAAATGGGTCATGTTGTTGCGAAAAAGTATTTATGGTTGATTGAATGCTAAGTATAAAGTAGATATTATGATTTCAAGTTCAATGATTTAATCATGTTCATTATATTAATTGTTTGATGAGTGTTATGTCCTATGGTTACAATGTTCATTAAGATTTGAGATATGATTAATAATTCATGAACTTAAGGTTTGAGTTTCAAGAGGGAGAAATCCCATCATGTTAAAGCTCATAGATCATGTTAATGTTAATTTTAATGATCAAGATAATTGGAATTGAATCAATTTTTATATTCTCTTGAATCATGGACCTCAAGAGGTCGTCAAGGGCTTTCCTAGCATCAAGAGCTTTCCTAGCAATCATGTGCTCTTAAATGAGCATCATAGTGATATGGATATATCTACTGCTCAATTCTTCATGTTATTAATGATTCAAGAATGCCTATAGTTAATTTATGTCAAATTTTCTTACATGTCAAATATATTTATTTTCATTATGTTATAAAGTGAAAGTATTGTTTACTAATGTGTTGTTTCCCCCCTTTGCATGGCTGGGGACGCAATGTTCCCATGAGTTGGAGAAAATAAGGAATAAAGAGAAGCTAGACAAAGATTTAAAGACCTTCAAGTGCAACCTCATGGGGTTCCATCTACATTAAGCAATCCCATCTAGAATGTTTCCTTTCATGGTTTGTTTTCCATGTTTAGAAATGTTAGACTTTATAAAGAAGTCAGTTATATTTTTCCTATCCAAAGAATAATGTATGAATCTTAATGATGATTTATTTATTTATTTGCAATGATTATCTTAATGTGACATCACCCCTTCAATATAAATGCTTCCTCTAAGTTATATTACATATCCTAATGTGGGGTGTTACATTATGTTAAGAGTAATTTTTCTTGTCTGAGTCCATGGTTAGATATTATTATGGAAATTAGGTAAACAATAATATATTAATACCAATATGTGAGTTGATGATGACTACGTCTCACTGGTCATAATTCAGTATAAAATCAAACACATAGGTACTTGTTATAAACAAGTGTACTGACAGACCCACTTTGAGTGTGATACATGGAAGCCAATATTGGTCATCGGAATCACATCTTATTGTGACAATGATGATTGTGGTCCTTAGACCTGAAGTCACTACAATGATTGCATGTTGTTTTGTGTACTTTAACACTACTCACTGCGAACCTGAAAATAGTTGCAATGCAAGTAGTTCTTAGGTGTGTTCTGACATATGTGAATTATTGTGAGTGACGTATATGGAGTTTGTCCCTCCCATTGGAGTGATGTCCTAGTCACTTGATGAGTGAGACTATGAAATGCATGGCCGTGCTCAAATGAGGCAATATATTATATTGATCTCATGTATATCTCAATAGTCTACTCGAGATCATGAAACATATATTAAACATTAAGAAGATGACATTTCCAAGCCTCATATTCAATTTGGATATTAGAGACAAAGGATTATACAATCACTATAACATTGGTCACAATACTAAGTTAAGTTGTTCTTTGTTAGGAATCATAGAGGCAGTAAGTGTGTAATGTCTGAGCCCACTGTCCTAGGCTCTAGTAGAGCTTCAAGAATGCTGACTGGCCCCATAGTGCGAATGACGTAGATGGAGTTTGTCCCTCCCATTGGAGTGATATCCTAGTCACTTGATGAGTGAGACTATGAAATACATGGCCATGCTCAAATGAGGCAATATATTATATTGAGCTCATGTATATCTCAACAGTCTACTCTAGATCATGAAACATATATTGAACATTAAGAGGATGACATTTCCAAGCCTCATATTCAATTTGGATATTAGAGACAAAGGATTATACAATCACTATAACACTGGTCACAATACTAGGTTAAGTTGTTCTTTGTTAGGAATCGTAGAGGCATTAAGTGTGTAATGTTTGGGCCCACTACCCTAGGCTCTAGTAGAGTTTTAAGAATGCCGACTGGCCCCACAGATCACCACTAGCCTTAACTGTGTGCTTTTTCCACACTCATGCGCAATCCAGGGTCAACTTCCTGACTGGTCACCCATCCTAATACTACTCCAAGCTGAGCACGCTTAACTATGGAGTTCTTTAGTGATGGTGTCCCGGAAAAGGAGGTGCACCTTGGTGATATGGGTAGTCACATCATTCCTTTTAAGATCATTCTATCCAAGGCATCAAATCCTAAGACGTTACAATCTCCCCTACTTATACTCTTGATGTCCTCATCAAGGCTCAACTATGTGGCCTCATAATATTTCCCCATTTCAGTGCAAATCCAAATGTCCCATGTACACCCAACTTCCGATCATAGTTAGTAGCGCAAGGGTGGCTCCATCAACTCGGATAGCCCTTTCCAAAATGCCTAGATACTAACAGTGCATGGGCATCTCCATCAACTCATATAGCCCTTTCCAACATGTGTGGACCGCACGGCTCAAAGAGTGGCATTCCATAGGCCCATGTAGGCCCCACCTACTGGAGGGGAACTGGCTCTGATACCATTTGTAAGGAATGAGTCCCATAGGGGACCACTCCCTACTACTATATTAAAAAAAAATAAGCACAACCCAAAGTTCAAACACCACATATAGATAATTGGGGTGCCAAATTATTCTTAGATAAATGGTCCATCAAGAGCGTTTAAAAATTTAGCAGCGGAAGTAACTATATTATTACATATTTGAAAATAGTCTCAAAAACATCTCTCATGTCAACTAGGAAAAATAAAGGGAACTATATCTAAATGGATACGTTGTTGTAGGCAACCTATCCATCTCAGAAGTCTCGATCTATTGTTGCACGTTTCCTTCAATTTCTGGGCCCAAAATCTCTTGTCCTTCAATAGGATTCTCAACGGGTTGATCTGCGCTTGAGTGGTAGGGAACATCACCCAATATGGGAAATAAAATAGAAGGTTGAATCAGTAAAACTAAGTATGCACGTTAAAAGATTAACCAATGCATTATACATTTCAAAAAGTAAAGTATGATGTTCCCATCAAAAGGGGCTATTAAAAATTAGGTAAGTTTCAAGGAGAAGTAACAAGAGAATGGATTTTCAAAAGAATGAGCATATTTTGAAATACGTGCTCTTGTTCTATTTGTTGAACAAATCATATACTCTCAGTTGGACTTATAGTTATTCTTTTGAATCATTATTATTATGTTGGATCGGGTCAATGACCCCACTTGTTGTTGTACCTAAATTATGCCATGTATGTCTGTAAAAAGGTATATCTTGCCACTCTATTTATGCATGTTATAATTCGACTAGTTTAACTATCGTAGACACTTATGCGTAACCATTAGGGAGCGTCTATTTCCGCCCGGGGTGCATCTTTCTACCTCTTTTTATACAGGGGTGCGTCTACTTCCGCCCAGGGTGCATCTACTTCCACCCATTTTACTTAGGCCATTGACTCAGTGGTGTCATGATCCTACCTTAGTTACTTTAGTCAAGTGTATCGACATGCAAATATTTGTATGATTGGGTTGTTGACTATGGAAAGAATGGTGATAATAATTTCTTATTTATAATGCCTCATTCTTATGAAAATATGTTCTCTTGTTACTTCTCCTTGAAACTTACCTAATTTTTAATAGCCCCTTTTGATGGGAACGTCATACTTTACTTTTTGAAATGTATACTGCCATGGTTAATCTTTTAACATACATACTCAGACTTACTAATTCAGCCTTTTATTTTATATCCCATCTTGGGTGATGTTCCCTATCACCCAGGCGCAGATCAGCACATTGGGAATCCTATTGAAGGACAAGAGATTGTGGGCCCAGAAATTGAAGGAAATATGCAATAATAGATCGAGACTTCTGAGATGGCTAGGTTGCCTACTGCAACAGATATGTTTAGATATAGTTCCCTTTATTTTTCCTAGTTGACATGAGAGATGTTTTTGAGACTATTTTCGAATATGTAATAATTTAGTTACTTTCGCTGCTATATTTTTAAACGCTCTTGATGGACCATTTATCTAAGAATAATTTGGCACCCCAATTATCTATATGTGTTGTTTGAACTCTGGGTTGTGCTTATTTATTTTCAATATAATAGTAGGTAGTGGCCCCCTATGGGACTCATTCCTTACAAAGCATTGGAAACAACAACAAGAACAACAACAAAATTCTCCATGTTTACTACAAGAAAACTTCGTCGAGAACAATGTACTTAGAAAGAGAGTGCACAAGGTATACCTTATCATAGAGCAAGTCCAACAATGTCCCTTTGTGCGGTGGTGCATGTTGCTATTCACATGCAAGGACTATCCTCATCGCCATCATCTAAACTAAGTCGCTTAACGTCTACACCTCTATGTAGTCCACATGAATGGACTAGAATTCCTCATTGTGCTGCCTGAGCTGGAGGGAAGGAGCAACCTTCACTTGGTGATGTGCTAGCATTGCGATCACTCTCCTCTCTCACTCTCTCTTGGGTATGATGAAAAATAGGGTTCACATACAAGAGCATGTCTAAAATCTGTCTGTCATGTCCATTTAAACAGGAGCGGAAAGGAAGCATGGTTTTCCAAAAACCCTAAGGGGCGAAAGGTTGCAGTTGCATTGAAAATGGGCCACTTGTGTATTTCCAAATAGGAAATTAGAATATTTGAAATCATTTCATTTATTAATTAATCAATTAATTATATTATTTTATTAACTAGTTTTTTGTCATCCGGCTCTAGCCGGTCGATTTATCATGTAAGTTAAAATTCATTGGCTTAAACCTTTTAACCAATTAACTTAGATTATATTCCAGTATTGTTCTAGTTGATTACCTAAATATTTTAGTAGTCACTTTGACTCAGAACATTTCCAATCATGTCCACAATCATAATCCTACTTGATCCTGTGTGTGTGACCCTATAGGCTCCAAATTACGTTGGTAGTGATGTTCATAATAAAATAATGATTTCTTAAGCAATTATTGGTATCTATCAAGACATTATTGTTACCCAAGTAATTGGAGAGGTAAGAGAACAACTTAATCTAGTTTTGTGACTAGTGTTACAATGATTGTATAATCCCTTGTCACACTACCATATACGTATGACATGATAATCAGATACATTCTCTATTATTAAGGAAACAAAGTTACACACCATCATTTACAACTCTCTCACTTCTACTCAAGGACCCAGAGTGATAGGGACCAACTAAATTTAACTAATTTTATACATATCTCATGTGGCAAATCTACTCTGGCATCGACATTCTTTAAATCCACATGGTTTCCCTACAAAATGTGAGTAGACGGGTGAGCCTACTCACTCAACAAATGAGTACTTAAAAAAATAGTATAAAGCACTTTAATAGTCATAGATATATTATTCAAAAAGTGAATTCAAAGTAAAAAAAATTAACTATAGAGGAGCTAATCATTCACATGTTTACATACATGGTAGGATACTCTAGATATCTAAAAAGAGTATATCAATATTTGAGCATACTTGATTAATCACATGGGGAAATAGAAACTCAGAAACATATAAATGGACAAGTTACTAGAGATAACTACAAAGAATATATTGATAAGTACACACACTCAATTAGTCTCTCATTCATCTCATTATTCCATGAACCCACCTGAGGTGGGATACAACACGTGAAAGCATCACAACAACCTATGATCTCAATGTTCAAGGCTTATAAGCATGACTGGGTTCCTAAGTCCATCTCTCAAATAAGACCTTATCTACATTGGGTCTCACCACATATGGATCTCGACGGATAATAAGAGCAGCTAGATATCTCGAATCCTCCTCTCAACCTAATAATTAGGCGGGGAGTTAAAGTCCTCAGGCTTATGCGCACCAATGAACCTACCAAAGATGTCCATTGATCACCAAAACTTGTAATACAAGTACCACAGTCATCCCCAATTGGTGTTGGGTACCACACAACTGTAAGGAGTCTGCCCTATCGGTCAAGACCCCTGCACCCTACTGGTGCACTCCAGCTTACCTCAATCTAGACTACCTCCAGTGGGAAAATGTTTCCTCCCCACAACAGAGGCCTTCATGTGAAGGATTCTGTAGTGTTTAGGTCATGTAAATGTCAAATTCACTCTTTAAATTCATGATTTGATCATCACATAGACATTTATTAGTTTATCTTAGTAAACAATTCATTTCATAGATCATTTGTAACATATACCAAAAATTAAACTACTAAGTAACACCACATCTCATACTGAGAAACACTAATAATGAAATACTTGATTCACTAAATTCCCTATCCTTATGATTTTCTTTGCCTCATTCACATATCACATGACTCGCAAGGATTTAATGCATCATAAACTTTCACTGAATAAAGACTGCTGCCAATAGTTCACATATAACCAAACATATTTATGAAACCTTGGAATGAGTTGAACTAGGGTTTCCATGCCATTCACTAAAATATCATGCATCAAGAATAACCTTGAATCAATCAATTTATAATGATAAAAGAATCACATCCATTGAATTTCTTGATGTCTATTCACAAACTTCCAACTTTCCATTCATCTAGGATTTCACCCTCTTTACTAAGATATCAAGGAAACACCGATAACATCAAATGAAATACAAGATAGTATTTGCCATATTTGTACTATGCATTCAAATAAAATAATCATTCATATACAAGGAGATTCAAATAAGTAAGTTCTTAAATCAATAATACAACAATTTCAAACATAGCCAAACCCTCTAGATTTTGGTATATTCTTATAACTTATGTAATAACCTTAGGAATTCTATTTTAAATGATTTGAGTCAGTTACTAATATGATATTATCAACTGAAATTCAACATTCAACACAACAGGAAAACAATCTATTTATAGATCATCTTTCATAAGCTTAAACTGAAAGGCAGATTTAGGGTTTGTATTCGCATACAAAGGAATTGAAGATTATGGTGGATTTAATCTAATTTAGTTCAATCTACTATTTAAAGGAAATAACCACTCAGGTAAGGTGTGAAAACGTAGCCCCACATCTAAAATTCTCAAATTCATATCAAAACTCTAACAAATCACCATTTTCTACTTCCTTTCAACTCAAAAACCCTACAAATCAAGAATTATGGAGATAGAGTGAGAAAAGAGAGATATTTTGCTACCATTTCGAATCAAATTAGAGGAGGGGAGGAATCTTGACACGTGGGACAAGAATCACCAAGAAAAGTTATATAGAGAAGACAAACTTACTAGATTCTGTCAACTCTAGGAAGAGAAAACCCTAGATTGTCAACTTCTCCACTTTTTTTGCATCCAAACCCTAACTCTATCTCTCTCTATAGGATTTCATTTATATGAAATGAATCACAAAATATGTGAGCTAGTAGTGTGTTAGGTTGATCATATAGAGAAATTAAGTTGCTTGTTTACACTTTCTTTTATTTCAGCAAATTTTTTTGTCATTAAAATGTTACTGTCAATCATTTACTTTGTAGGTAAAACCCTACCCAAAAATTATGAAAACTTATAATGTTATTTATAATTGAATCTCAGAGCTCCAATAAAAAATTAAGATCATTATGAGCTACAAATGAATAATTAAAAATCAAACAATGCACTGCTATACTATAGTCTGTAGAACAGTCACTTAAAGAACTGAATGACTTAGACACATCTAGAACTATCGTACAAGGTACCACATGAGTGCTAATATGGAACCATAAAAACTGTTCTGACTATTGTGGTTGTGGTTCCTTGAATCCATTAGATTTGAATAAAAAAATTGTCAACTCTTCAATTCCTCCAAAAGTGTTTGGCATAGAATGCTTGTGCCACCACCAACCCTACACAACCGTGTTGCCCACCACGGTGTGCTAACCAAGCCTCCAACTCCAATTTTCATGGTCCATTTGATCACCTTGCCCATTCCATCCAAGCACAAGCATTTTGGGCAAAAACCCTAATTTCACTCAACTGGGGTTTATACTTCTCAAACCCTAATTATTCAAAATGAAGAAATGCTTAAAGATATCATTAGGTTTAACACATCATATTTGATCTACCATAATTAATCATCTTTAAGCAATGATAAATATAATTAATCATGTAATCACTTGGGTAAATCTTAATTTAACAATTAAGCATAGACGCGATCATAACAGAAACGTCATCCTCTTAATGTTAATTCTTAGTTCCTTGATCTAGAGTAGACTATTGAGATACACATGATCTGAACATCATATATTGATTCACATGAGCATGGCCATGCATTTCATCATCTCACTTATCAAGTGGACATGATATCACTCCAATGGGATAGACAAATTCCATCTATGTCACTCACAATAATACATATGTTCAGTGTACTCTAACACTACTCAACATGACCTTGAAAAGGGTTGCTACACAAGTAGTGCTTAGGTGTTTTGTGACACATGTGTGTGATCTATGATGAGTTTAGACAACTTTCTAACCTCCTTATGGGGACATGATCTTAAAACTTCTGCGTTTACACGTAATCAAGTACCTTACAAATATGTGAAAAAGATATCATATGAGATTTGGAATGGGAGGCGTCCCAATATATCTTTTATGAAAGTTTAGGGATGTGAAGCTTATGTGGAGAAACATTTTTGTGAAAGGCTTGGACCCAAATTGGATAAATATTTCTTTTTTGGATACCCTAAGGAAAATAAGGATTATTACATATATATTCTATCTAACAACAAAGTGTTTGTTGCCAGAAATGTTGTATTACTTGAAAAGGATTTCATTTCTAGAGGAACCAATGGGAGGAAAATACATCTTGAATAAGTTCAAGGACAACAAAATATCATTGAACCTATGGAGGTAGATATGAAAAAATAGAATCACAAGCCATTCTGGAATCTCAAATTCCTCATGAAGCACATGAACCTCGAAGGTCTAGTAGCACACGTCTGGAGCTAGAGAGATTTGTATTTCTCATGACTCAATCAGATGAATTAATGGTCGTAGTTGATGATCCAAAACCTGCAATGATGACATCAATGGACCATAATCTAGTAAATGGCCCTAGGCCATGCAATTTAAGTTAGAATCCATGTAAGACAACAAAATATGGACATTGGTGGATGTATTTGAAGGGGTAAAACCCATAGAGTGCAAATGGGTCTTCAATATGAAGACTGACATCTATGTAAATATACAAACCTATAAAGGATGACAAAATGTTTGACAAGTTCAAGGTATTGACCATGATGAAACTTTTTCACTAGTTGCCATGGTTGAATTTCATCAAGATCATTCTTTCAATTACAAATGATCACAACTATGAGATTTGGCAAATGTATATTAAAATATCTTTCATTAATGATAATCTTCTAGAGGATGTGTACATGACACAACCAAAAAGGTTTAATTGCTCCGAGTGAAGACCATAAAGTCTTTAAGCTACAAAGATCAATATATGGATTGAATCCAAGCATCTAGAGATAGAATATTTGTTTTAATGAGTTACTCATTGAGTTTGGATTTATAAAAATGAATATGAACCTTATATTTACAACAAATTTAGTGGTATCATAAGTGCATTTACCATATAATATATGGATGACATATTATTGATGGGAAATGACATACCTACTCTACAATTGGTTAAGGCTTGGTTGGGGAATACCTTGTATATGAAGGATTTAGGCAAATCATACAATTAGTTAAGGCTTCTAGATCTATAGAGATAGATCTAGAAGGCCTTTTTTTCTATGATGCAGTACATACATTGAGAAGGTGATGAAAAGATTCAACAAGTAGGATTCTAAGCGAGGTAACTTACCCACCGCCATGGAATGAGTATCTCTAAATCCTAATGTCCCAACTCATGAGTAGGATTCTAAGAGATGTAACTTACACACATGAGTAAGATTCCTTATGCACGTTCTATTGGATCTATCATGTATGTAATGTTGTGTACATGTCCATATGCCTTGTATGATTCAAGCATGAGGAGTAGATACTAGTAAGATCCCAGTGAAGGTCAGTAGATTGATATGAAGTATAGCTTAATTTAGTTGATAAGATATGGTTAAATAATTTCTTGAAAATATGATTAAATAATTATGACCTATGAGGTCATGATGATTGAGGTTCGTTTTGGGTTGTTTTGGACCTATTTAGGTCTTCATAACCCTAGGGTTGATATTAAGGGTTTAGGTCATTGTTGTGGGATGTACCATTTTTTTACTAAAGCATTGTCATAGACATATCAACCTACCCACAAGTTAAGTGATGATTAGTTGGTCGGTCACCAACAACCCAAGGTGGTCATTGGTTATGTCAATTAATGCTTGAGACTGACTATATGAAGGTCAGTTGGACGTTCACTAATTTTCCGCTACCTGCTAGATGGTTATTGTCCCAATTACATCACTAATGACCAGGGAGAATCACAATGGTCACTTATAATCCCATATAAATGTTAGTATGAAATTTAAATAAGTTAGATGCCCTATAATGTTTGTTAGGAAAAATATAAAATAGGTCAGATTGGTGATATTTTAGATTAGTTAGTATCTCTGTAATAGCTAAAATGGACGCCTCTATTTAATCCCAACATTGACTTAGATTATGTTATGTTGTCTCTCCAGTACATCATACCTAGAGACAATGTTGTACATTTGACTCCATGTAATCCTATGAAATTTCATAATAAGAATTTTTCTTCAAATGGTACCATGAGAAACTTTTCACCCTTAGGGTTTCTAAAGGATCCACCCTCGTACCCTCTCACCTTAGGGTTTCTAAAGGATACACCCCCGTACCCTCTCCTTCTCTCCCCTACGTTGACTCACTTCCCCTTCTTCTTCTTCTTCTTCTTCTTCCCTCACAGTTGCCCCTACCCCCACTCCATGCCTGCCCATAGCCCACCAAAGATAGGTTGTCACTTGTCTGCCATGGTAGTTTGTCACTACCAACATGCCACACGGATGTCTATCATGCGGTAGTGCACCACTGCACTATCATCATCCACTGGTTGGCTTCCCAAGAAGGTGTTTTTGCCTTGGCATGAGTGATGATATGTTGTTGTTTGTCCCTCTTATGCCCTCTCTATAGGGTGATATCTACTCTAGCTTGCCAAATCATTCAGTAGGGATGTTGTAGGTCACCATCCCCTTTGGAGTTACACATATGGCCCCTTCAAAAGGTGCCTTTTGGACTAGAACCTTTGTGAAAATCTCAATCGTACTCTAGTCATTCTTTGTCACCCACGAGATCTAACATGTGGCATGTTGATTTCAGTATAGTGGAAATCTATTTCTAAAAATTTGATAAAACCCTTCAGAACCCTCTTTTCTTTATTTTCATCCCCATGTATTATCCCCATATGTACATGGGTGAGCATTGTCAATGGTTAGGGATCCATTATATATTTCCTATCAAAATACCTTATTCCTGTGATTGTTATTAAATCACATTTATTTTGGATTTCTCTCTCTTTTGTCTCACTTTGCATCTTACAATGACTGTCCATTTCCACCATTGCTTTACCAGTGTTTCTGATTTTCATCCCTCTCCACCACTATACTACCAGTGTGACTGATTCATCACCATGTCTGAAGTTTAGTATGATGAAAAGGATTCACCTTAGACCACCGTCTATAATGATAGTGCTCATATCTCCATAATCAAATTAAATGGATATTATTACATGTTCTAGATGAATACTATTCAAACAATTCTGGAGTCTAGAGATAGGGTGAAATTCATAGAAAAAGTTGTTGAGGATACCCCTTATTGGAAACTGAAAAATATCCAAGTCAAAAGTTGGTTTTAGAATAGTAAAGAGCTATCTATTTCCTCCACATATATGCTCTACAAAACTACAAAGAGTTGTGGGATAATTCTCATTGTCACTACACATAGGGAAAGAATTCCTTGTGTATTTATAAAAATTTGGGATAAATTCTTTGTTGAAGACATGACCCTTGATGAACATTATGACTCCATTGTTATCATGTACCAACATCTTGATTACTTTCAGTATATCTCCTCCGAATATCAAACCAAAGAGCATTCTAATCTCTTTACCACAAAATTTCATAATGGCATTCATCCATACTATGCTCCAGTTCACAACAACATGTTGGAAAGTAACAACTTCACAACTCTAAAAGATGTATTTTTTCATCTTGAACATTTTGACATCCAACTCCTATATTCCACTCCACTAGATACCAACTAGTGATTTCTTGTGGACATGCTTGTGTATATCCCCTAAGACCCAAATACACATTCTACAAAAGTCAACACACCTGGTGGAGAAGTGCTAACAGAAGCACAATCATCCCTATGAACTCATTCTTGGCATTAGGACTGCCCATGTTCCCAAGGAATATATACCCTATTTGTCACCATCTCTTCAGGTGAGCATGAGAAACATCTAAAAGACTCTCAATAGTCTCCGAAAAATCCTATAGGATATAGGGATTCCTTCACCATGCAATCTACCACAATCTCTTGAGCATATTTGGCCTCTGACTAAGGTAATGTCAAGACCTCTATGTTAGCATTCGGTCCTTCCTGGGTTGTTGACAATGGGGCAACCCAACATATGAAGAGTATGATGCACCTTCTCTCCTCCATTAATCCTTTTATTCCCAACTCATCTATCACTTTATTCGATGGTTCCATCAAGCTATTCATCAATGTGGGAGTGTTAACATATCACTTAGACTAAAACTCAAATATGTTCATTATATTACCCATTTTCCCTTTAACTTGGCATATGTTGCTAAATTAGTTGATTCCTTTACCTAAAACCACGCCTTTGGTAGCCATGGTTCTATAATGAAAGACTCTTAGACTTTTAGGATGATTGGTTCGATTTCTAAAATTGGTGACCTATACTCTTTGGTGATGGTGTTTCTTCATTTTCCCTTCTAGTTTCCACATCTCTTCAAATTCACCAACGATATTGTCTCCCCCTCTTAAAAATCTAAAGCACTTGGAGCCCTCTTTATCTAGTTTAAAAAGTCTCTCGTGTGATCTTTATGAATTTGGAAAGAATCATATGAGTTATTCTCATTGAGAAACTACTTCATGTTCTGAAGCTACTTTTGATGTTATTCATAGTGACATTTGTGGTCCATTTTGGACTAATAATTTTGAAGGATTTAATTATTTCATTAGCTTTTTGATGATTTTCCTCACATGACTCATTTACACTTGTTGAATTCTTTGATAAAATGATTGCTTTTTTTTCAAAATATTCATAAAATGATTTCAACACAATTCAATAAATACATTTAAAATCTTCCGAACCAACAACCCCTTATAATATGTTTTGTACATGTGTTTTCATTTTTTTCTAGATTGAACCATCCATCAACTTTCCTACACTCATACCTCAGAATAAAAATGGGGTTGTAGAACATAAAAATCTTCATTTTCTTGACATTTCCCGCACTCTTATATTTCAAGATAAATTTCTAGGGTCTTATTGGTCTAAGACTATTCTCACTACATGTTATCTTATCAATTGACAACTCTCTTTTGTTCCACAGAACAAGTGATTGTTATCTATTTTTTTCTTCTCTCAAAAGACTTTTCATCTCCTTCTGTGTTTTCAAATGTACTTATTTTGTTCATAACTTTGATCCAAAGGAAGATAAATTTGATCCACACTCTATCAAAATGATTTTACTTAGCTATTCTACCTTTCATAAAGGTTTTTATTGTTATCGTCCAAAAAATAGTCTTATGTATGTCTATTCCAATGTTACGTTCCATGGACCTGATGTATTTTTGTTGATTTTGTGTCATCATCCTCACCACCCCAACCTCAAATTTAACCTCAACCTGAGCGCATTGAGCTTGATATTTTTGACTTAGTGATAATAAACCCATCACCCTCCTCTTGACGCTCAAGTCACCCATGTCATTCCTCCACCACAAACATAGAACTCGGAACTATTGTTCACTTTTGAGGATCTATCATGCCCCATGGCTCTCTGGATAGGTTTGCACTCTTGCCCACTCCACCATCCGATATCTCATACACATTTTCTCTTCACAGGCTATGTGAAATTTACCAAGAAGTGATAAGGGTATATGTAAACCAGATATGAGCATAAGCACCCTCTTATTATAGTTCTAGTACTTTAGTTTAGAATTCAAAGAAACAAGAGGAGACTAAATGCCTTCTTGAGAGATAGGTATATATTCAAGTTGTAAACCTAAATTCTCACTGAATCTTAAAATCATTTAGGGTGGGTATGTTATTGTTGGATTTTTGGACATGCCACACTCATATTTGAGATGATTTAATATTTCCTAAATTATGTCACTAACATGTGTATAAAGTGTTTCAAGTGATCAAGGAACTAAGTCAAGATCTAACGACAAAGATTATGTAATGTTATACATGTTTGGATGGTTGTAGGTCAAGTTGTATCATGTATATGATTATACAATTGAGTTTTGTACAACTTGATAGATATGTTGTAAGGATAAGTGATGATGTTCTGAAACCTACCCCAAAACCTAACTCACACTCTTACAAATCCATTAGGGTTGGTAGTTTTTAAATAAAAGTCACTAGACAAGTTTTTCCTACAATTGCATATCCATTCACAGAGTTTGTGTCAATCAAAATCTTTTTGACCGAAATCGAATCGATCAAAGACCATGTGAACCAAATATTAGCTTTTAGTTACATTGAGTCCTGGGTCATTCTCAGTCAAAGAAAATCTCAATTGAGAATGTTGGTCAAAGAAAAGTTCAACTAACAAAGAGCCATTAAACTAGTTGGACCAAGAAGACATACTGACACCTAGTCATTAGAAGCATTTGCACACTCAGAGAACTCTCAGTCAAATAACTTCTCAATTGAGACAATTTCTGATCAAACTTTTTCTCGGCCGAGAATGTTCTGGAACCAAAAAATATTAAGATCAAATTATTTCAACCCAACTAATTTCAAAGGCTAGTTGACCACTAATAACACTCT
Source organism: Alisma plantago-aquatica (assembly GCA_963693085.1). Lineage (NCBI taxonomy): Eukaryota > Viridiplantae > Streptophyta > Magnoliopsida > Alismatales > Alismataceae > Alisma > Alisma plantago-aquatica. Next base: position 1,250,490,214 of record OY856412.1, read on the forward strand.
AGACACTCCTCAAAGGTACCCTAACCACTTGTAAATATTTCCCATAAATAAAAGTGGTCTTAGGACACCTAGATATCAATTTTTCACATTACTTTGAAAAAACAATTGACATACACTTGAGATTACTACTACTTGCACTCTACTCATAGTACTTAGATACTACACTTCAAGTTTCTATCTTTCTATACTAAGCCTTAGCTCAATTTTAATGTCCTATCCACAAAATTAACCTTGCCTAAACCTTTTGTGGAGTGGATCATCATCAGTTGTCTATTACTACTCAAATTTTTAAATCTTGTGGGCTAAATTTTTTCTTCATTTCTCCAATCTATTTATACATTAATGTATTGCTCTTGGATTACTTCTTGGAGTGAAGGATATCCAGGAACCTATGAGAAGAAGGAATCTTCTCAACTTGTTGTTCTTCAACTGGATGTTAGTGAAGAGTTGGTTCAATGCTCTTCCTTGTCTGTCAAAGAAGAGGTGATTTGATGCTCTTCCTCGTCCATCAAAGAAAAGGTGGTCTAGTGCTCTTATTCGTCTCTAATAGGTGAGAGGGTGGCCTTCCTGTGGCCTATAAAATAAGGTGGTAGGTCTCCTTGAGCTGAAAGGAGGGTTTGTCTTGCTCCACGAAAGACACTGGTAAATTTTATGTATTGTGTATCAGTATATAAAAGGAATAAAATACATGGTTTAGAAATCATGGTTGGAAATAACTAGGTAGTGGACTGACCTCATTTTGTGGAATTACTCTAAATATGTGTTTCTTGTAGTTGCTTCATTTATCCACTAACTTTTTTTTTATTTCCACATTCTTTAAGCAAGTTGCAACTAACTATGTTTGTGTTTTAAGTTGCAAAAAATTCCTTTATCTCTATTCACCTGACCTCTAGATATTTCAGTTGTTACTAATGGGTTATCTCCTTTTTTCTATTTTTTCTTCCACCATGTCTATAATGATCTATAAATTCAAAGAAAAGTCACAGTTATTCACTTTATTTCCTAATTCCTTCTCTTTATACATAGAATAAGGTCAAGGTTTGAGACTTTATAGAGAAATTATGTACTTGGGGTATTAGATACAAGAACACACTTTTTATATAGAGTAATATTTTTGGGTAGTAGGTGAGTATTTTAATTCCTATTTTAGAGGTTTAACCATACAATAATCATTAAGTTATATCCCATCAATGTACTTGATTATGGAATTGGGCTAATTTTATATTTTGTATGGAATTGAGATAAAATGGAATGAATTTTGAAATCAATGATCTTTGTAACATATAAATATTTGAGGCCTCAAATAAAATGATCTCAAAAAGAATGATTGGACTACCCATATAACCAATGCACATCTTCTTTTCAAGTATCTCATCGATAGGTACTCTGTGGTTAAGTATGCTCAACCCAATGTAGTACTAGGACAAATGACTATCCTGGAATTTGAACCTTGGTTGAGCATGAGTAGGGCAAAGTACATTGTTGAGTCCATTGGTACAATGTGGTGCCAATCATCATTTCCTAAACTCTACTACCATAAACCCCTAACAAGTATTTCACCCCAAAATCCTACGTGAAAAGAGATCGATACTTCCTACGCATCTCGTACTCCAACTCTCATGTGGCTTGCTCCACTCCATGATGATGCCACAAAACCTTAACCAAAATAATATCCTTCTTCTTCAGCTTCTTCACCCTCTGGTCTAAGATCAAAGCAAAACCCTTCACATAAGACACATCCTCATCCAACTCAACCTCCATGGGTTGTAACACTAGCTCTGTGTTAGGGTGACACTTCCTCGACATCAAAACATGAAACACCGGATGCAACCTGTGCAACTCAGGTGGAAACTCCAACTTATAAGCAACCTTCCCAACACGTGCCACCATAGGGTAAGGTCCCACATACCTGGGATCCAACTTACCCTTCTTCCTGAATCTCAACACGCCTTTCCAAAGAGAGACCTTAAGGTACACCTTGTCTCACACTTGTAACTCAAATTGCCTCTGATGATTATCAACAAAGGATTTCTTCCTATCCTGGGCTACCTACAGCAGTTGTTATATCATCTTAATCTTCTCTGTTGTCTGTTGTAGATGCTCATGACCCAAAAGCTGATATTTCATACCAACACAATGGAGATCTACAACACCTCCCATAAAAGGCCTCGTGTGGTTCCATATTGATACTCCTCTGATAGCTATTATTGTAAGAAAACTCTATCAAACTAAGGTGTACATCCCAACTTCCCAAAAATTGCAAGACACAGGCTCTCAACAGATCCTCTAAGGTTTGAAAATAGCCCTCTCGGACTGTGCATCTATTTGTGTGTGGAATGCCATACTAAACCTCAATTTCATACCCATGGCAATGTGTAGATGCTCCCCAAAGTGTCTGGTAAACTGAGGACCTCTATCGGACACTATCGTCACTAGAATATCATGCAAACTGACTATCTCATGAACATACACCCATTCCAACTTATCAATTGTATACGTCATCTTCACATGGAGGTAGTAAACTGAATTTGTCAACATGTCCACTATCATCCATATGGAATCATGACCTTTGGCTATCCTAGGAAGTCCACCATAAAGTCCATCATAATGTGATCCCATTTTCAGTGCAGTATAGGTAACAGTTGCAAAGTCCTTGTAGGTTTTTGATGATCTGCCTTAACCTACTGACACACGGGACACTTGGCCACCAACTCATCCACATCATGCTTCAGGACATGCCACCAATACATATCTTTTACATTGTGGTACATTTTGGTATTGCCTAGATGCATAGTGTATATCAAAGAGTGAGCCTCTTTAACAACCAACTTCCTCATATTGTCGACATCATGAACCATTGCTCTACTATCATAACACATTATCCCATCCTCTGACTCATGGAATCCATCATGCTTCTCGCTGCCAACTCTACTTAGATCTACTGTATCACAATATCATCATGTTGTGCATCTCTGATCTACTGTCTCATCATAGGCTTCACTTGTAACTGAGCCAACAAACCTGCCAACAAGGAGACTTCCAACTTCACATTCATCTGGAAAAGAGACACTAACATGTCTCACTTATGGCACACCAAAGAACACAACTATGCATTATCATCCAATGGTAACAAATAAGACTTCCTACTCAAAGCATCTGCCACAACATCCATCTTTGCCAAATGGTAGTCTATGGTGTAATAATAGTCCTTGATCAGCTCCATCTAGCGTCTGTGCTGCATGTTCAGCTCCTACTTTGAGAAGATGTATTGTAGGTTCTTATGGTCCGTGAAGATTTGACACTTCTCACCATAAAGGTAGTGTCTACATATCTTCAAAGCATGGACAACAACAACAAGCTACAAATCATGCATTAGATAGCTCTCCTCGTGTTTCTTAAGTTGTCACAAAGCAAAAGAAATTATGTTCTTATCTTGCATCAACACGCAACCCAAACCATTCTTTGATGCATCATAAAAGATGATGTAGCCCTTCCCTTATTCAAGAAAAATTAGCATTAGTTCATTGTCCAGCTTCTCTTTAAAAATCTAGAAAGAACACTGACACTTGTCATCCCTGACAAACAATACACTCTTCCTCATCAACTTCTTTAGGGGTAATGTCATGACATTGAAGTTCTTGATGAAACTCCGGTAATAGCCTGCCAAGACAAGGAAATTGCAAACCTCCATCAGTGTCATTGGCTGATCCCATTCTAAAACTAATCGTGCCTTCTTAGAATCCACACGAACACCCTTAACAGATATCACATGCCCTAGAAAAGACACCCCCTTCAACCAGAACTTGCACTTGATGAACTTAGCGTACAAATTGTAATGCCTCAACAAGGTCAACACATGTCGTATATGTTTCTCATGTTTCTTCCTATCACTAGAGTAGATAAATATGTCATCTATGAACACAACCATAAATTGATCAAGATAAGGTTGAAACCTCATTTCATCAGGTCCATGGACATTGTTGATGCATCGGTTAGCCCAAATGACACAACCACAAACTTGTAGTGACCATACTGAGTCCTAAAATATGACATGGGTATGTCATCCACCTTGATTTCACAACTAGTGGTATCATGGACTCAGATATATCTTATAAAACATAGTGGCACCTTGTAACTGATCAAACAGATTGTCAATCCATGACAAAGGGTACTTGTTCTTGATTGTCACTTTGTTCAACTGTCGATAATCGATGTGTAACCTATTAGATATGTCCTTCTTGTTGACAAACAACACAGGAGAACCCCAAGAAGAAGTGCTTGATCTGATAAATATATTCTCTAACAACTCTTGCAACTGCTTCTTCAACTCTTGTATCTTTGTTGGTGTTATTCTGTACGGTGTCTGTGCTATCGATTGTGTACTAGAAACCTAATTGAACTCAAAATCAATCTCTTGAGGTGAGGGAACACCATGAAACTCGTCAAGAAACACATCCTCAAACTCATGGACAATGGGCCCCCAATTGAATAGTAGGATTCCTCACCTTAGTATCCACCACATGTGCCATGAATGCTTTGTTGGATCAAGGGCTCTAGAGGGGGGGTGAATATAGCTTCACAAATTTCACAAGACAAATTAAACCACCAAATTATTAAGTGCAAAAACTTAAACATTTAGCCAATTTGATATCCTAACTAACATGCATATAAAGGGTGAGAGACAAGGAAGAACATACACTTGGACAAAGTGGTTTAGAGTGGTTCCACACTTCAAACTAGAAGTGAGTCAGTCCACTACCTAGAGGTGGTTAGACTCTAGGAATTTGCAATCTTGATGCTCTTATATTCATTCATAAGATTACAAGACAAAAACCACATTCATCCAAGGACTTAATACCTCAAGCAAGGATCTTCAACCTATCGAAGGAACTTACCCACTTGAGCAAGGAGTCTTTAGCCTTCAACAAGGACTTACCCACTCCACCTTTAAGTCTTTGGCCTTCAAAGAATTACCTATCCTTCTTGAACGTCCACCTTGCCTATCTCCTTCACTTTGAGATCTAGAACACCATGCTTTCTTCAACCTTGAAGAACAACAACTCCTTCTCCTTCACTCGGAGAAGATCTTCAGCCTTTTCTTCAATAGGAAAGGGGGTAGGAAGATGGAGGTGGAGAGCTTTACATGGATACAAGAGCTATCTCTCTTACAACAGATCCTAACTCACTCATACTCATGGATTTGACTTGAAGGTAGAGAGAGAAAGGGGCTCAAAGGTGTGCAAAACTCTCAACTAAGCAAGAACCAAGCATATATGGAATGAGCAACCTTGGAATGAACTCCAAGTGGTCCTATTTATAGTTGAGGGTGCCCCTTTGAGTTGGCAAACACTTAGGGTCGAATTATAGCCATTTTTTCCAAAGGCAACGGATCGATTTTTGTCCAAATAAGTCATCAATGGTCACAATCACTATTTCTGCAATTTTTGTACAGTGCATTCGGTCGAGTTTCAATAAAGGTAACTCGACTGATTGGGTAAAAGACAAACCCAATTTTCAAACCATCGGTCGAGTTTGTCCAGAGGAAACTCGACTGACCAATGAAAGTTGTGTTTGGTTAGTAACCCCATTAGTCGAGTTCTATGAATGCACAACTCGACCGATGCACTCTCTAGAAAATGGAACCAGTGGATCGGTCGAGATTGTAACTCAACCGATCAACAACCTGTGATCAATTTTCTAAAGTGCATCTAAAGTGATTAAAACTTGGTGCAAAGTGTCCCAATCAATTTTCTCATCTTAGTTACAAGACATATCATCAACACAAGTGATTACAAAAATCTTCTAAGGTCATTTACATGTATTCTCAAATTTACACACTTGTATAGATTTTGACTTGAACTATAACAAATTAGGGCTTGAGTGATTTGATCCTTTTCATGTACCTAACATCTGAAATCAATTTGGAATACACATATTAGATACATATGAATGGAATGGTTAAGTCATTATCAAAATATGGGAAATGTATAACCTCTAGGTCAACATTCTCCCCCTTTTTGACAATGACAAACCATTCCTCAAACATATTGAAAAGGATATAGAAGTTATACCTTTGCCTTGTGAATTTGGGGGATTCAAGATTTGAATAATGTGAATTTCTCCCCCTCAATCTATACTTACTTTATCCCGCATAGTTAGTCTATCTACACAAAGCAATTGTAACATACATGTACTATATGGTCCTTTGCAAGTCACATGATAAAACAAGTAAAATGAACAAGAAAAGGATCTCATAAGCAATAAACAACAATATGAAAAAATATCAATATGATTGAGTTTCAAGACATTGAAATTCTCTCCCCCTTTTGACATTATCAAAAAGGAGGGGGGTAGAAGAGAATACAATTAGGTCTTCTCCGAACACAATCAAGCAGATAATCATGCATGCAATCTCATATTATATGTCAACCAGAGACAAAAGAAACACACAATCTTAGTCATAATCAAAATATGGGGAATTATGGCACCAAATCATAATATATAACCGAGTAAAGAGCATGAGTGCACATAATATAGATTACAACTCAGAAGCATGTTCTCATAAAAGCAGCTACAAATAAGAATCAATGAAAAATGAAGATGAAAAAGAACATCTCAGATAACATGCCCAGATGTTTCTAATACAAAATAGCCTAGAAAGATATTTATGACCAACATACTAGACTAGAAACTAAAAAACAAGCTAGAGATCTAGACTATCTATGTCCACAACATCATCATCATTAGATCCAGGCTTGTAGTCCTTATCTCCATCTGAGGATGCAGCAACAGTAGTGGCTTCATCACTTGAATCACCACCAGAGTCATCACCATCATCAGAGGCATCCTCACCATCACCATCATCGTCGTCAGCAGTGGCAGTCTCAGCATCATCCTGGTCAGGCATCTCCTCGTTTGTAGGAGGACCAAAACCACGACCAGGCCAACGAACATTATGCTCCTCCCAAGTCATACCAAGAGCATAGAGCTTATTGGCCTAAGGGAAGGATGGAGCAGAATCGCCAAGACTGGCAAGCAGGGTGGCCAAGGGGCCAGCAGGCAACGAGAGGTACATGGGAGCAGAACCACCACCAGTAGAGGGTGGAAGAGCAGTAGCGGAAGGCTCGGGGGTAGGGTAGTAATGATTATATGCATAAGAAGCATACTCACTACCGGGGAAAGGCTGGTAGGTGGGGTAGGGGTGTGTACAGGATATGTTCATGTTAGACATGATATAACATAGATCCTGGTGCAGGTTCTCCTGGACTTGTTGGTTGTATGCTTATTGGTGCATCATGTAGCCCATAAGGGTTTCATTAGATACATGAAACGAAGCACGGCCAGGTCGAGGTGGCTGAGGAGGTGGAGCTTGGTCAGACGAGGCAGGGGTTGCAGAGGCAGAGGCTGAGGGTGAAGCACTAGGCGTGGAGGAGGCAAAAACAGGAACGAACTTCTGAATAATGGTTTCACTGATACACACACCCTTTCTAGCTAGCTTGTAATGATAGTCAGAAAAGAGTGATTTCTCAGTAGAAAACTGAAACAAACCAGAAGTCAGGGCTAGATAGGGTGGATGGGTGCCTCAGGTGTTCTTACCAGAATCAAAACAGATCATGTGGTGAAGAATGTATCTTGACCATTTGACTCTGATATTCTCAAGGATGCAGTACATTCAGACCGCAGTGTTCTCTGCAATATCCATTTGATTTTTCTTAAGATGGATGTTGCAGTTGATCACTAGGGCTAAGATACACTTCCTGAGATCGAGGGAGGAGGAGGGTAGGGTGCTCTTCTTCTTATATGGAACATCGAGTTTCTTCAAGTAGCGATGAATGTCAGGAAGAGTAAGCTCATTCTGCTTGTAGAAACCCTCAGGCTCCAAAAGGTCAAAGTACTCGTTGTAATCCTTGAACCAAGAGTCATTCTCATCTCTATAAAAGAAGACATTTAGAATATCCTCAGAGATTTTAAAACTCTTCCCGACGATCACGGAAGTCAGGGTTACTTGAGTATTCAGTGGGGGTACAAGGGTGACGTAATTCCAACGTAGGTTAGCGTAGAATTCATGAATTGCTTTTGTGTTTATCATTGAATTGTGAAAGTAGTCACGCTCAACAGCAAGGGTAGAGAGGTGATGAACGGCTAATAACTTAGCTACTTGGTCTATGACCGCTTGACGCCTAGGGCTAGGGTCAAATAAAGCTCTAAAAGGGAAAGGACTCCTAGGAATAAGGTCCTTATACCTATTTGCAACTTCTATTGAGACAAATGAGGTGTCATCGAAGGGAATCAAGTGTTTAGATGAAGAAGAGGAAGGAGCATTGCTTGGGGCAGATCTCTTTCTTCTATGGGAAGCCATGGAGGCGAAAAGAAGGAGAAGTAGAGATCAAATGCACAAAGCAGGCCACAAAGACCGTCGAAACACTAACAAAGAGCAAAAGGGGAGGTCTAGGGCAACCTATCTAGGTCGGGAAAGGGCTAGGATAGGGAAGTTAAGGGTTTGGGTAGAGAGCTAAGGGTTAGAAGAAGGCGAATCGGTCAGCTATTCTCTAGTTGAGAGGGAGAATAGTCGGCCGAACCCAACTTAAGTTGGCTTCAGCTCACTGATCCGTCGAGTTTTGAGAGTCAGAAACTTGACCGATTGGTCCATTTTATAACATCTCTCGGCCACTAATTGGCCGAGTTTGTCCTGGGGGGAATTCAAACGATGGTCAACCTGACCTAAAACCATCAAACTCAATTTCTAGCCATATGAATGCTAATTAAATTCATTTTTTGAGTCTATTATGTATATTGAACATGCTTAGGCACATATCACTCATCATTGGGTACTATTTAGCGATAAAATAAGAAATTCAAGAAATGCCCAAAAACAAGTGAAACTAAGCATGTCAATAAGCAAATTAGGCAAATTTAGCAATTTTAGGAAAGCAAGGTGAGTAAAGCATGAGCAAGACATATAGGTTAAAAACAACTAGCTAGATAACATTTCAATATCATCTGAAGCAATTATGAGTAGTTTAGATCTAATAAAATTAAATTGATCTCTAGCTAGAGGTTTCGTGAAAATGTCCACCAATTCATATTCCGTGTCCACATGCGTGATATATATATCCTTTTGGGCAATGTGATCATGAAGAAAATGATGATGAACCTCTATATGTTTAGCTCTACTATGTAATATATGATTATAAGAAAGATTGATTGCACTAGCATTGTCACAATAGATAGGAGAAGCATCAAAATGTATGTTAAAGTCTTAGAGCATTTGCTTCATCTATAGGACTTGGGCACAACAACTCCAGGATGCAATGTACTCAACCTCGATAGTTGATAATGCCACAGTGCTCTATTTCTTAGAAAACTAAGACACCAAGCATGGTCCTAGAAGGAAGCAAGTGCCACTTGTGCACTTTATATTAACCAAACAGCCCATGTAATCTGCATCACTATATGATTTAAGAGTAAAGTCCCTTGACTTAGGGTACCATAGACCAAAGTTTTGAGTTTTGGCTAAGTACCTTAAAATCCTCTTAACGACAATAAGATGTGATTTCCTAGGAATTGATTGAAAGTGAGCACACAAGCCAATACGAAACATAATATCAGGTCTGGAGGCAGTTAAATAAAGTAAACTTCCAATCATACCTCTATAGAGATTCTCATCTACCTTCTCACCTTATTCATCTCTATTAAGTTTGGAAGTGTTGGACATGGGTGTGTCCATCGGCTTCATGTTCTCCATTCCAAAGTGTTTGAGTAGTTCATTGGTGTACTTGCCTTGGTTGATGAAGTTTCCATCTTTGGTTTGCTTGATTTGGAAGTTGAGGAAAAAAGTCAACTCACTCATCATGCTCATCTCAAACTCACTCTGCATAAGAGAACTAAACTCCTTGTAAAGATCATGATTAGTCCCACTAAAAATGATATCATCAACAAAAATTTGAATGATAAAAAATTGCTAGAAGTGTGTTTTAGAAATAAGGTAGAATCAACTTTGCCCCTGACATAGCCATTGTCTAACAAAAAGTTCTTTAATTTCTCATACCAAGCTCGAGGTTCTTGTTTGAGTTCATGGAGAGCCTTTTGTAGCAAGTAAACATGATTAAGTAGCTTGTCATTTTCAAAGCCCAGAGATTGAGCAACACATACTTCCTCCTCGATTGTACCATCCAAAAATGTACTTTTAACAACCATTTGATATTGCAAGATTTTTTTATAACTAGTAAAGGCAAGTAGCATTCTAATAAATTCAAGTCTAGCAACAAGAGCATAAGTTTTATCAAAATAAATACCTTCCTGCTGATTATAGCCTTGTGCCACTAACCTTACTTTGTTCCTTACCGCCTAGCCATTTTCATCAAGCTTGTTGGGTAGACCCACTTGGTGCTAATGATTTGTCTATCACTTGGTCTTGGCACTAAGGTCCACACACAATTTTTCTCAAATTGCTCTAGTTCCTCCTGTATGGCTAGGATCCAATCATCATTTCCAAGAGCTTCCTTGATGTTCTTCAGCTCCATCTATGAGATGAAAGCATTGTCTTCTTGTTCTTTGTTGTAGAAAGCTCGTATCTTCACTCTCTCAAATGGGTTGCCAATGATTAGCTCTTTGGGATGATTCTTTGCAAAGCGAGGAGTGGGATCCTTCTTCTCTTCATCTTCTACTTCTACCACATGCTTACCTTTGTTGTCGATGTTGAGGTCTTTCAAGATAGGAATCAAGTCATATGCAACATCATTATCAACAACATTCTTTCCAATAGCAGGGTTAGATTCAACAAATTTGACATTAATAGATTCTTCAATTTTAGACAGTTCAATATTGAAAACTCTATAAGCCTGACATGTAGTGCTATAGCCTAGGAAGAAAGCTTTGTATGATTTTGGATCAAACTTTTCGAGAGAATCCTTCGTGCTCAAAACAAAACAAGGACATTTGAAAATGTGAAAGAAATCAATGGATGGCTTTCTACCACGCCATAACTCATAGGGGGTTTTCTTCAAAGAAGGATGCGTAAAAAAATAGTTTTGAACAAAGCAAGAGGTGCTAACGGATTCAACCCAAAACTTCTTAAGAATGTCATATTCTAGAAGCATGGTCCTAGCCATCTCCTGTAGTTACCTATTCTTTCTCTCTACTATCCCATTTTGTTGAAGTGTACGAGGAGGAGAGAAATTGTGCGAGTAACCAGATTTTTCACAAAAATGCTCAAAAATATCATTTTCAAACTCTCCCCCATGGTCATTGCGGATAGAAACAATCCGACAAGAAGCTTCATTTTCAACTCATTTACAAAAGCTTGAGAAAACATCAAGATTATCACTTTTAGAAATGAGAAAGAATGTCCAAGTATAGCGAGAGAAATCATCAACAATCACAAGACAATTCTTAGAACCACGAAGCATTTGAGTTCTCATAGGTCTGAATAGATCAATATGAAGAAGCTCAAGAGATCTTTTGGTACAAGAACTCCTTAGGATTTGAAGGAGGACTTGGTTTGCATTCCTTGTGTACAAGGTTGGCATTCCTCATCCTTATCAAAATCCAATTTAGGAAGACCCCGAACCATTTCCTTTTTGCTCAATTTATTCATTTGATGCATATTCACATGACCCAACCGACGATGCCAAAGAGAAATATCATTTTTATCCACAATCAATCATCTATCAAGTACGAGCTTTAGTGCATCAAGCAAAATAACATAAAGATTACCATTTCTAGTTCCCTTATATATGACATTGTAAGTGAGGGAATCTAGAAGCAAAATTATAAAGTAAATAGGATAAGATAACCATTATCACAAAGGTGGGTTACACTTATCAAGTTGTGATGTAGGCCATCAACAAGAAAAACATTTTTAATACTTAGCTCGTTGCCTACATCACCCTCACCTATTACCTTACCCTTTTTGTTGTCCCCAAAGGTCATTGATACTCCTTTCTTTTTCATGAATTTGTTGAAATGGCTGATTTCACCTGTCATATGCTTTAAGTGTCCACTATCAACAATCCACCTTATTTTGACCTACATGAAAGAAGGATGTTGGTACCCAACTCAAACTTTGGAATCTAGTTTATCTTGGGGATCCATTTCATCTTTGGGTTGGTCCCTTTTGGCTTGTAAGGACAATAAGTAGTGATCATCACATTTACAATGAACACATACCATTGGGTTCTTAGAGCCAAAAGTCTCTCCATGAAAGATAGGAGGTTTCACACTCTTCTTCTTACCCTTACTCTTGTTCTTGTTCTTACCCTTAGGAGTAGTCCCGTCATATCCTAAACCAATAGTACCAATTTATTTAGTAGAGTGTTCTAGGACAACATTAGGAGATTTCTATTATGTAAGAAACTTTTGCAAAGAAGTTCTTAATTTAGTATTATCATCACTAAGGTTAATAATAGTAGAAGATAAACTAGCAAGATCATGTCTAGCATGCAATAGGTCAGCCTCTAAATAGAGGGCTTTAGTATGAAAAGAATCACGTTCTACAGTAGTGCTAGCTACCTCATTACTTTGCAAAATAGATATAGATGATAGATCAATAACTTGAGCAAGAAACTTAGCATTTTTAGATTTAAGAAAAAGAATTTCCTTTTGATAAGCATGAGTTTCTTGCTTCCCAGATTCATCAATGAGATTAAGTTCTACATTTTGAGTTTTAAGAACATCTATCTCATCTTGGCATTTTTGGATCTCTTCCTTAAGAGCAGCAATGTTCTTAAGGTAGATATCATTCTCAACTTCAGCTCCATTGTATTGGAGCCCAAGATCAAGAAATTGCCCTTGCAAGGTATCAATACTATCAAGGTGCAGCTTTACATTTTGATCGAGAATCTCAATCTTAGCATAATGATCATCTATTATCTTTCCTAACCTTTCTTTTTAGATTTGCATTTAGTAAAAAATGACCGACAAGCATTAAGCATATCAATAAGAGTTTCTTTATACATGTCATGCAAGTTGACTTCACTTACATCACTTGCCTCACTTACCTCACCTATATCATCACTTGTAGAGGCCATGAGAGTAAGGTGGCATTCTCCATCTTCAGAGCTAGAAGAACTTGAGGATGACTCCTCCCAAGCTGCATGAGATGCATTTTTCTTCTTCTTTCTTTTTTCCCCTTTCTCTTGTATTTGCCTTCTTTCTTGTTCTCCTTGTCCTTCTTGTGGCTACTCTTGTGGTGGATCTTCTTGGCCTTTGGGCAGTCACTCTTGTAATGGCCTTTTTGGCCACATTCATAGCGTCTAGGATTTGTTGAAGAAGGCTTCCCCTTGAAGTTTTTTCCCTTGGAGTAGTTGGCTTCATGCTCATTTAGGCCTTCATCTTCACTTGAGGAAGGAGTAGGGGACTTGAGTGCAAGTTGTTGCTGCCGAACCATCTCTTCAATTTGAGCTTTGAAGGATGTGTCCTTGATCTTCTTGGACTCCTTCTCTTCTCTCTTTTCTTCTTCTTCTTGCTTATCAAGCCTTGGTTCATGGGCTTGAAGGTTGCCAACCAGCTCCTCAGTTGACAATTCACTAAGCTTGTACACTTCTTCAATGGATGTAACCTTGGGCTCCCATCTCTTTGGAAGACATTTTAAGATCTTGGATTTGATTGTGCATTTGTCCATCACACTACCAAGGACTGTCAATCCATTGATGATCACATTAAGCCTTGTGTACATGTATGCCACTCTTTCTTTCTTGCCCATCTTGAAGTTCTCAAGTAGACCACCAATCATGTAGATCTTGGCTTCCTTCACTTGCTCTGTTCCTTCATAGGTGACACATAGCTTGTTCCAAATTTCATGTGCAGTGTCCCAAGAGCAGATCCAGTTGAACTCGGATGGGGTGAGGGTTGCATAGATGATGCTCATGGCTTTGGAATTGAGCTGAGCTTGCTTCATTTGGGCTTCCGTTCATGTGGAGATTTCCCCCTTTGGATCTTCATACTTTAGATGCACCACCTTCCACATCTCATATCTTACCCCTTGGAGGTAGAACATCATTCTTCTCTTCCAATAGAGGAAGTTGGTGCCGTCGAAGACTGAAGGTCGCATGGAGAAGCTTCCCTCCAAGTTGAGAGATCTAAGTGCTAAATCACCCATCTTCTCCTACTTGTGGAAGTAGCTTGGAGAAGACCTACTCTGATACCACTTGTTGGAACAAGGGCTCTAGAGGGGGGTGAATAGAGCTTCACAAATCTCATAAGAAAAATTAGGCCACCAAATTATATTAAGTGCAAAAACTTAAATATTTAGCCAATTTGAGATCCTAACTAACATGCATAGCAAGGGTGAGAGACAAGGAAGAACATACACTTAGACAAAGTGGTTTAGAGTGGTTCCACAATTCAAACTAGAAGTGAGTCATTCCACTACCTAGAGGTGGTTAGGATTCAGGACTTTGCAATCTTGATGCTTTCATAATCATTCATAAGATTACAAGACAAAAACCACATTCATCCAAGGATTTAATACCTCAAGAAAGGACAACCTACCGAAGGAACTTACCCACTTGAGCAAGGAGTCTTTAGCCTTCAACAAGGACTTACCCACTCCACCTTCAAGTCTTTGGCCTTCAAAGAATTACCTATCCTTCTTGAACATCCGCCTTGCCTATCTCCTTCACTTGGAGATCTGGAACACCATGCTTTCTCAACCTTGAAGAACAACAACTCCTTCTCCTTCACGCAAAGAATATCTTCAACCTTTTCTTCAATAGGAAAGGAGGTAGCAAGATGGAGGTGGAGAGCTTCACATGGATACAAGAGGTAGCTCACTTACAACATATCCTAACTCACTCATACTCACAGATTTGACTTGAAGGTAGAGAGAGAAAGGGGCTCAAAGGTGTGAAACACTCTCAACTAAGCAAGAACCAAGCATATATGGAATGAGCAACCTTGGAATGAACTCTAAGTGGTCCTCTTTATAGCTGAGGATGCTCCTTTGAGTTGGGGAACACTTAGGGTCGAATTATATCTGTTTTTTCCCAAGGCATTGAATCTATCTCCGTCCAAATAAGTTACCAACGGTCACAATCACTTTTTCTGCAATTTTTGTACAGTGTATTCGGTCGAGTTTCAGTAAAGGTAGCTCGACCGATTGGGTAAAAGAAAAACCCAATTTTCAAACCATCGGTCGAGTTTGTACTGAGGAAACTCGACCAACCAACGAAAGTTGTGTTTGGTCAGTAACCCCATTGGTAGAGTTCTATGAATGTACAACTCGACCGATGCACTATTCAGAAAATGGTACCGATGAATCGGTCGAGATTGTAACTCGACCGATCAACAGCCTGTGATCAATTTTCTAAAGTTCATCTAAAGTGATTAAAACTTGGTGCAAAGTGTCCCAATCAAATTTTTCATCTTAGTCACAAGCCATATCATCAATACAAGTGATTACAAAAATCTTCTAAGGTCGTTTACATGGATGTCTAAATTTACACACTTGTATAGCTTTTGATTTGAACTGTAGAAAATTAGGGCTTGAGTGATTTGATCCTTTTCATGTACCTAACACCTAAAATCAATCTTGAATACACATATTAGATACATAATAATGGAATGGTTAAGTCATTATCAAAATATAGGCAATGTATAACCTCTAGGTCAACATGCTTCACAACCCTACCTCATCAGCCTCTCCGCTGTAATAGCTAACACCAAACACGTTAGGATAATCCTCCTATCTCCTTAGAAGACCCACAAAACATCATCGTCAAAGACCATTTCCACCTTGGAACTACACTCAAAGACCACCATGTACTTCTCCAAAGTATCCATTCCAAGGATCACATCGAATCCATGCATGTCAACTGGTGTAAGGTCCACTTGAATGTTACGTCCTAAGAAAGAAAGAACGCACGATGGACACACCTCCCACAACTCAGTGGAACCAACCAAAGGGGTTTCTAAGAGGAGACTATCAAATCTATGACTAACAGGCAAAGAAAAACTAGCTATCACTCCTATAGTGATAAAAGAGTGTGTTGCACCTGGGTCAACCAAAATAGATATAAAGTAGGGATAAGACAAATCAAAATGAAATAACTCCATCTGACCTGTCATGACCTGAGGGTTGAATACTTCTTCTGGAGACTCATAGCATAGAATCAAGTCATTTCCTATTATTGCCCTTGTCCTCTGTTGGCTTGCCTAGACGATCGATCCTTTGATGCTTGGTCTCATCCTCTACCACTACTGAACTGTTGTCATTGAGAACCTTGCTGACTTTGTCTCAGTTGTTGGGTCACCTCCTCATCCTTCATTGGGAAAAACAACCTTGTATGCCTGATCTATCCACACCTGAAACAAGTATTGCTTTCATTCCATGGCCTGGACGATGATGTTACTAAAACTAACACCACACTATGAGCTCCTAGTGATGGAAATCTATGACCGCTGTCCTTGCTCGATGACCACTGTGATTGAAAAATGACCTCTACTATGACTGAGGTGAAAAGAACCCAGGCTTCTTGAAGCCTCCATAACATTATCCCTAGTACCGCGCCAGTCTCTTCTTGGTGTTACCTTCACACTTCTCTATCGCTAACCATTTAATCCACCTCACGGACTCCACAAACATGGCAAACCACTCCCTATTCTCTAAAGTTGATATTGTCGTTGTCAACTCTAAGCTCAACCCTTTTTCAAAATGTCTGATCCTCTCCTTATCTGTCGCAACCATGTGTGGGTAAAACCTCAAAAGCTCGATGAACTTGGCCTCATACTCATTAACCGTTATAGATCCATGTCAGATCTTCTCAAACTAAGAGATCTTCTCATCTAATTTTGTCTCTGGGAAGTATCAGTTGACAAACTCTTATCAAAACTACTCAAAAATGATCACCACTCCAGGCCTCTTCTCCTCCTCAATGGCCCACCAATGTCCAACATTGCCCTTTAAAAGGTACACCATGTCCTTCACCTTATTCCCTTCTGGGATGTTGAGGATCTTAAAGGCCTTTTCCAATTTTGTCAGCCACATATCTATGTTTGTTGGGTCCGTCTTACCAACGTACTTGATCACCACCACACACCTTAACCTCTCAAAGATTTTCCTAAAACCCTGGGATTCTGCATTAGGAACAACTGGACTATCTTGGGATACATGCATTCTATCCACAATATGCATGATTATGGCCATGAACTATCCAAACACGGACTAGAAAGTGGGATTGACCATAGTTTTTGGGTTGAACTGAGGCACTTCAGGCACTCTATCAACCCGTGCATGTGTAACACCCCACTTTTCACAACATGTAAACATCACTGAGCGGAAACTCTTTACTCAAGGGGGTGTCACATAAATCATTTGCAATTTAAATAAATAGAACACTTTGCATTGAAAGAAATCTGATTCATACATAGTTCAAGATAGGAAAACTACATCGAATACATTTAATCTACTTTAGTAGAAAGACTATACATGATATACATTCTATCTAATCTTTGGATCATCTTAGTAAATGGAACCCCACTAGGTTCTTTCTTCTTGAAGTTTCCTTGAACTAATCCTGGCGTGTCATGTAACTTCTTTCTCCTAAGCTTGATCCTTATCTGCGAGCATCTTGTCCCCAGCCATGCATAAAACCAATGGTAAGTGGAATTGAACATATCATAATATAAAGAAATTTTGAAAAGTGAAAATAGACTTTGACCATTAAACATTAAACATTAAACATTAAACATTAAACATTTAAAAGACATACAATTACTTTTTAAATTCTCTTTTATCTTGACCTATATAAGGATCCTCGGGGTTGCATATAAGTGCCTCTTCTCTTATGCACCGAAGTGCCTCTTGGGTTGCACCGAAGTGCCTCTTCTCTTATGCACCAAAGTGCCTCTTGGGTTGCACCGAAGTGCCTCTTAAATTTTGCTCTGAGGAGCCTCTTAATGAGGACCTTATATAAGCTATCTTTTACATTATCTTTCTCTTGAAAACTCTTGCTTTGCTCTTAAAACATAACTTTAACTTTACCCTTAATATTCATGAAGATGATACCATAATATAAACAGTAAAACATTACATTCCATTCATCACAAGTTCATGGACTTTAAGCAATTAAAATAGATAGCACATTCAAAAAATTCATTGCATACATACATACATAAAATCAACCATTAACCATGCTCAATTAGCATGTACCACTTACCTTATACTTGGGTAAGATCTGATTTCTATTCCTAGGTTTAGTAAATCCTACTCGCATCCTTGGGGTTTGAAAACCCTAAGCATCATGTTCATGACATTCAACATATCAATCTATATTCCATTCATCACCTAAAACCCTAATTATACATATGCACACTTATTCACTTTAGATATCCTAGTATTATCATTATGATCATGGTCATATTGAGTTATCATTATGTTCAATAATACCAGGTATTATCACAAAAGAGAGTTTTTAATGTTTTTAACATGACTAAGATACAAATCTAGGTTTTTTTTCTTCGTTAATCACTTTAACATATATTGGCATTACTTTTAGAATAGGGATCAGAATTAGGCACTGGAAGTGTCATATCTAGATTCTACACATTTTTCTAATTATTTTGATATATAAGTTTGCCATAATTGGATATTCTTATCATTATATAGGGAGTTTGCAATATTCACCTCTATTGATCATCCCATGTCGTTGGATGCCCATCTGAGGGTCAGATCCGATCAGAGCTTCAGCCCTTCCTGGCTCTATCTAGTCGCAGCCCAGATGGACTTGTCTCGTGCCTGGGCTTGGCCCAAAAAGATTGGCTGAGGATGCACGGCCCACCTGGCCTCATCTCCACGCTCATGTGCTATGTGTGAGACAACACAAACGCACAAGCATCTGTGCTTTGTCCTCCACCATCCACTGATGAAGGAATCCACTCACTAGAACTTGCTACATCTATGATTTGGCCCAAAAGATGTCGTCGTCCCTTCTCCTACTCCTCCGTACACAAGGAAGGATCACCATGGCTACCCCTTGGCGTCACCCTCTAGTCCATCCTCCGTCATCTAGGGTGCCGCCTACTGGAGGTTCAATTCCGATTAGCATGGCTCTGTGAGGGAATCGTCTCTCAGGCTGGTTGCCACCTGGGGCCCTCGCTGACAGGATAGCAAGGCGTCGTCACCTTGGAACAAAATGGCTGCCCACAGCTGATGAACTCCAGGTCATAGGAAGTCAGAGGGTGATCTGCAGAAGGACGAAGGAGAAGAAGGTGCCCAAGGTGTTTGACCTTGTTCCTCGGTCGTACTTGCCATGGCTGTTGTCTGGAAGGTACCGTCATCACCTTTAGATCAGGGCGCTTGGTACTTCTTCCTCCTCTAAAACTCAATAGTAACAACATCTATTGATCTGTGAGTTCAAAATAGTTGCAGCAGGCTCCCCCACGAGAGATAACAGGAGGCCTGGACCAGATCATGGTATTGAGGTCTCTGCCTCACAACACCTTGGTCGACTTCCTGGCTGAGGCTAGGGTTCTTTCCTTTCTTGATGGTAGATGGGACTAGGTCTGAACGTGGTTCCTTTCAATAGCCATGCCAGTGAGAGGGAACCCTAGGTTTAGGAGAAGGGTGACAATAGTTAAAGAAGGGAAGAAGGAAAGATGACGCTGTAGGGTTTTCATGTGAAGTCTCCATATATATAGATATAAATGTATTCCTCTCAAGATCTTGGTTTCCTTCTTCTCTCTTCATAAGAGGAAAGATGTCTACCCTTTGGAAAGAAATAACTACATGCCTCTTATAAAACTAGAAATTCCAATGTTATGAGAAGAAATTCTCCAAACAAAACCTTACTAGGCAAGCAACCTTATTTATGTGTATTCTTTCTTTAATTATAATATTGAAACGAATATAATTCATAGGTTATCTTTAACACCTCTTATCTAGAAAATTCCACACTATTCCCATTTAGTCATTTAATTTTAAATTTAATTCATTGATTGATTGGGCATTGTGAAAATGACTTTCCTTTGTGAAATATAGATCCAAAATTCGAGATTATAACTTATCATCCATGTCATGTATATATTCTTTACCCTTTCGAGCAACTATCATGGAAGGAGAGAGAAAAAAAAGAGTAATTGTATGTATGAATCTTATTCTAAAAGCTATCAAAGGAAAGAAGGATTCTTATTAAAATAGTCTAACTCTTAATTTTGAAATCTTTGTCTTACTCCCTGTTTCATCTCTTTTTAATATTTTCAAGATTTAAGACAGAGAAAAAGGAATCCAACCTTTATATCTTTGAATTACTTATGACACATAATGCACCTAAAAAAAAGATGCATTATGAGTTATATTTTATTCCTCTCACTTCATTTTCTTTTGTGATCTTTTTACTTAAGACCCTCAACTATTTCTATTTAAGTACAACTACATTTTCAATTTCAAATTATTCTAGAAAACTTGGGATGTTACAATTCTACCCACCTTAAATAAATTTTGTCCTCAAAATTTTTCTCAGGATACTACCCACCTTAGGGTTTTGCTTACCTCTCTATTTAATGACAATTAACATTTCAACATCCATTCATGTTCACAATCTTGCATAAAAGAAGTATGTTTCATGTGGCATTTTGATTGCATTAAAACATAAACTAATCATTCCTTTGGTCTCCTTCTTAACTTTACCTAGGGCTTACGGAACAAAATTTAGCACTATATTTAAAACTTCTACCTCAACTTTGTCATGACTTTCTAACATTAGGTGTAGATGACAATCTATTTTACGTCTCTTGTATTGCCCATCTTTTTGACATCCCTAGGTAGGTGTTGATCAGGCACATACCCAACGATGAAAGATCCTATTGTACTACCCTTCAGCAACCTAATAGTACACATGTCCCATACCACACATACTATTATCAAGGGTAAAGATACACAATAAGTCTAATGCTTATGACATTCCTCACATGGTGTGCACCAACCAATGATATAAGAGAGGATATGCCACTAGCTAAGATTAGGTCAATACCTAAGATCCAAACTAGATATACACCTATCCCTAATATATATATTTCTACTCTAGGGTGAAAGCTCTTGTTATCTTAGGGCTTGATACTCTTCCCAGGGGTTCTTTCCTATACCTTAATCTCATATGTTCATTATAGGGTGACTATGTGAATCATGTTTGCCTAGTGGCCATTTACCGAATTGCTCTGATACCATATTGTAGCACCCCACTTTTCACAACATGTAAACATCACTGAGCGGAAGCTCTTTACTCAAGGGGGGTGTCACATAAATGATAATCTTTTGCAATTTAAATAAATAGAACACTTTGCATTGAAAGAAATCTGATTCATACATAGTTCAAGATAGGAAAACTACATCAAATACATTTAATCTACTTTAGTAGAAAGACTATACATGATATACATTCTATCTAATCTTTGGATCATCTTGGTAAATGGCACCCCACTAGGTTCTTTCTTCTTGAAGTTTCCTTGAACTAATCCCTGCATGTCATGTAACTTCTTTCTCGTAAGCTTGCTCCTTATCTGTGAGCATCTCGCCCCCAGCCATGCATAAAATAAATGGTAAGTGGAATTGAACATATCATAATATAAAGAAATCTTATAAACTGAAAATAGACTATGAACATTAAACATTAAACATTAAACATTAAACATTTAAAAGACATACAATTACTTTTTAAATTCTCTTTTATCTTGACCTATATAAGGATCCTCAGGGTTGCACATAAGTGTCTCTTCTCTTATGCACCGAAGTGCCTCTTGGGTTACACCGAAGTGCCTCTTCTCTTATGCACCAAAGTGCCTCTTGGGTTGCACCGAAGTGCCTCTTCTCTTATGCACCAAAGTGCCTCTTGGGTTGCACCGAAGTGCCTCTTAAATTTTGCTCCGAGGAGCCTCTTAATGAGGACCTTATATAAGCAATCTTTTACATTATCTTTCTCTTGAAAACTCTTGCTTTGCTCTTAAAACTTAACTTTAACTTTACCCTTAATATTCATGAAGATGATACCATAATATAAATAGTAAAACATTACATTCCATTCATCACAAGTTCATTGACTTTAAGCAATTAAAATAGATAGCACATTCAAAACATTCATTGCATACATACATACATACATAAAATCAACCATTAACTATGTTCAATTAGCATGGACCACTTACCTTATACTTGGGGAAGATTTGATTTCTCTTCCTAGGTTCAGTAAATACTACTCACATCCTTGGGGTTTGAAAACACTAAGCATCATGTTCATGACATTCAACACATCAATCTATATTCCATTCATCACCTAAAACCCTAATTATACATATGCACACTTATTCACTTTAGATATCCTAGTATCATTATGATCATGTTCATATTGAGTTATCATTATGTTCAGTTTTACCATGTATTATCACAAAAGTGAGTTTTTAATGTTTTTAACATGACTAAGATACAAATCTAGGTTTTTTTCTTTGTTAATCACTTTAACACATATTGGCATTTTTTTAGAATAGGGATCAGAATTAGGCACTAGAAGTGTCATATCTAGATTCTATACATTTTTCTGATTAATTTGATATATAAGTTTGCCCTAATTGGATATTCCTATAATTATATAGAGAGTTTGCAATATTCACCTCTATTGATCATCCTAGGTTGTTGGATGCCCATCTGAGGGTCAGATCCGACAAGAGCTTCAACCCTTCGTGGATCTATCCAGTCGTAGCCCAGATGGACTTGTCTCGTGCCTGGGCTCGGCCCAAAAAGATTGGCTGAGGGTGCGCGGCCCACCTGGCCTCATCTACACGCCCCTGCGCTGCGCGTGAGACAACAAGAACACACAAGTGTTTGTGCTTCATCCTCTGTCGTCTGCCGATGAAGGAATCCACCCACTAAAACTTGCTATAGCTACGATTTGGCCTAGAAGATGCCATCATCCCTTCTCCTACTCCTCCGCACACAAGGAAGGATCACCATGGCTACCCCTTGGCATCACCCTCTAGTCCATCCTCCGTCGTCTAGGGTGCCGCCTGTTGGAGGTTCAATTCCGATTAGCATGGCTCTGTGAGGGAATCATCTCTCAGGCTGGTTGCGACCTGGGGCCCTCGCTGGCAGGATAGTAGGGTGCCACCACCTTGGAACAAAACGGCTGCCCACAACTGATGAACTCTAGGTCATAGGAAGTCAGAGGGTGATCTGTAGAAGGACAAAGGAGAAGAAGGTGCCAAAGGCGTTTGACCTTGTTCCTCAACCATACATGCCATGGTTGTTGTCTGGAAGGCACCGTCATCACCTTTAGATTAGGGCGCTTGGTACTTCTTCCTCCTCTAAACCTCAGCAGTAACAACAATTGTTGATATGTGAGTTCAAAACAGTTGCAGCAGGCTCCCCTGCGAGAGATAACAGGATGCATGGACTAGATCATGGTATTGAGGTCTCTGCCTCATAACACCTTAGTCGACTTCCTAGCCTAGGCTAGGTTTCTTTACTTGATTGATGGTAGATGGGACTAGGTCTGAACGTGGTTCCTTTCAATAGCCATGCTAGCGAGAGGGAACACTAGTTTAGGAGAAGGGTGACAATAGTTAAAGAAGGGGAGAAGGAAAGATGACTCCGTAGGGTTTTTGTGTGAAGTCTCCATATATATAGATATAAACGTACTCCTCTCAAGATCTTAGTTTCCTTCTTCTCTCTTCATAAGCGGAAAGATGTCTACCCTTTGGAAAGAAATAACTACATGCCTCTCATAAAACTAGAAATTCCAATGTTATGAGAAGAAATTCTCCAAACAAAACCTTACTAGGCAAGCAACCTTATTTATGTGTATTCTTTCTTTAATTATAATATTGAACTGAATCTAATTCATAGGTTATCTTTAACACCTCTTATCTAGAAAATTCCACACTATTCCCATTTAGTCATTTAAATATAAATTTAATTCATTGATTGATTGGGCATTGTGAAAATGACTTTCCTTTGTGAAATCTAGATCCAAAATTCGAGATTATAACTTATCATCCATGTCATGTATATATTCTTTACCCTTTTGAGCAACTATCATGGAAGGAGAGAGAAAAAAATAGAGTAATTGTATTTATGAATCTTATTCTAAAATCTATCAAAGGAAAGAAGGATTCTTATTAAAATAGTCTAACTCTTACTTTTGAAATCTTTGTCTTACTCCCTCTTTCATCTCTTTTTAACATTTTCAAGATTTAAGAGAGAGAAAAGGGAAGCCAACCTTTATATCTTTGAATTACTTGTGACACATAATGCACCTAAAAGAAATATGCATTATGAGTTATATTTTATTCCTCTTACTTCATTTTCTTTTGTAACCTTTTTACTTAAGACCCTCAACTATTTCTATTTAAGAAAAACTACCTTTTCAATTTCAAATTATTCTAGAAAATTTGGGATGTTACAGCATGCCTCCTCACACCACCTCCTAGTGCAGAAACACTGCTCCTAGCATGTTCTTCGTGTTCTACAGACATATATTTCCCCTTCTTCTTCTTCTTATTCTTCTTCATATACATAAGTTACTATCATATATGTTGGATGACACAAGAACAGACACAAACCCTAGTTTCATCCATGATAGTAACATTACTCTCAGCATGTTCTTCGTGTTCTACAGACATATATTTTTCCCTTCTTATTCTTTGTAAAGGAGTGAAATCACTCCTTTACTAAAAATTTGAAAAAAAAATAAAACATCTATCCTAACATACTCAAATGGCATGCTTAAATAGGTGCAAAATTGTCAAATTTTTATATAATGGTATAGCAAAGACTAAAGTGAAAGCAGCGGAATAAAAAATCATGACTATATTCAATCTTTCATAAAATTACAAAATTCCATTATATATCCCATATAGGGTTTACAACAACAAAAGGATCTAGATAGAGGGAAATCTAAACTACACCAACTTTGTCTCCAAGAAAACACTTCATGAGATAGGTCCATGCTTATTGCCATGTACTACTTATCCTATTCCTAGGATGGTCCTCCATGCTCCTACTGCACAACTCTGATCCTAGGCCTTGTTCAACACCTTGATCTAACCCTGGGTGGCTGGGAAAGCACCCAACAAAAGGGAAATAAAACAAGGTATGTGTCAGAGAAAATGAGCAAGGACAAAAGATAAGAAAACTATAAGGAAATAAGGCTAAGATTTCATCATAAGATGAATATATTAAAAAATACAATGGCATAAATAAATAGATACTTGCCATAATAAAATAGTAAAAAGGTTGCATGCATGATTAATATTAACTACCTAGACTATGTAGGGTTGAGGAACCTACCTAACCTCAACCAATAGGTGAGGGACAGCAACACATTCCAATCACCTACAAATATTCTAAGTTGGGGAGAGTAACACATTCCCCAGGGTGAATTTACACATGCCCTATCTATGGGTAGTTGTATAAAAGTACCACTACACTAGTTCAATAGTCTAATAAAATCAACATGCTAAGAACTATGGAAAGTATAAGCATCAAGTAATTATAGACATGGCAGTGGGGTACATGACCCAAGAAATAAATATTAAAACTAATTTTGAGGCAAATATAGCTAAGGAATTGTCAAAAGGAAAATTAGTATTTTATAGAAGTTTCATTAGGGAAACTAGGTTAGGATTACAAATTTTCCCAACTTAGGTGTAAGGAAAGCACACACCTTTCATATGAATTTCAATTGTCAACTTTCCCACTTTTAGATGATCCAATCCACTTTTCCTATTTTCGATGTATTAACATGTATTAGGGTTATCATGTACATTAATGTAATGAAAACCCTAGTTTTGAACTTTTCAAACAAAACTCCAATTTAGAATCTAAAAGCATCACCATTGATCTTATTAGGTTTTCCTGATGAAGAAAACATATAATTTTTTTTCTATTTTGGAGTTATGATGATTAAAGTGCATTTTTGGTGATTTTTATCTATTAAATTCATTTTTAGAAAACATCTTCTGATAAAACTCAAAACTAACTCTCAATAACATTTTTATTAGAAAGATCACGTTTTTCCAATTCCAAAACTTATATTACTTTAATTTTTTGATAAAGGAATCAAAAGATATGAATTTTGCAATATCAACCAATGAAAACATGCCATGTAGGCAAATCAATTGCAAAGAGAGGAAGAGAGAGCATTCAGGCTCGTGACTTGGTCCAATGGGAGGTGGCCAAGTCAGTGGTTTGTGCTTATGTGGCACCTCTCAAAGCCGAGAAAATGAAAATCAAAATGACAAGAATGCCCTTCGTGAGATCAGAGAAAGAAATAAAGCGGTGGGTGGGGTTAAAAGCATAAAATCACCGTGGGTTATCTTCCCCAGTTGCTCTGCCATGGTCGGCAAGGAGCAAGCTCAACTTTTGGGTGCTTTCGTGATTCTTGACCAAATTCAAAAGTGAGCATACCAAAAGAAAGCTTGAGAGGAGACGAACTCACACATACCTTCGATTTGTACGGAGGTGGTGTGTGGAGAGAGGGGTGAGTGCCGTAAGCCCTGGAGCAAAACTTGATCTTCGGCGATGCACGAATAAGAAGAGATGCAATTTGGGTTAATAGGGGAGTCGCAAAGTGTCTAGGGAAGCTTGAAGTTTGGTTTTTTATAGATGGGGGTAGGGTTCTTAGGGTTGTAGAAGATGGGGAGATAGAGGGCGACATAGTGAGATTGGAACTTTCTTGATTCTTCACCGAAATAACAAAAAGTTAGGATAGGTGACACATGTTTACCATGCGTTATACACAAGTGAATGTATTGAAGTAATATAGGCCCTTTTGAGGCCCGAGTCGAACACAGGGAAACATTCTCCAGAAGACTATTACTAACTATGCTCTAATCATCTAGACTGATGTAATTGAATGGGTTTGATCAAATAGAAGAAAAAATAGAATGAAACGAACTTAACACTTAAATTACTCAAATTTAGGAAATTCCTTAGGGCTATGTTTTCACCATAGATAACATTGCAATTCGTTCCATACACCAATATCTATTACCCCTATTCCTGGATAAAGAGCATCTAGTCAAAACTACCCACTCATGTAGTGTAGTTCACTACCCATTCTAATGCCAATCACATTTCCATAGCAATTGGTTGATTAGTTAGGTGATTTATTATAAAACGCTAGGTTTCTCCTCCCGTTTATTCTCCGCCTTTCCAAAGGGGTGAAATAAATGGGTAAATCTATAATTTCCATCCCTAAACCTCTCTCCCGAAATGATTAAGAGTCTAATAATCTATCTATGTTGATCATGAATATATAGAACAATGCATCTTCATAGATTTATATCCAGAAAATAGGGATAAAGATGATATTAATGCATGGAAATCGGTTACAATGCATATCCGAGCTACTCCCGGGTCCTAAGGAATCAAGGGGTTTAGCCCAGCATGGTTTTCACTGAAAAATACATGGTAGAGAAAGATAAAAATGTGGGAAACATTAGAAAAACTAAGTAACCCCTAGTGAATAGATGATCTGGATGATCCCCTACGTCGTGTGTGCAATCGGCTGTCTTCTGGCTGCCGATTCACCTTCTGGAGGTGCTCGGATTGTCCCGGATGAAGCCTTTGGTTCCTTTCTCTTCTCTTCTCTTCTCTCTCTCCAGTGTCTTACAAATGGAATACGGCTTCTCCCTCCAGTCTGGACGAACTCCCCTTAGGTCATAGGAGTCACTTACGGTACGTAATAATGTCCACCGTTGGGTTAGATTGCTATCTTCATATTTTCCAAATCGAGCAGACTTAGTAGTACCGACTTGGTAGTCGGTAGTATCGAGATCCTAGGGTATTCGTGACTCTTTACAATGTCGGTACTATCAAATGTCTCGATAGAACTGAGTCTTCAGGTCACCCGAGTATTGTCTTACTGATGCCATCTCGGTAGTACTGAGTTTGTGAAATCGATAGTACTGAATTTTCTTGATTCATCTTGTGCCTTACTGACATGGTTTTGGTACTATCGACTTGTAGTGTCGTTAGTATTGAATTTGTGTGAGTCTTTTTCGGGCAAGTACTGATGTGAAGTTGGTACCACCAACTTGTGGTGTCGGTAGTATCGACTCTGTGAAGTTCAACTAAATCTGAAAATGCACAAGAATGTAGATAAATGCTCCGGATAAATATTAAACCATCATAAACAGTAAAAATATATAATTTGATGCTTAAAAATCACATGTCATTAATAGCATTTTATGCATTATTCATTAAATAAATGACAAAAAACACATAAAATCAAGGAAAATATGCATGTGAAAATGACTAAAAACCCATGCATCAAACTCCCCTAAGCTTAAATGTTGCTCGTCCTTGAGCAACACTACTCTTGGATCTATTTGATGTAAGTAAGCAGAAGGATACAACACACGAACTCTTTTCTTAATCATTTCCACTGAAAATCCCTGAACCGACCTCCAATGACCACTGAACCAATAGCTGCTCTACTACGACCAAAAATTTCCATAAAAGATGTCTACCTTTTGATCAATGAACACTATCAAGAAAGCAGTTAATATCATAATAATTCAGGCTTTCGCTTGGTGCACTATGTGATCCCCTAATCTAAATTGCTCTCTCCTAACTACCAACTACTTGGAAGCAGATCTCCTTATAATAATGAATAAGGAGAGAAATCATTTGAGCGGACTACCAATGGGAGAAATTACTGATATGAGACAAATCACAAGTACATCCAACTTATTTATGCAAAAAGAATGATGACCTACATGAGTGAAATGAATGTTATGCATGAGACCAATGCCTACTGACTATTTCTTTCTTTTTCTTCTTTTTAACGCATGATGCATGTATAAAGCTATCTCACAACAAAAAAAAATGAGGCTGTCAAAAACAAATAAATATGTCATGTGAATTAGTTCATCCCTTCAAGAAGATTCAGGGACATACTTTCTACTTACAAAATCTTGAGATTAAATTTTCCTAGCCTATAATTTTTCTTGTCTCTGGCATGATTGAATTATGCTTGGGCTTTCACTTCATATATTTATATATATATATATATATATATATATATATATATATATATATATATATATATGTGTGTGTGTGTGTGTGTGTGTGTGTATGTATGTATATATTATCTGGAGGTATGCCCCTGCTTCAATCTTCACAATTAGAGACTACAATCCACATGACAAAAAGGAATGAATGTGATGAAATGTATGTAATCTACATGCAATTCCAATGCAACTAAGAAGGTATGCACTAAGATTGTCAGTGCATACAAATGCAACTTTTTTTCAAATACATATACAGATAAGAGCTAATCTACCATGTCACCTATTGTGCCATGCAATGTAATCAAAATAAATAAGTTGGATCACTCGTCCATCTTGAGATGGTGATTTAAAATTGGATGACTATGATGGATGGAATCACATAACTAAGAGACAATGTATTTCATTGGATTATGATAAGTCCCTCTTTAATGTGCACATGGCAAGGTTTCTTTCTTAGATTTCCATTTAAGATCTCGTTAAAGGTTTGATCAGCTTGGGCTCAACAACATCTTCATTCACTTTCCCATTTTTATTAGATGTTCATTCATATCCTATATCCTAGAGTCTCTAGGCTAGAGCTGACTTAACCAAACACTTCCTCAAGCGGTGATGAACAAAGATGTCACAAATTAAACTATGAAGACACAACCAATTCATTGCACTAACCACCTACGAATAGACAAATGCAACCATACATTACTGCTCCATGATTACACTAGATAAGTGTGGATCCTAAAGATACATAACTCAAAATAAAAATAAAACAACTAAGATAAAAATGCAAGAATAACTATAAAAACTAAGACAGAATGTTGTTCCAGCAAAAGTATAAAAACTAAGATAGAATGTTGTTCCAACACCCCTCCCCCCTAAGCTTGAATATGAATATGTCCACATAGTCAATACTCACACTTAAGAGGTGGAATAGCGGTACCATTTGTCAAAATGGAGGTGGCTGAGGCATGTCGGGGTCGTGGGGGGGGGACTGTAACATCCCTGACCTGGGTTATAACCTAACCCTGGAAGTTTTGCCTAAATATGTAATTATAAACTTGTGAATACTCCCTGTCATGTAATTAAGTTCCTCAGGAACATATGTTTTCAATTTTTGCTCCTTTTTAAACAAAGTTGTAGCATTGTGTTGTATACAGGGACCTATGTGCAAATTACCCAGTTTAAGGGTTCAACTTGCAAATTTCACAGGTTAAGATGTTCCTCTGATGTTAAAACATCATGAGTATGTTTATGATGAAGTTTGAGGGATTTCCCAAGCTTGAGCACCAAGGTGCAGCTGTGGAAGCAATCCCCATGCTTGGAAACCCTAATTTGGTGTAAAGTGCAATTTACCCAAATTGAGAGGTCCAACTTGTAATTTTCATCTTATAGAACATCTTTTAAAACTCTTGTCATCATTTAGAGTATAAATGATGAAAGGGACACATCAATGAATAATCTGATAAGAAAAATGATCTTTGTGGTGAAAGTCACCTAATATGGGTATGGAGACTTTTCATGTATGTACCCTAGTTGAAGGTTGGCTTCCTTTACCCATAGATCTTGAGTTTTCATTAGCTTTGTATGAGCTTAGATGAGTGTGGACGTGCTCTTGAGCAAGGAAGGATTTAGATGTAATTTCATAGCTTGAGAGGTCCTTAAGTTGTAATGAGGACAAAAAGTATATATAGTCTTTTCTTTGCAAAATGAAGGAAACGATCCTTGTTTCCTTCACTTCTCCTTTCTTCCTTCTCAAACGACCAAGGGTCTGCTCTGGAGCTCAGAGGGGCGATCCGTCCGTTCTAGCCAAGCAATTCCACGTTTCATTGGTAATTTCACCCCTGGCCGACTTGTGGAAGTGCAAGGACGCCATTAAAGCTTGGAGCTTGAAGGATTGGAGCTCTAGGAACAGCCTTAGGCGGGTTTTATAACTCTATCTCGTTGCTTTATATGCTAGATTTTGTTCTTGCATAAATTACCATGCTATTCTTCTTCTACCTTCCTTCTTTCTTGCTCTATTGCAAACAAATCGGTGGAGAACCGACCTTGAAAAAGGTTGAAGACGAGGGGCGTGATTCCCTAGGTTGCTTTATCAAACGACTTGGACCTTTGGGTCCAAACGGTTTGCAAACCGTTTGGGGTCAAACGATTTCACAACCGTTTGCTTCCAAACGGTCTTGCAAGACCGTTTGGATTCAAACGGTCTCAAGACCGTTTGATAGGTTTGACCAGGAGATGACCGTTTGAGGGTCTGTTGATAAAATATTGAATTTAATTCCTGCAAAGAATCAAAGTTTAATTCTTAACCAATTGAAAGTTGAAGGCACTTCAACATGTAAACCCTAATCGGGTCAAATTTGCTGTTTTAGAACATAGATCTTGTTGAGTTTTGGGTTGAAGGACCCAAACGGTCTCAAGACCGTTTGGGGGTTCCTCCAAACGGTCTCAAGACCGTTTGGACACAACCCAAGACCGTTTGAAGGTCTAGGGTTGAGAAAATTTAATGATTTGAAGGTCCAATTGGAAGAAGTTGATGACTTAATAAAAATGCTGATTTTTGACCTAATTGGAGTTCAATCTTAATCAAACCGACTTAATTTTTGGTCAAACTTTGGGAAAATGGTCTCAAGACCGTTTGGATGATGTCCAAACGACCTCAAGACCGTTTGGGCCAAGTTTGAGCCCGATTGGAGGTCAATTAATAGGTTCAACCTTGAAATGATTCATATTGTTGAATATTGATGACCATCCGGTTTGAAACCCTAATTGAAGAGGATTCAACCCTAATTGGCTTGCTATTGAGGGTCAATTTGATGTCCAATTGACTAAGGTTAACCCTAATTGACTCAATTTATAAGTGGTTGACATGGCTTTGGCCAATTGAGGGCTTCAACATACATATTCATGAACAATTATAACCTTTGAACCACTTTGGAGGTCCAAACGGTTTGAGCCCATTTGGACCAAACAGTCTCAAGACCGTTTGGATCCAAACGGTCTCAAGACCGTTTGAGGCCAAACGGTCTCAAGACCGTTTGGGGCCAAACGGTCTCAAGACCGTTTGGGCTCAAACGATCTCAAGGTCGTTTGGACCCAATCGATCTCAAGGTGAATTGAGCAAACGGTTTACAAACCGCATGAACTCCAAACGGTTTGGAAAGTCAACCCTTCCAAACGGTCAACACATCCAAACGGTTTCAAGACCGTTTGGAGCAAACGGTTTCAAGACCGTTTGAGATCAAACGGTCTCAAGACCGTTTGGAAGTTGAAACCGTTTGAAGGTGTACATGGTGGTTTGTACTTAATCAATTGATGATGTAATTGGTTTAATGGTGATCTAATCTAAACCCTAATGGTAACCTAGGTCATTAAGGGACTAAGTGATTAGTGAGTTAACCCATGATGGTTCTCATGAGACAAATTACCAAAATACCCTTGAGGGGTTTAAAGGAGTAAAACCTTGTTCAAATCAAACCCTAATCACATGATGGTGATGTTTTGGCTTATATTAGTCAATGAGGGCTTAATCCAACCTGATCTAGAGTGGTGTTGACACAATCTACTAGTGAGAGGAGAGAGAAAGTATCTTGAAGAAGAGAAAGTACCCTTTTAAGGTGGAAACTCAAGTAAGATACTTCTCATATACATGAATATGCATGATTAGGGAATGATCCACCTGTGTGAGGTCATGGAAACCCTGATTATGATATCTAATGAATCTTAAATCTTATTTAAGAGCTTTTATGATGATGTTTCTCTTACATGATGATGTAATGAGTACAATTCACCATGGAGTGAATAGTAAACCCTAATTTTAGGGTGATGACATGAAAGATGAATAGTAAACCCTAATTGTTGAATTGTTTACTATTATCAGTTGATGTAACCATGCCAGTTTTCATGAGATGATGATCATGTCCAGGTATGAAATACCATATTATATTCATTGAAAGCATGCCTTAAGCTTTATGAATAAGTGAATTATCTTGATGCACTGCTAAGTGGCATCTATTGAGATTTATGGGCTGAAAGAGCCATAAATACCATCAAGGTCATGCTTGACAGGTGACTTGTGATGAGATGACTGAGAACTGATGATTGAAAAGAGTTAGGCTTGCTACATTTTATTATTCTCATTTATAGCTGTTATGCTAATGTTATTATTTGAAGAACAATGTATGATGTTAAGAATACTGAATGTACCTAACTAATCAAGTGAAATGTAGAGCCCTGATCATAGATCCATCATTGTCAGAGTCTAAATGATGGTGAAACAGGTTTTCCTCAGGGAACTCCTGGATCACATACTCCTGAGTATGTGGAGTACATGGATGTGTAGAACCTTACATCCTAGTGTAGGAATTTGATGTAGATTTTTATAGTCCGTCATTCCTTTACTAAAAGATGTCCAGGGTGAGAGGATTTGATGTAGATTCTTGTAGTCCATCAAACCCCACCACAAAGTCCAAAAGGTGAGAGGTATTATTATCCTCCCTTAAAGACACAAACACCGCATCGGTGAAACATAAATGAGAAATCTTCCGATGATGAAGAGAGTACAGAACGCCACTGTAACTCTAAAATAGCGAAGGTCCAGTTTACCCTGGAGAGTTATAACAAAAGACATCCCGCCAGATGTCTAAGAACCGATCCTCTAACTGACTGAGGAAGATGAGGTCATAAGAATCCGGCTCTTTTAATGACCTATGTATGATACTGATGTGACTTCTTAGCGATCAGTTGGAGTATGAGTGGTAAGCCTCATCTCCACAGGGCATAATAATGTTTGAAAAACATAATCAACAGCGTAGTATATCTGTTAGAGTTAACTACGAGTTATTTGATTGTTGTTACTCTGAATAGTGTAGATGTTCTTCATGCTTCATAAATGATTGAACTCTTGCTTATCATCAAGTTGCTAATGAATACTTTAAAGGCTTTTACTGCTTAAGTTATTCTTTGCTTTGCCTATAAAACTTCAAGTGGAGAGTTATAACTCTCGCTGAGGCAATTATGTATAATTGTCTCACCACGTAGACTTCAACTTTTTAGGTGGTCGTCGAAGACGGAGGAACCGGTCTCAAGGTGACCAGTCCCAGCAGCAGCAGCACCAGGAGCAGTAAATCTCAGGTGGAGATTCAGCCTGCTATATGGTGTAGTTAGAGTCAGTCCTATGTGTCCTCTGTACTCTCAGGTCTTGGAGTGTTTTGTTATGAGTTCTTGAGAATTTTGTAATCATGTTGCATGTAATTACTCAAGAAGTAATTTGTCAGAGTTGTATACAGTTAAATCCTTTTTCTATGGAAAAGGTTTGTGGTTTCAAGCTCTAATCTCGAAAAGTTTTAATTTCCCGTGATTTTCGTCTTCCGCTGTTTACCGATTGCTTCCGCACATGTTTAATTCGGGATTAATTCGTGGTTTGGAGATCGGAGCCCACAGGAACATCCCTTGAAAAGATATATTAGGTGGTGGCATCTCTTGTGGCTACGTGTACCCTCCAAAGTACCCCTGGTTCCAATAGTGGTTGAAGAAGGGATGCTGGTACTGCTCCATCCATTGTAGGTGCATATGAACATTCTCTTGATTGGCCAAGAGAGGTGTTCATTCTCATATATCACATGTTGGTTTTGGTATAGCCTTCCTTATATGTCTTGCACACTAGCCAACGTCACCTGATGTTGCTTCTATCCCATCTGGATCTCCTACAACATGGTATACATACCCACCATGTTGTACGGGTCTTGCTCCTCCTGGGAATGGGACAAGGCAGAAGAAGTCGAGGCAGCATAGGTGTGGACCCATTTGCAAGGGACCGCTCTCCTAGTAATGGGGATGGTGGGATCCACCTCCTCAACATCATCAGAGTCGTCTCTGCCTTGCTCCTCATCGTCATCCTGAGCTGCTTCCCTAGGTGGATCTTCTGCCTCCCCCTCATCTGGTGGCCACTGAAGATTGTTCACTCTACGTAAGTTGAAGATGGGGTTAGGTAGGCTCCGCTATCAAAACATTCCTCGACGTGTGCAATGCGCATAGAGCATGTTGTAGTGGAAGTCGAGGAGGGTCGCCTTGCATAAGTGTAGGAGGTCCAGCTTCTTTGTATTTTTCATTGGCACGAGAGTGGACAAATCAAGGCAAAAGTTTAGTGCAATGGGGGTGATGAGACCCCAAATATAGTCGGCACATTCCTTGTCATGTTGCTCCAAACTGAGATCATGTGGAGAAGAAGGAAGGCTCCAAAGTTGACAGTCTTTCCCTCTAGTAACCTATAGAGGGAGTAGAGGTCCGCCTGTTGAACCTTTCCTTGAGCTTGACCTAAATGAGCAAATATGGTGTTGGTGCAGAGACGGTGAAGGATTCAAGCAAGTGTTTAATGGGTGCTCGGTGTCAATAATAGAGTTGACGTGCCAGTTTATGCGAAAGCCCTCTGGCACCTCAGTCAACTGCTCCCAAGCCAAGTCAAAGTTGAAATCAGAAGAGGCCAAGCATTCTGGGACGTGAGCCCAATTGAAGATGTGGTTGAAGGCCCATAGAGTGATGGAGTAGTTTTTGTTGAAGAGGTGGAAGTTGACTTTGCCTTCCCACCATTCACCTCCTAACTACTGCTTGGGGGTAACAAGAGCATCTAGCAATGCCAAGAATTCAAGGATGAGTTCTAGGTAAGTCTTCTAGTCACTGAAGAAGGGATTGTCTCCCTCCATGAACTGCTTCTGAAACACCCATTGCATGTTCTCGGTGAAGCCCACCCTCTCGATCAATGCACAATCTCCATATCACGTTGGTATCATCAACCTTGTTTGCATCTTTTCATAGACTTTCTTGATCTCTGAGGATGGATGTTGGATACGGGTTGGTCAAGGGACCAACTTGCCTTAATCTACCGACATCGAAGGCCCTCTCTTTGGTGCCATGATGCTAATGCAAGAAAGAGGATTAGAAAAGATAAGCTCGGTGAAGATTGTCGGTTCTCGGTGAAACTCTACTCTGAGTTATGGGGGGAGTGGAGGAAGTGGTTTGAAGAAAATGGGTTCACCACCCCTCCTTATATACATGAGTTAGGCAGAGTTGGTACTACCAACTTCTGTGACGGTAGTACTAAGATGTAGGCACAAATATGTGGCTCGGATGTATTGATGGATGACGTTTGATGATGTCCCTGATGTGGATCGCTCGGAGTAGGTAGTACTGACTTGAGTCATGGATTAATGTTACCGATTGTGAGATGAAGCACGTAGGTAGGCACTCCTCTACAATCTCTTCAAGGCATTCAACAAAATAACAATCCTCTTCTATGGCGCCTATCACCTTGGATGTAGTTGAAGACTTGAAGATGTTCAACCAGATCTTCATGTGCATGAAGGTCACGTACATGGTGTTGGTTCTCACGTGGATCACTACGTCAGTCGTGGCCAAGAAGGGCCTCCCCAATATAATAAGTACTCTTTTTGCATATTTTTCCATATCTAGCACAATGAAGTCAATGGGGAAGAATGAAGAAGTCTCATCATCAAGTCTAACTAGCACATCATCAACTCTCCCTCTAGGCATTCACAGATCTATCATCTAAGTGCAAGGTACAATGAGCGCACTAGTACAGATATCACCTTTAGTGTCGGTTAAATATGACTTTAGAAGTTAGTTTCCAAGCGACACCGAAGTGGGTGACACTAAATGTAGACACCTTCAGTGTCGGTTTCATAACCAATGCCACAAAGCCATCCCCCGATTGCAAACCCAAAAAATGTGCCAGTAGGGGAGCCATATGCGTCGGTTATCAAGTCATAACCGATGCCACGTCCATCCCGAAAAAAAATTGGCCCCAGGTTATACCATAGGTGTCGGTTAGCAACCAAAAACTAACTCTGTTGAACTAAAATTATTGACGGATTGTAAGTTAACCATATAGTTACCGACACCATTAGTGGATAAAGATGTCGGTTAACTATTATTCACCAATGAGTTAAGTTTTTGTTGTCAGTTTCTTTTTTTAACCGACAACTATGTTTTGATTTTTTTTCTTATCAGCTTGTAGGCCTGTTGTCCAGCTAGTCAGCAAATGCAGAACCTGTAGTTCAGTTTTGAACTGCAGGTTTACATCATCCATTGATTTCAGCCAACAACAGGCCACAAACCTACAAAATTCACAAGGATGGACAATTAATATGGAATTATTCACACACATGTATAAGCAAATTTCATATTATGATTTCATCACACATATGTAGAAACCTGTAGTTCCATTTCATTCCTCCATTTTATATTCACACACATGTAGCAACCTGCAGTTCCATTCATTTCATCTCTTTTCACATTCAGACACATGTAGAAACATTCATGTATTCATCTTCACACACATATGTATATAGATAAGACAATAAAAGAAAAATTCATTCAGACATGTATATATAAGTGTGTCTTTCAAAGTTTAATATGTCATCAAATACATAAATAATTATGACAACAAAGTTTAGAAATATCATTCTTTGTCATTATCATCATCATCATCATCATCATCAGTATTCCAATGATAATAAAAATTTACCACCACTTGTAAGGCTTTTGCCCATTGTTCTCTTACATCATTTAATTCTTCCATCGTATAGGTAGTATGTACATGAAATAACTTTTCACCTTTAGTGAAGTCACTAGTTTTAAACACCTACAAAGAGAATGACGTACATATAAAATTAATAATATATAATAACATTGATATACTTCATATTATCCAGTGGGACTATATATAATACATGTTGTACGGTATCGATTTCCATTACAGCATGTTTGATAATTAGGTCCATATATCGCATCACGTACTTAGCCGTTGTTTTGTGTATCACACTATAAAATCCCAAGGTCTCGATGCTAAAACAAGACATGCCTCTTTGGCCATGGATGAAGGCAGTGAAGTCGGAACTGGCACCTTGCTCCTTGGACAACCTCGATAACACTACATGCACTCGTATGGTTGCGAGGTAGTGTTCGAGTTTATAAATATTAAAACTTATACCACTACCAACAAGTTTTTGGGTGTCATTGTCGGGGAGCATCGATATTTTTTTTAGATTGAGAAGTGTTGAATTGTAATCGAGACTACTTCACACCACCACATGTCATATCCACCATCATTTTTTTACCTTTCAACATGATCATCATTATTATCATATTTTTCTATCTTCCCTTTAATTTTTGTACTTCACTTGCCTTATTTATTTGTAGGACAATATGAGGCGATCCAACAAGGGTCTTGAGCCTTCCACAATTCTAGACCCCAAAATTGAGCACACTATTAGAAACCTTCAAAAATCAATGAGAAGTGAACTTGAATCAGATTAGGAGGACTCACAACCATCATTACCAACATCTTCACCACCATCCTCACCAACCCAACAAGAAGAACAAATCATGGAAGATGATCATCCCCTAAAGGACTTCATTGTTCCAGCTGCTACAAAAATCAATGGGGCTATCACTATCCCACAAATTGAGGCAAGTGACTTTTCTATCAGCCCCACAATTATACAGATGATACAACAAAACTAGTTTGAAGGGATGCCAATGGAGGAACCAAACCTCCACATTGCTGAATTTCTGCAGTATCTTAGCACTTTCAAGATAGATAGTTTTCCTACTGATGCATTTTGTTTTCTTCTTTTTCCCTTCTCTTTGAGAGACAGAGGCAAGGTGTGGCTCTATTCTTTTCTAAGAAACTTCACCAACAGCTAGGACGAACTCCTCAAAGTTTTTTTAACCAAATACTTTCCACCAAGCAAGACCACACAATTGAGGATTCAACTCATCAATTTTTCTCAAAGGCATGGAGAGACCTTGTATGACACATGGGAAAGGTTTAAAGACCTTCAACATCTTTGTACACACCATAATTTAAGCAATTGGCTTCTATTGCAAACTTTCTATAATGGCTTGTTCTACAATACAAGGATATCTATTAATGTTGTTGCAAATGGTGCTTTAATGAACAAATCATATAGGGACACTTATGCCATTATTGAAGACATGGCACTTAATAATTGTCGATGGAGTCTTGATTAGAGCATCCAACCTTCTTCTTAAATATCTATTTTTGGAAAGCAAGTCATTGGAGTAATTTGTGATGCATGTGGAATAGTGGGACACACTCCTTCTTTATGTCTTGCCACACCATCACAATTTGAAGAGATACCAGAACTCAACAACAATGTCAACTACAATTTCATCTAGCACCAACAATATTTTTAGCCCAAGTCAAGTTTGGAGTCCATGCTTGAGACATTTGTCTCAACTCAAATTCAACAAAATGATGAGCTTTGTCAACAAAGGGAGCTACTAAAGTATTCTATTTCACAACTTTCTTCTAAGGTGGATGGAATTGCCACTCATAGTAGGATGTTGGAATATCGAATTTCTCAACTAGCTCTTGCCAATAAAAAAGCACCTCCTGATACCTTTCCTAACCAATCAAAGATGAGTTCAAGAAAGACATTCACACCGGAAATCTTGAGAAGAGGAGATGATATAGGTGAATCGTATTCATCATAAAAGACAATATGATATGAATTTGTTGACTCCAATGTAAGCAACGATAATGAAGCTCAATGGAAGAAATCAATGCTTGCTCCACTTGATGATTTTTCAAACAAGCCATGTGTCCCCTTAAAACACATCTTCGATACAAGGCTTAGTGATGAGAACATTCTCTTTGACTCCAATTCTAGTTATTTGAAGAAGTGAAAGAAGGGACAAACAACATGTATATCCAAAAGCCTATTCCTATTGCAAATCCTAAGCATATATCTTTGTCCCAAATCAACAAGGCATTGACAAAGAGGCGTAGATCTATGGTGCAACAATTTCCTACCTCAAATAAAAGCAATAGACCTCCATCTTCATCATTCACCATGATAGATATCCAATTTCAATCCTCTTGAGTTTGTTATATGCAGAGAGGACACATAAAATTTCAAGCTTAGGGGGAGCAACCGACCGGTAGTGTAGTGTAGTTTTATTTCCTTGTTATCATCATTTTGTTAGTTGCTTTTTTCAATTCTTCTCTTCTTGTAGCAAATCCACTATGATATGAAACTTATCTTTTATATGTGGATTGTCCTCTTTTGTTGAGAAATAACATTTGGAGACATTTTTAAAAGCATGCATCAATCAAATGAAACCTTTTGGCCATCAACATGTGCTTTACTTTGGTTTATGATTTTAGCTTGAACATTCATCTTTCACATCTTTGATTTCTTAAAACATGTTATTGTTTCAATTTGTGTGAGTAAATCAACTTTACAACATCATTTAGAATATAGGATGCCCTTGCCAAGCTCTTAGTGCATTTTCAACCACTCTTTCAATGAAAATTTTTCAAAACAAATCAATGAAATCTAGATAATGTTGCAATTTAGTTGACTCTCCTATGTTGTGAAAAAATTTTAATATTTGTTTTGTCTTATTTCACCCTCATACCCCATAAAAGATGGCTAAACCTCCCACATATCATGCTAGACTAGTGTAAGTCCGATCTAGCCATGATGGTTAGGTGGTATGTCTTAAAAGAGGGTAAAATACCCCAATCAACACTCCACGTGCGCACAAGATACATTAGCATCCAAGTGTCAGAACCTGTAATCCATTGCCATATCATTTTTGGGAAAGAAGGAGAGTACAACTAATTTTTTTTTATTTTAACTAAGATTTCATCATTTGTATCCTTAATAGTTGAGAGTTTGAGTTGCACATCCACTAATTGTTGGCTTGGTCATCCAGATTTTACTTAGTGTTGTTTATCTGATTGATTCATTTAATTGTGACCATCCCTACAGAAATAAAATTCTCTTTCTTAGGTTATTAAGTTGAACTGATGGCTATGAGTATAAACATGTTGATCATGGTTGGTTTGGTCTTATACACATCTTTCATTTCATTTGATCTATGCATGAACTTGATAATTGCTTCATTTGTCTTTCTATGCTCTTTTTTC
This sequence comes from Alisma plantago-aquatica, assembly GCA_963693085.1. Lineage (NCBI taxonomy): Eukaryota > Viridiplantae > Streptophyta > Magnoliopsida > Alismatales > Alismataceae > Alisma > Alisma plantago-aquatica. The sequence goes on from OY856412.1 coordinate 1,250,531,180, forward strand.
TTGAGAAAAAGCAATGGTTTAATCTTAGGGGGGTTTGATATGCATATTTTATATTATCTTTTGGACCACTTTTGATTGCATTTCCAAATCAATTTCACTGAATAATTACTCTAAATCATGCTAGATTTTCCACTTTATTGTTATTTTTACTTGTTCTATGATTTGGTTTGTAGGTAAAACAATTTGGCATCAAAATGGGGAGAAAATACCATCATAACATCCATTAACACATTCCCCAATCATCTAGACATTCAAAAAATCAATGTTGCTAAAACTGTAAACTACACCTTGTGTCTTATTAAAGAAACCCCGTGCCTAGTTAAAAAAATTACCCAGAACTCCCAGATTTGTAGCAACACATCCTGTCTTATTAAAGACATGTCGTGTCTTATTAAAGACATGTCGTGTAACTTTCTAGAACTCGATCCAAACTTCACTTATCGCATAAGACACGCCTTGTGACCTGCAGATTTCACTCAGTTGTGAATTTAACTACATCATGCACTATATATATGATCCCAAGTCATCTTGGGATAGTTACCACAGACTATTTTGGACCTTTTGGAGAGGGACTCAAGAAAGGGAGAGCCAAGAGGAGTTGGAGGCATTCCAAGGTAGAAAAGTTGATTTCTCGGGAGGGAAACTTCTTCTTCTTCCTTCTTCTCCAACAATTGTAGAAAGGATCTCCATCGTTCTTTTCTCTCCACTTTGAAGTGAAGCTTTCTGGAGAGTTTCCAGCAGCAAGGATGGATTTATAACTCCTTGACTGGAGTTCCAAGTCTATCTTCCTTCTTCAACAGACATCCAAGTTTATTTCCTTCTATTATGATGTCTAGTACTAATTTCTACTGCTTGTATCTACTTTCTAAAACCATGGACAAGTAGATATCTTATTATTGGGCATGGGGGATTAACTCTAATATCATAACATTGTTGAACATGAATTTCATATATAATGCTAGTTGTTGCACTATTCTAAGGGTCATCAGTGTTTAATTCTTCTTACATGCTTTGTTGGCCACTTTGTATGTTTGATTTCTACTCTTTGTATAATCTGAGAAGATGTGCATAAGAGTAAGGAGATGTTCTTTATCTGCACTACTTTGACAATGGGAGTGGATGGGATGTGTAGGAGAGAAAAGGTTTATAGTCTGAATATTAGTATATACATGGTAGTGGTATACAAAGTTAGGAGTGTTCTACACTACTGGGAGGTGGGTGTAGGATACAACCTCCCTTGTGTCATTTCTAACATTATCGATCATTGTTGTTTTTCATGTTATGATATGGATGTGAAACCTTATTCTAAATAATCCCCAATCCAATTAGATCCTTAATACAAGCGACTTGTGTTCTAATTCATTTCTTTTTTATTGCTTAGTTAACTAAACAATACCTCTATTGTTAAAAAGATCTAGATTGTTGAAGTTTAATATTCTTGCGCCTAATAATACCAGGGTAGTATTCTAGTTTATAAATATTAAAACTTGTGCACACTTCCAACATCTCGCAAGTAGAGTTTTGATTTGATGCTTCTAGAGGCATGCCACATCATCATCGGACGACCGTCTCGGCTAGCGAGATAGCCATTTCACGGCTTGCAAACAACACATTTCAGCATCTACCTCTCCTACCTCTTTCTCCCCCCTTTCAGGGTTTTCCACCCCTCCTCCTATAAAAGGAAGGGGGACTCCTCTAAGAAAAGGGTCCTCAATTTTGTACTTGCAATTTATTATTGAAATGTTGCTACTTTCAATTCATAGTTTAATATTTTATTCTACAATAATGATTGTTTCTTTGTTGTAGATCTGGATTTCATTTTCTATATGTCTTTCTTCTATTCTTCTTGAAAGGCAAGGAACTAACGGTTGCGATCATTTAATTGTCACTAGCATGCGGTCCTTCAGGATTCTGCACTCTAGTAAATGGCCTCCTCACTTTATTCCATTATTTCTCCTATGACTAGTGAGTAGTTCCTTTATTGAGGCGAGGGGAGTAGCCCCTTAGCCATGTGTTGATCGGATCAGGTTTTACACAAATATTTTAGATGGATGGTTTTTAGTTTCAAAATTGCTAATTTAAACGAAGTAACTAATCATTTTCTATCGTGGGTTTACCTCAGTAGATGCGATCGTGGAAACTAGGATTTAGAACGCCTAAACCATTTATAGGAGGATTTGGATGTGAGCACGGAAAAATCCTCTTTAGGATGAAGGACTAGGATGCATGAACGCCAAGACCAATGGGTTCATGTGGAGTCATCTCTTGCATTTTATTTATGAATGATTCACATACCTGCTTCTATCTTACTTGTCATGTATCTCTTGATCTTGTTTTCACTTTGGCTAAGGTGATGAAACCCCTAATCCTTGATGCTTTCCCCCATATGATTCAATCATTCCTTTCAATGTTTGTTTTCAAATCGCTTCCTTTTAATTCTTGCACTGTACTTATTGTTTTAGATAATCTATTTTATTTGTGCTAAAAATCTTCTTCCTTTACTTTTCTTGCTTTATTATAATACTTTAATTTCCTTGCCATTAGTGTAATTATTTATTTTATTGCACTTTAATTACTTGTTCTAGTTTAATCAACCCCCAAAACTAGAATTTACCTTTTTGTTTAAATATTCAAAAACTCCAAAACAAAAATAAGTTCAAAATCGATCAGGTTCAAAGGAAACAATCTTTAAAATGTTGTCCTGTGGGAACGACCCTTCTATACTACCTTAATTGGAAAGTAAAAAAGGATAAACTCTACGATAATCATCTTTGTAAATTAGTTTGCTCTTTGATGTGTATCATAATCAAAATTCACTGATCTTGTTTCAATTTCTATCTTGGTTTTTAACAATTCCTGCCTTGATTAGTAATTTTTAGTGTACATAGATTAAATTTAAGAAAATTTGGGATCCCATTTTTCATTTTAGGAGTCATTTACAACAAACATAAATCCATTGAGGGATCCATTGGATTACATCACCACTAAGTGCAACCATTTGTTGGTGAAGCCGTCAGAATTCACACGCAGCTTAACCGCCAAGTATCGAGTGAGCAGACTATCCATTAAATCATGCCAGCTAGACCAACCATGGTTGTAGTATAGCCATCGGTTGACCAATTGAAGATCCATTGATTGGTTGAACAACATACCCATCAGATCACAGATGCATGCAATCCATCTGACCAACCAACAGTTGGAGTGAACCATCGAAAGGGACCAGAAGTAGATAAACCATCAGATGTCTCATGCAGCTCAACCATCAAGTTCTGCCATCAACTGATAACTTTTTGCCTTACCATCAGATGAGGAGAAGAGAATCCATTAGATGATCAAGTTGACTAATCCATAGGGTCTACACAATTATCGAGTTTGGGAACGTCAGTTCCCTCTTTTTCAGAAACCATCGATTGTTGCCTCCAGTGTGGATGGCAAAAGCATCAGTTGTTGCTTCCTACATCAGGATACCATTATTTATTGTTGATGCAACCCTATTTTAGGGATCCATCTTGTGTCATATTGCATTTGAATCACATATATGCACGTTATATTACATTCTATTTCCCCTAATATGCATATTTGTGTAAAATGAACTTATGGACATTATTTGCATACTTTTCAAGTATTTGGACCATGCTTTGATGGAAGAGAGAGATAAAGAGTGATACTAGGGTTTCACTACCCTTATAGAGGCCCAAAGTGAAGTCTAAGGCTCCCTCAACCAACCCCAAGTGACCAAAGATCAATTGAAGAAAAGATGTACAAGGAAACACAGAGATTCAAATCAAAGTGTTGATACAGGGACCAGCACGACCGTAGTACCTCAGAATGGTTGCGTTGACCCAAGATCAAGTCACAGACCACACATTGAAGAACAAGCTCATCATAAAGGACGTGCCATAAAGAATGGATGTGCTACATTCAACCATAACGGTCATACCATCTTGCATGGATGTGTTACAACTCAGTCAGCACGGGTGTGGTGTCAAGAACGGGCAATCCGACTCCCAGCCATCATAGTCATGGTACTCACCACGTTCGTGGCACCCATGCACCACCACTTTCATGGTAACCACCACGGCCATGCCACATTCAGTTCAAAACACCAAACTTACTTTGATTTTTCACCATTTTTCACCACAGTCCTTCCACTCCACAACGACCATTCTCATCCCTACCCACCACAATCATGCTACCCAGCATGGCTATGCTACATACAATTCTTCTGCTGCCTTTCCTATTTTACCCCCCACTTGACCTAGTACTTCCCTGCATTTCCTATTTTACCCCCCACTTGACCTAGTACTTCCCTACCACCTATGTATAACTAGGTGGTGGATGGGGCACAAGGTCATCTACCATATACCCCATTTAAGCTCCCCATTTTTGCCCCTTATCAATTCCATCACCATTCCACCTCCATTTCACCATTCCCACCACCAAAACCCTAGTTTCCTAGTGTTTTAACCCTACTTCACCATCTTCCCATTGCCTTGCACCTTGGAGGAAGGAGGAGGACGACCTTGTAGCATCTAGAGAGGAGGATCACTCCATATACACTGAGCTCTATGGCTACTTCTCCCTCTTTCTCTTTTCTTTCTGTATTTTTCATTTCCATGAGTAGCTAGGCCCCTTAGATGGGATGTTTGGGGCTTAAAATGTTACTTTGATATATGCTGGGGGAAAATGATATGTAAAGATTGTAATTTTGTTTGCTAATGATTATGTTCTATTTCTATCTCATTCTCCATGGATGCTTGTTGGTTGTGCTTCAAATCACCTAGGAATTTAGGGAAATTGCTTATGTGTGTTAATTTTGGGATTTGCTCCTAGGTTCAATTCATGGATCCCTAGCTAGATACCCATCTTCCTACATGCTAATCAATTCCCCTAACCCTAGTTGAGAGATCTAGTAGCTAGTTTAGGTGAATTTAGTGTGCTTAGCATGGAGCTTTCTCAAGGACAGCATGAGTGTGATGTGAGGCCTAAATCCTAATTTCCACTCCTATTACTACCCTCAGCCCCTAATCACCCTAAGATCCTCTAAACTAGAAATTTGGGATTGTATAGACTCTAATTGGATTGCACCTAAACCCTGACCCAATTGAGCCTCATAAGGGTAGTAGGAGGTGTTAGGGACTAGTTCCCCTTTACACAACCTATCCTATCCATGGCCAGTTAGTAGTAGGGAAATTCATTAGACTCTAGCTTGTTATATGGTTTGATAATCTAAACGAGACTATACTATTCACATGTCACCCCAACCTAATCGATAAGTGCATCCCCCAAACAACCCATACATATCTTTATTGCTTTAAAATCCTAATTGCCTTCTTTCTTAGCTAGTGTTAGCGTAGTTAGCTCTTTACTTTCTTAGTTAGCCTCTTGCATTATTCTTTCTAGTTTAGGTCTTTAAGTGCTATTTTGCCCTATTTGCTAGCTTAGTTTAGTGTAGATCTCTTCTTGCATGCCTTAGCATAGCTTTCTCTTTTCCTTGCTTGCTTTGTCTTTTCTTGCTCATTAGAATTAACTGTCTAGGGTTAATTTAGGTTTTGATTCTTATTTGTTCTCCTTTACTTGCTTGTTCACCCACCTTAGTGTAATCAACAAAATCACCTTTAAACCCTTCAACCCTAGACTCCGCAGTAGGAACCTTGCCAAAACTAAGTACGCTCTAGTTCCCCCTTTTCCCCTGTGGATTGACCCTATACTTGGTGCATTCCTATACTACGACACGACCGCGTACGTTTGCGAGTGTAGTGTTTTAGTGCATGTGAGTCTGTACATGTAGGTCCGTTATATATTTTGAAAGATACTTGTATGTTCCGACCACATGGGGTACATCTAATAAAATCTAATTGTTTAGTGGGTGCACCTATGGAGAGATGCACCAAGCTTTCTGGCGCCATTTCTGGGGAAGATTGGATCATCAAAAAATGCACCATCAGATCAACCACATGTATTGGTTCCAGTATGCCCAGGCCCGGAGGAACCCCAATTGGGGTAAGATTTATGGGGTGCACTTCCCAGTTACCAGAAGACTTACCCACCTCCACTGGAGGACTACTAGGGTAGCTACTACCATCATCCTCCACCATAGGGAGGAGCACCACTGGATCCACCATAGTGATTATCTACCCTAGCATTCCTAGTTTAGTGTCATGATGAGTACAACATGATTCAAAAGTTTGGGGTGGTAGGGCGGTATGCCCTCCTTCTCATTTCACTCTTTTTACATTTCACACGCCATTTGCTTTTGCTTGTTGCTTTTTCTATCTAGGTTAGATTTACCTATTTGCATACTTGCATGCCATGTAGCAATTTTTGCGTAATTTTCAAAATTTTGTTCTTTTTGCCATGAATTGCATATCATGTGGATTTTTTTAATTTTTGCATGTTTTAGCTAGGATTTGCTTATTTCTTGCTTTATATTCCATAATGTAGGCCTAGTTGTGATTGAAGGCAATTTGGCACCGTTTTGGCCAATTTTGCCCAAATTTAGAACTTCTTGTCTAAATGTGTGTTTTTACCCAATCTCTACTTGTTGTATTGAAAATGATGACCTTTGACAAATGCAAGTGAAATGTCATGACTTATTGCTAAATGGCCTCAATATTGACTTTTTATATGTGAACCATCTCTCTCATGCTTGTGAACTGTTTGGTTGAATTATGATATAAGCAAGCCGAAAATGCTTAGAGTTTTGTAGAATCTCGTGATAGAAATATGGGTTTAATATTGCTCATTCATGTGGTGTGTAATTGTTTGATGAAATTTTTGGAGTAACTTTCATGCAGGAGATCTCATGTTGAAGTCCATATTAGTAACCCCTCTTTGACTCTCACTTTCTTATACCATATTCTTACCTCTCCACCTCATGAAAGGATGCCAAAATGCATATAATCAGCCTTGGTCACCTCCAAAAGTTTGGGGTGGCCATATAATACCCCCCACTTCACTCTCATCACCATGTAACCAATCCACACCAAGGGAAAAAGAAAAGAAAAAGAAAATGCAAAAATAAAATAAAAAATGTTCCTATTTAAGAGCATCTAATTAAAGAAAAGATGCTCGGGCCATGAGGGACCAGATGGCTTATACTATCTAGATGTGCCGAGGGTTGCGGCATTTCTAAATTCTTCTGTGACGGGCATCCAATAACACTATTGGTTGGGACATCTGAGTGTGTAAAAGCACTTCAAACTCTTACTGCAACCCTTTCTTCCTTTTGCATAGCCATAGATCTAGGAAACATCAAACCTAGCTCATTTTTCCCCCACGTGGGTTACTTAGTGTGGATGAACATTTGAGATTGAATGCATTAATGAAAAATAGCAAAATTAGCCATTTTTGACCTTCGCACCATGAAACAATTTACCTGGGGTGATATGGAAGCCATATGGATTGATTATTTTTTGTATGATCTATATTTGAAGTTTACATGCTCAATTCTTCAATCATGATTGGTTTGTTAAAGAGGAGAGGAGAGAGGTGGAATGCAGGTACCTAGTCATCTTTGAGCCCATTTATTCAATATTCATCTATTTCATTGCATTTGTCATTTCTTGATTGTGAAAAAAAATTGTAGAGAGATTGAGCTGGACCATACTTGAGGGCAAGTATGTTTTAAGTTTGGAGTGGTGATGGAACCCTATTTTAATGCTCCATCTTGTGTCATATTGCATTTAAATCACAAATATACATGTTAGATTACATATTATTTCCCCAAATATGCATATTTGTGTAAAATGCACTTATGGACATTATTTGCATGTTTTTCAGGTATTTGGACCACGCTTGGATGGAAGAGAGAGAAAGAGTGATCCTAGGGGTTTTCTACCCTTAGATAGGCCCAAAGTGAAGTCTAAGGCTCCCTCAACCTACCCCTAGTGACCAAAGATCAATTGAAGAAAAGATATCTACAGACATACAAAAGATTCAACTCAAAGTGATGATACAGGGACCAGCACGGTCGTGGTACCTTAGAATGATCGTGAGACATTGAAGAACAAGCTCAGCAAAATGGTCATGCCACATTCACCCAGAGTCATACCACCTTGCATGACCATGTTGTAGCTCAGTCAGCAAGGGTGTGGTGTCAAGAACGGGCAAGCCAACTCCCAGCCACCACAGTCGTGGTACTCACCACGGGCATGCCACCCATGCACCACCACAACCGTGCCACCTTCACTTCCAAAACACCAAACTTACTATGATTTTTCACCATTTTAACCGCATTTGTTCCACTCCACCATGACCATTCTCATCCCTATTCACCACAACTATGCTACCCAGCACCGTCGTGCTACATATAATTCTTCCACAACATTTCCTATTTTACCTCCCACTTGACCTAGTTCTTTCCCACCACCTATATATACATAGGTGGTGGATGGGGCATGAGGTTGGATACCTTCTACCCCCTTTTAGCTTACCATTTTTCCCCTTATCCATTCCATCACCATTCCACCTCCATTTCACCATTTCCACCACCAAAACCCTAGTTTCCTAGTGTTTTGACCATATTCCACCATCATCCCATGCCCTTGCACCTTGAGGAAGGAGGTGGATGACCTTGCAGTAGCTTGGGAGGAGGATCACTCCATCTACACCGAGCTCCATGGCTACTTCTCCCCCTCTCTTCTCTTTTTGTATTTTCCATTTCCATGAGTAGCTAGGCCCCTTAGATGGGATGTTTGGGGCTTAAAATGTTACTTTGATACCATGTTGGTGGAATGATATGCAAACATAGTGATTTCATTTACTAATGATTATGTTCTATTTCTATATGTGTTAATTTTGGGATTTGCTCCTAGGTTCAATTCATGGATCCCTAGCTAGATACCCATCTTCCTACATGCTAATCAATTCCCCTAATCCCAGTTGAGAGATCTAGTAGCTAGTTTAGGTGAATTTAGTGTGCTTAGCATGGAGCTTTCTCAAGGACAGCATGAGTGTGATGTGAGGCCTAAATCCTAATTTCCACTCCTATTACTACCCTCAACCCCTAATCACCCTAAGATCCTCTAAACTAGAAATTTGGGATTGTATAGGCTCTAATTGGATTGCACCTAAACCCTGACCCAATTGAGCCTCATAAGGGTAGTAGGAGGTGTTAGGGACTAGTTCCCCTTTACAAAACCTATCCTATCCATGGCCATTCTAGCTTGTTGTATGGTTTGATAATCTAAATGAGACTATAATGTTCACTTGTCTCACCAACCTAATTTATAAGTGCATCCCTAAAACATCAATTCATGATCCCTTCTCACCCATCAACTGACATCCATTAGTAGTTACTTTTCTTCCACAACCATCGGTTGATATGTCCATGTTTTAGATTGTTTATCAAAAACCCTAAAATCATTGAATGTTATTTAGCTATTGTTGATTATTATTCTAACAAAATTCTATCCCCTCTCATCTAATTAATCTTGATAGATATACTTAAGTATCTACAAGGTAGAAGATGGCAGGAAGCCAGAATAGAGATCAGGTAATCCTAGAGCCTAATTACGCCAAGAAACTGAAGACATCAATGACTCTAGAAGAAATGGAAAGGATGGAAAAGCTAAAGTATGAAGTAGTGGGATTTTTCAACATACACAATGAGCCTAACAAAGAAATTGTTAGAGCACACTTGGAGGCAGACAAGCTCGATGCTAGATGAGTCAACCCCAGAGGAATAAGAAAGTGATGAAGAATCAGCATGGACTGAAGTCTCTGAGTATAAACCGTTTGAAGGAGTACAGAATCCAAAGAAAAGGGATTCCTCAAGTCTTGATCAGAAGAGGCCTAAAAAGGCTACCAAACCATCTACAAAGGGTACATCTATAGAAGCAACCACGCCTCAGCAAATGGTGATTGAAGGCGTTGCCCAACAAACATCACCTATAATCTACAAGGAACAACCTGATAACCAATTCCGGGCTAGGGATGAAGAACATAAAGAAATATGGTGTGATATGTTCCAGAATAAGAAACTCAAGGCCACCAGGTTTGGTGATAGGGAGACCCTATAGAAACTTGAAATATACAATAGGGTAAGACAAAGTCTAGACCAGTTGGGGATTTACAAGATATGCTTCAATAGGTTGACCTCATATGATTATCTAACTTTAGATTTCATGACCTCACTAAAAAAGCTTCCATAACCAATGAAGAAAATGCAAAGTGTGGGGGAGAAGATAAACTTTGGGTGTGGATCGTCAAGGAATAATATGTCCTGATTGAGAGGTGGCTTAATGCAATCTTCACTTACTCCAACGAGAAGGCCAAATGAGCCAATAAGGCACGTGAAGACAAAGACGTCAGAGGTTTTCTAATAGATAAAACCTGGGAGAAACTTTCAAGAGATTGTAGATATAGTTCTAGTCAATCCAAGGTAGCTATGATGCACTCAGGATTCATGAGGGTAGTGCACAAAATCTTCACCAATGCACTAACTTTTAGATCGGACACAGGAAATGTGACCAGGATGGATCTCCATGTACCATGGATTATGAAGGAAGGAAAAGCCATAAATATAGGGAAGACTCTGGTTGATAAGCTTGCAATGGAAGCAGGGCACGACGATCCCCCATAATTTCTACATGGGAGGTCTAGTCGCCTACATTGTGCACTAACTAGGGTACCCCCAAAAGTTGAAGTATTTCCTAAATTCAAAGGGAGATGACTTAGTAGACGCCAAGTACCTTAATGCCACAAACGTTCTAGCAAAGTCAAAATAGAACTACTCCTACAAATTCTGCATGACTAATATTGTCTACCTCTCTCAGAACTAAGCAATTATGACTGTGAAAAGTTGGTCTTCCAAGATGAAGAAATCATAAGATTGATATATCAATAGAGTGCAAGTACATGAAAATTGGCAGAACAAGGGAAGAAGCAGCCGAAAGAGGTGGCAACAAAGCAGACAACAAGGAAGAGAGTAATTATATGCCTCCCTGAAAGGTTGACCACCCAACCTAAGAAAAAGAAATCCCCTGCACCTCAAGTTATTAATCTGGAAAATGGTAAAAAGGGAAGTTAGAAGAGTCCCAACATCACCATTGTACTAGAGGCTTCAATGTCTGAGTCTATAGCCGACATCCAGAAGGAAGCAGTAATGAAAGTGGTCATCCCTAAAAAAGAGGAACAACCAAATAAAAATACAACCTCACAACATGAAGAAGCAACAGAGGCAGATGGCACCACATCAAATGAATCCCCGAATATAACGATAGGAAAGAAGTCTCATGAAGAAACCTCAAAAAAAAAGACCACAACCAGGACAAAGCAAACGCCCCACAAAGGATCATGGAAAATCCGCCAAAGAAGATGAGGTGGGGCATGAAGTGAGATCCATCAACAGATCGAGGCAACAATGACAGGCACCTATGATAAACAAATTCATGGAGATAGGGTTGGAGATAACGACATCCATGAGTTTGTCTCAAACCCAGCCCTAAATATATCTAAACTAACCACAAACGTGTTTGCATTGACAACATAGGTGCAAAAGGTAATGGTCAATATCTAACCAATACTCAGCCGACCTCAACAGACGTAGCAGTTGGCAGAAACCCAAATGTAGGTGTTGCAAGCTCTGGAAGGAATGACGAATGAACTCACCATTCTGAGTAAAGAACATGATGATTTACACCAAAAGAACATGCAACTGTGAAATGAAGCGGCAAAGCTGAAGGAGGCCAACTCTACCAATAGTGGGATGTCTACAAAAAGACAATGAATAGTCACCACTACACCTCATCTATAGTGAAAGTGGATGTAGACGTGCACCTTCAAGACGACATGATGATGGCCACAATACAATCTAGACATGCTCCAATCTTGGATGAAGCTATGAATTCTGAATGCACCCTTCAACTGGAGGAAGAAGAATCAAGAGGGACTAACAAGATCCAGGTAGTTCCCACTGGGGATGACTATCTTTCTACTTCCCTACCCTCACTAGAGGACTATATAAACAACAATAAGGAAAAGGGACTTAAAGAACTGAAGAATCAAGGTACCTGACTGTCAAAAAAACCAGCAACTCTAGCCAAAAATGCAGAATCAATGGGAGAGAATAACGTCAAGACAAATCATCTAAAGCAAGGGGAGAAATAACGGAAACAACTAAAGACGTCATGGATGGGATTGACCCACTTTTCAATTACAAGGCTCCAACTCTCCCAATTGAATATGAGAGTTTCATGAATGAAATTTTTTTGGATGAACCAATTACAAGTGGTAGATTCCCCATCTCATTTGAAGCAGAAATAGAACAAATGGTGTCAAAAGTTGATGATGGGAATCTAGGCTACATGTTTGATAATGTACCACCAAAGCAGGAGACCCAGTGTTCCCAGACCATCTACAGTCTCTGACCCCCAGGGATAGTTCAAATCCAGCAACACCACCACCTCTTCTATGCAGGATGGCAGAAATGGACATGACCTCTGTGGCAGGAATGTTGGTATGAGACATCCATGTCCTGCCTGATATCTTAGATGATACAAATTCTAGAAACAATGTCATCTACTACAGCAACCAGTACACTCTGACAAGAAAGGATTTCCATTCAAACTTCAAGCAGAAGGTAAACATAAGAAGAGTCTTTTTAAAGGTCTTGTGTAGGACCATTATTGAAGATTTTATGTACAGAGATAAAACTGGGTAGGTATTCAATGCCACTTCTAATCTGGTAACTCATCTCTATAAGGAAACCACTGAAGAGACATCAGTTGAAAGAGCTTCAGGATACTCTGCAAAGAACTAAAACCCTAGAGTTTATTAATTTACCATTAAAATCTTACAATTATTGGCTCCTAATTGTGGTCAACCTTTCAGAAAGAAAAGTCATCACATAGTACTTCAGCATGAAAGATCTTCCTTGTGGAAGAATGGTCTTTTAAAAATCAGAGCACAGGATGATACAAGAAGTTCAAACCTTTCTGAAAAAGTTGATACAAGGAGTCAACGGGTGGTATCATACAAACTGGAAATAAATCTACATTGGATGCAGCATGCCCCAAGAAAAGCAGAACCCGGGGGACAATGCTTTCATAGAACTAAAAATGATTGAAGCCATCAACATAGGAATACTACTGGAGCAAATTATCAATGAAAATTTCCATGCACTATGAGGAAAATACATCATGAAAATAATACATGATAGAAGATTCTTCCATGACACACAGATGTCTGATATATTAAGGAGGATGTATTCCCTAATTCCCCTACATGAAAAGACATTATTTCTCATGACATTGTTCCACTTTTTTTAGTTATCTTCTCCTTGTTGTTACTAAATTGTTTCTTCTAAACCAAGGCCCCAAAACTTCCATGTCTCCAATTCACTCTTCGCTTGATGATCTTACCCCAACCAAACAAATATACAATGTTGCTCAAGCTCTAGGATTCTACAAGATGGATGCATCTGACGCATACCTTGGAAAGAATATTTGTCATTTATCCTATTTTTTATCTATGTGCATTGTATATGATTGTATGACCCTGATCTACTACATCATACCTTATACAATAGTTGTACGGGCCTCACTGTTGAGTTATAAATTTAAGAGTCTGACTACTCTAGATCTGCTCCTTCTTGAATGTGTGATTTAGGATGGTCATTTAGGTCAAAAATCTAGGTTAGGAAGCTCCAAATGATCCTTGAGAAGGTAGATTAAAACCCTACAGAGACATGCAACTAAGATTGACCAAGATTTGTCCTCATGAGCTCTTCTTCTTCCACCAAGCAAGAGGGTCAACCTCTCAATCAACAACAAGAAGATGAACGAGTGCAAAGAATTCATTTTAGAGGGATGATAGGAGCATATATAAGTCTAGTATGAGAGAGAAAGGTGGTTGAGGTTTGAAAGCATGCTAGTCATGTGCCAAAAGGTCAAAAACTTTCATCCATGTAAAATAGATCTATCATTGGATTTCAACCTAGGAGGACCATCGGTTGACAACCTAGGTGAACCATAAAATTACATCATCAAAAGAGCCATCAGATCATGCCCATACTTAGCCACATATGTGACCTTGATCCATCATCTGTTGGTGCACTTAACATGGAAAACCATCATTTTTTGTTGCTCTAGAGAAAACCATTGAATCCCATTCTACCAGGGAGAACCATCAGATCCCACACTCGCATAGTGAAACCTTCGAATCCCTAACTTACAAAAGAAAAACCATCGAGTTGGGAACTTTGATGAAAATCCTAGGTACTCAACCCTAAGTAGGAAACACCACACATTCGATGGTGAAACTAGGTGTTCAAAGGTGAAACTACACCAAGTATTTTAAGAACATTTATGAGGCACATCATACATTTGTGAAAATTACAAATAAAACCCTATATTTGGGAAAATTACATATAGTCCATAGCACATAAATTGCAAAACTTAATCAAACATTATCTAACCTAGATAAAACTTGAAACATATCTTAGTCACATGATATAAATCATAAATTAGGGGTTTGATTAAGGTTTTAAACACCCAATTATATTAAACATGCATGTTTAATCCTTAATACATATCAGGGGTCTTACAACCATAAACCCCTAGCAGGGCTTTTTCCTACAAAATCCAAACCAAACAAGGTTGGGTACGCCTTATGCATCTGATACTCTAACTCCCATGTGGATTCCTTCACACCACAATGATGCCACAACACCTATACTAAGGTTATGTCCTTCTTCCTCAACTTATGTACATGTTATCTAGGATCAACACATAATCCTTCACATGTGAAATGTCCTCATCCAACTCAACCTCTACAAGTTGTATCTTCTACTTTATACTAGGGTGGCAATTCATTAACATGGGAATATGGAAACCATTTTGAAATCTGTGCAACTCTGGCGGTGACTCCAGCTTGGAATTCTAGCGACTATGGTTATCAACATATGAATTATATCTGTCTTGAGCTATTTTCAACTATCGTTGGATCTCTATGACCTTCTTTGTACTCTTTTGTACTAACACAACAACTAAAAGTTGATACTTACCTACTTCATACCAGCAAATAGATTTCCTACATCTCCTACCATATAAAACCTTATAAGGTGCCATGTATATGCTTCATTGATAGCTGTCGTTGTAGGCAAACTCAATCAAACTTGAGTGGACATATTTTAGCTGCCAAGAATTATAGGACACATGCTCTAAAAAGATTTTCGAATGTCTAAATGGTCCTTTCTGACTGGACATATATCTACATGGGTGAAAGTCAATTTTGGACTTCGGCTGCATCCCTACAGGCTTCTGATGTTTCGGCTCAACTTGGTGACAATTGGACGCTTGGGCACAAACTCTGCCACATCATGTTTTAGACATGGTCACCAATACTAATTCTTCAGATCATGATATAGCTTTGGGATGCCACAATACATAGAGTTCATTGAGTAATGATCCTCCTTAGATACTATTACTCAGACCATCAACATCTAGAACCATTGTCTAGTTGTGGAAACACATTGTCCCATCATATAACTCATAGAAGTCGTCATGGTTCTATTTGCCAAACTCTGATCTTCTGTAACAATGTTGGTTTGAATTGTAGTTGTGTCAATGATCCTACCAACAAAGATACTTTCAACTATACATCCATATGTCAAAGTGGCAATAGAATGTCCCATTTGACATGTCAAAGAGCATAACTACACTTTATCTACAGCCTCTAATGAATATGGCTTCTTGTTTAGTGCATCTACTACCATATTCTCCCTCCTAGGATGATATTTTATTGTACAACCATATTCCGTGATTAGATCCATCCACCTTATTTACCTCATATTTTAGTTCTTTCTTTGAACAATGTCCTCAAATCTTCAGGGATAAAACTATAGTGACTAACACATTTTAAGAAATGGGGGTTTAAGATCATATAAATGCCCAAGTTAAAATAGAAGTTGCACACACTGGATCTTTAAGCTAAAGGTTAATTCAACATATATAGTCGGTCTGAATTTGAGTACTCATCCTAGTATACATTATGTGCATCATTCAAAATAAAGAGAATATATGTTTACATTCCTAGTATAATTTAGATACAACTTACCCTAATTTTGATCACCTAAAGGTATATTGAGGTTTTAATCTTGCTAAACTGAACATAGAATCTAGTGTAAGTATACTATTATTTAGTTAATGACTATTGCATGGATGGATTATATATTACAAGTCCATTTGGTTTCAAATGACTCATCTATTTCCAAGGTATCTTCTCTATCCATTTCTTGGGTTTTAGTTTACAACATGGTATATTGTGAGTATTATGGTTATTCTTTATATTGGAAATCAAATAATGACTTCTGCATATAATGCACAAATACATATTTTCATGATAGAAAATCTAGGTTTCATTGATTGAAAAAATTGTGTTACTATGGTTATTATATTTTTATTGTAGGAAGCTCCGTGTACCATTTGGAACATCATTAGTATGAAATTAAGTTATTATTAGGTTAAGATATAATGCATATCATACTTATGAAAACATTATATAGTATTCCTTATAAAACCAAAACTATAGGAGGATAGTCAACTAAATATTACATTCATGCGATCTCTTGGTAAATACACTAATATACATATGAGTACACTTTCTTTGCTCAAGATTATTAGTTTTTAAGAGGTGATTATCTAGTACATATCAGTGTCATGTTTTATTTTGCATATGGTAAGTTCTGAAATCTTTTGGTTGGTAGTGAGTATATAAAATTTTAGCCTCACATGTTGGCATTGATGTACTTATATGATCATATATAACCATATTTTATACATATTACTAATTTATGAGTCTTACATGGATCATCTATATTGTATTGACTAGATTGATATCATTCTTACCAGTATTACCAGGTATTTGAAATGGAAATGAGGTTTCCAACATGTAGTTCATTGAAGCTTCAATGGTCCACCAAAAGATCACTCCCCATACTGTGATGTGTTACCAAACCTAGATTAAACAACTCACTGAAGAAGGTTGGAAATATCTCGTCATTTTATTGGGATTTTTCTACCATTCCATCAATTAGATTCTGGTTGAGTGAAAAGTGGATGGCCTTCGGTGTAAAAAGTCTACAATTCTTGACACTCATGGTTATAGATTGATCAATATAGGATGTATGAGGGGTGATAGAGGTCAGATGTGTGCCTAGTAATTAGTGAAGCATGATGAATCAATGGTGCTTGGCATTTCACCAATGTTAAGACAAATGGAAGACTTGTTTGTGGTGACAAGTTGAGACTTGGTAGGTAGATGTCAAAGCCAGTCAAGGTTCTACAAGCATGGGTCTTACATTGCAAGTACGAATAGGAGGAGGTGGGGCAGAGGAGAGAGGAGCACATGAGATAGAGTGGGTGGAGTTTTTAAATCATCATGCTTCACTATGGAGAGCCCAGGGTCAAAGAGAAAATGTTTTCCATGGATGTAGAGATATACATCAAGGAGGTTCTAGCTCAAGGTGAAAGAATCGAGTGGGTAGGATGAGTTGTATGTGGATTTGTGTTGCTATTGGGCTGGTGGTGGACCTAATAGTGGTGGTCCTTTATCATCTATTGTGTCATCCATAGGGTGTAAATGCTTTTCTTAGCAGATTGTGGAAACCAAAAAACTTGTAGTAGGACCTACAATGAAGGTGGTAGTTGGATAAAAGTGGTTGTGTCTAGTCCTGTGGTGGCAACAATTGTTGTGGTAGAGAAAGGAGGGTGCTTCGCTACCATGGCGTGCTAAAAAAGAACTCTCTGTCGACCACTATAGAAGTTAGACGCAGTTTATAGGTGCAAATTAACTACAAGCATAGGGAGGGAGAGAGAAGTTGTCTGCTAGGGTTTGAATGAGAGGAGGAGAGAAAATAGGTAGAGGCAAGGAAGAGAAGATGCAGAAAAAGGGGAGAGAGGGGAAGGGGAGGGTAAGAAAAGAAACATACATAGTCATGGAAACATGTATTACATAAGAGTACCTTGGGTGAGTCAAAGGGGAGGGTGTCTTGTGTTACCAAGAGTAAGGGAAAGGAACATGACGATTAAATGTAATTATGCCTTATTTTATGTATATTTAAGATAGGTTTATAAACCAAACAAATGAATAGTCAAATTAGTCCTATTGATGCAAAACTTGGTGGTAGTTTATTTAAGGTGTGAGGAGTTAAATTTTAACATCAATTTTTCCATCTAAATTTATTTAGCATTACATTTCTTTACTATATTATAAGTACTCTTTGAATGCATTTGTTACCTTTCTTAGTCAGTACTAATTTAAAATTTCATATATCTTAAATATCTCATATCCTCTTATCATATGAAAGTTATAGGGTTCCAAATTATAGTCAACATGTATTTAATAGTGATATTATATAAATAAATCCAATTGAATATTTCATTAAGTGATTCTAAAACCTCATTTAGAAGAATAAATACCATCTTACTATGATTTTATATTCCAAATTCTTCTATTTAAATCTACATAAAGGGAAAGGAACCCAATACTAGTCATAATTAGAGTGGGACTAGAAAAAGGGAGGGTAAACCTATGAACCTAGATTTGGGTATTTTATAGACACAATCTGAAGAATTGGAGTCGGAGTTGGACATGTACACTTGTATTCCATCCTTATATGTATTAGTAGACCTGAAACATCAATATAAAAAGAGTTGGTAGGAGAGTAACCATGCCATAGAAGTAGGTCATGATGGCCCTCTTCCCTTCCCTCTACAATCTCACATCCAGATAGTTATGATGATCGACCAATGTTGGTTGATTCTGTTTTGAAAGATAAAGAACTGACTTCTATTCCATATTTGATTGTTGTAGATAATGAGTTACAGCTCTAGCCGCACTCCATCATTTTAGCTCTTCTACACTTCTTGTACCTGCCAGACACTTGGGTGATTTGGGTGTGTTTCATGAGGATGATCTAAGCCATATGTTGAGATTGTGAAGGACCCCACTATTTTTGTGATTCCAACGTTGAGTGGATGATTTTCTAGGTGGATGAAAAACCACATAAAAATATTGATCATGTTGATTTTATAGATGAGATGGTTCCTCCTATTCCATCACTACACTTTCTACATGCAGATTTAGGTGATGAGAAGTTGGAGTCATATCCTACATGATTTATCACATTCGATAGTATTAGTTATATATTTATTGCATACTACCTAAGCCAAAAAAGAAGGTGGTCCGCCTCTAGTCTTCACATATGACTAGATAATGAGACCTCCAGAGAGCCATCTCTTCTACTTTGTGCCACTTCTTGTAGGTCTGCATGTAGCTACTACATTACCTCTACTAAAGGAGGAGTATTTGTGGATCTTGTTGGATGGGTTGTGGGGTGAAAAGAATACCACTTCAAGCATCCTCAAAGTCCATTTGAGCTGCCAAGACCACCAAATCACATATTGTACCATGGATATCTCATGCTCAACATTCTAGCCCTTATCCATATTCCCTTTATCCTGACCTTCTTTGAGTTTCCAAGACCACCTAGATAAGTGTCGAGGATTTCTTTCCCTGGTTTTGGATTTAGTTTTTGCCCTAGAATGAGAAAATTTCTAAGCTCAGGTGGAGGTTGAGCAATATGTACTACTTTGTTTTCATGTTCATGTTTTTTTTCGGTATGTTAGATTTGCATGTAGATCACTTGCATTGCAGGAGATAAAATTGTTTGTAATTCAGTTCTTAGTTCTTGCAATAATAATTGAATCCATTACCTAGTTGGATTAGTATACATTCATGTTTATATTGCATTTAGCATTTTTTCCATACAATTCCTCTTATTAGAAGTAAGTTTTTCATGTTGAATATATTTCTTAAAATATGTTGATGGTTATAAATCACCCTTTCTAGTCAATGACTATAAGCATCATGTTCCCTAAAAAGGATGGAAGGTGTTAGAGGAGACGATAGGAATCAAAATATGATATTCCTCCTACTAATTAGTGAATCATATCTATGAAATTACCATACAATACCTTATCATGTCAACATATGGGTGTATTGAATTTGAGGAATAACGTAATATACTTAATCAAGATCCAAGCATGTTCTACACTTCTTCTTCCATTTTCTTACCTTCCATTCACAAAAAAGAAAAAAAATCAAGATGTGTCATACCCTAATCTTGGGGTGGCACAACCCCTTCTCTATATGTTCACTTATTGCATACCCCCTCTATGTAATAGGGGTGTCTCACCAAAAATAAAGAAAACATGTCAATGTGCACATAAGAAAAAAATGTAATACATGTATTTAAAAAGTAAAATAGAATCTTAAGTGGAATAGAGAAGAAATGTGCATTCTTCTTTCCATACCTCCGTTCACTTCATTTTTACCTAGGGTTGTGATACATGCTAAATTGGTATCTATTTGACATAATCCGGTGTTGGATTGTGTGCATACTTATAATTTGCATAATTCCTCAAATTTTTCATGAAAAATCCTTAGATATGTGTGGTACTTGGGTATTGTGAGGAGTAAGTAGCATTGTAAAGAAAAATCAGAAATGAGGACATGGCAAGTCATGTTTTGTGATCTCAAGAAGTTGGGTAACTAGCCATATCAGTGGTAGAGACTCAATCATGATGCCAATATGAGGCATTTATATTGTTTAAAAGTAATTATTTGGGGAGTGTTTTGGATTTTGTGTTACTCAAAGATGAGCAATGTTAAAGCTCAGTATTGTGATTAATTTTTACTCATTGTGTTTTAGGTGCATTTAATATTTGGTTTTGCATGTTTATCTAATATTTTCTCTTTTTATTTCACTTTTTTCGAGTTTTCAAGAGTCTATGCAATATATTTTATAATAAATGCATTTTTGTATTTTATTTGTAGGTTGATGCAAGTAGAAGAGAGAAACCATTATCCCTCTACTAGAATCTTGATAAAATGATCAAATTTTGTATATCTTCACTCCCCAACTTTGAAATTTGGAGTTAGGAACTCACACTCACGAGAAACTAGCCAGAAAGTATACTATGTCAATGGCTCTAGGTTTCACATTCAAAGTCAGAATTGAGTGACTAAATGCCCTTGATGAGGGATTAAGTTAACTACAAAAATGTATATATATTGATATACCTAGTCTACCAAATAACCTTGAATTGACTGATTAGGAAATTAGGCATAGAAAAAGGATATAAGTGAATCAACCATTTCATTTCGTGAATTGATAGATTTGTCCATTTAAGAAGATAGAGGAAATTACTAGTCAATTGACTAGTTATTTTAGTTGAGTGACTTATCATATATGAAAAAAATCATAGTAAATATGATGTTTTTCTAGTATAAGGGTTCATTTTCCAATTGGTTGACTCAAAATTATACCCGGTTACTAAAATGACTTCATCTTTTACATTTGATGTCAAGATTAGATGATTCAAGATGCATTTAAATAATAATATAAGTATCTACATAATAAGTATATTTATTGACCACTTAAGTAGGATGATTAGTCCTCTAGTTGTCTGACTCTCTTGTTTCATAAATTATAGCAAATGAATAATAGTTTTTGGATTAATTTGGATGTATTTGATATTTTTTGGGGAAATATAAAAGCACTTATGGGACTTTTAGGGTGAGATTTCATGACTTATTTCTCTCATCACTTGGCTCTTATACCATTTTTCTTGGAAGCTACAATCCTAGTGATCACTAGGGAAGGATGGACACTTGATGTATTAACATGGAGATGCTCTCTGTTAGAGGACATGACCAGAGACATGAGTTGTTGCTCGGAGGGTGGTTTCACATAGCATAGGGCATCTTTTCTACGTTGCTACTTTCTTCTGACCCTATTTTCTCTCTTTTATCTTGCATCATGAACATGAGTAAAGATTAGATCATCTACTAGGGTGAGGGGGCTAAGTTGTTTCATGTATCTTGTAGTCTCTTGTTATATATATTATATATAGATTTTTTGATTGATTTCCAATTGATTAATTTCATGCTTGATATATTATCTAACCATGTCACATTACTTTTATAATCCTAGATGTAGTTAAATTAAAATATAGGATTAGAATACCAATTGTTATTGTTGAACCTTGAATAAGACTGTGAAAGGGAGTTTTGTAGGTAACATATTAAGGATATATATGTAACATGACCTCAAGCCTATGGGGAAATTTGACCTTGCAAATTTCATAGTCCAAAATGATATGAAATTCTTGTCCACCAATCTAGGTGACAGTATGAATGAGAAATGCAATGTGCTAGAGTGGATACGTAGGCAGTGCTGGTGAAACATGTGCGCTATTCCTTTTACCATTCATTTATTTTAGTTTTAATTCTTGCTTTTATTATTTTCTTGCTTAGTTAAATTAAAGAATAAACCAAATCATCAACTTGATCTATACTTGAGCCAAGTCACATCCTGCTCTATGAAGAGATAAAACCTTTAGAAATGGAAACTCTAAAATCCACATGACCTTCTCCTTTTACTATAGCAGTCAAGGTCATTGACCCATTATTGACAACCTAATAAGATACAAATATGAACTTATTAGCAAAGTCATGCAGAATTTATGCTAGTATTGTACAATCTAATGAATTGGCTTCGATATATAAAGAAATCCAAAGTTAAGACACACATACTCATCATTATTGCCCAATGTATCTATCATCATATTGACCACAACTCCAACAATCCAAATTTAAGGGAACCCCTTGGCCTCATCACCAACATACCACAGATCCAATACCATTTGGTTTTGGGTTTTTTTACGTGTATTTCGACTTTTGGTTAATCTTTCATTTTACCTTATGATCTTAACTTCACTTCATCTTGAATATAAGATTGACCTTTAAAGTAAATTTTTACTAGTATGATTTACTTATGCATTATATATTGTCCCTCCATTGCTAACTTTTATCATTAAATTATTGTGAGAGATCTCTGCATTCCTATGTTTGATATCTAGAGCAGGGTCTTATGAAGATTTAGGTAAATTTTCAAATGATAGACATAACAATAAACATATCAAGTAGATGCATGAAAGCCTCATGCAATCAATAAATAACAAAAAAATGCATTTGTTTGGAATCACTTTCTCCTCAACCATATGAAATTTCAAAATTCTGACAACAAAATATTTCTTAAAACCAATGACTTCAGTATATACTTCCAATTCAAAAGTTCCCAAAGTTCCTCAAAACTTTTTAAGGATGAAGTAATGTATATGACATTGACATAATTCATCCTTTCCTTCCACTCAGCGATATTCTTTGTACTTTTAAGATTTGGTTCTTCCAATTTGGGACATATTAAATATGTAGAATGAATTGACCTTACCATGGTAAGACATATCTTTCTCAGTTGATGCTAACACTTTGAGTGAGAACAAGAAACTTTCCTTGAATTACAAGATATGTCGACATTAAGTCAAAGAACATGTCGTGTCAACAAAGGCTAACAACTATTTTCTCTAAGTTCTTATAAATAAAGACCTAATAACATGTAAATATGTTATTATTACAACCATGACAATTAATAAGTAAGTAAACTCTAAGTAAAGGCCCAACAAAATGCACATAAACCAAACAATTAAAGATCAAACTAAAGACAAAAAATATATGGAACTTATCTTGAATAAACCTTCCACAAGGAGTTTCCTTAGAGAAAATAGTGTAATTCTATGTGTGCAAGTGAATGTGTGAGATTTTTCCCTTTGGAACTCAAATGTTCAAGACAAGCACATTGTCAAGAACCAACTTTGATGCAACTTAGTCACCAAAAGTGAATCGATGAGTAATAGCAGTAGTCATAGATCACAACAAGAGAAAGAGAAGGAGTTTCATTCAAGTGCATCCATTGTCGACCATTGGCTAGTGTTAATGAAAAGTATATTTAACTCGATCCCTATGGAGGCTTATTTGAACATTCTATGAAACTATTTTTGTCTATCGCTCACGTTCACATGTTTTTTAATAAACTTGTTAATGAAATCAATTGTGTGGTACTAGTACCATTTTGAATGAATATAGATTGTCGAACACAAGGATTTGGCATGCATCCAATATGATATATGCCCCAAATACAACCAAATATGGGATTGATTGAGTTGTAATATACGTCTAATTTAACATATTCAACCAGAGAAGATGTATTCAATCAATACAAATCATATTATGTCATACACAAAATATACTCACTCAAATACATCTATACTACTATAAAAAGAAGGAGCTTTTCTTAAAAGTTATGACTCTGCCATTTCAACCCTGGCCAATGAGAATGCGGGAGTTTGTAATGTTATATGCTCCTTCCACTCTCTTGACATGTTTTTCAAAGCAAATCAAACAATTTTTCTATAGTATAATTTTACACCATGTGTATCTTTGGACCAGCCAAACTGCCACTTTGTTAAAACCTTTCCTCGCCCAACAATGTGGAGACGTGGTGATATTATACCTCTCTTCTTACTTTACCCTCTCTTATCACCAAAGTTTGAAGATGTAGTCCACTGGATTCATGGAAGTAGTTCACTAACTCCACCACTTACATGCCAAAATATTTTAATAGTAAAATTACCCACATTAAGAGACTACAAGTCAGATTTTATTAATTGGCATCAATCAAAAATGCAGATAAAACAAACATAATAGCTGTAATACAAATTATTAGTTTGTTACAACAGAAAAAAAATAGCTATGATATATGCATTATCACTTCAAGAAAAACATAATTATATTTCACCTCCATGATTGAAGGGTTTGATACCCAAGAAACATATGGCCCACCTATCCATCACCACCCCACCACACACATGCATTACCAAAAATTGCTCACAAATGCAGTTATTTTGGCAGCTATCTGGGAGGCTTCTTCTGCATGCTTTTGTTCACACATGGAATACTTCATCATCTTGAAACTTTGTGTATCACATCACAAGACCATCAAGAAGTCAGGGTCATTGTTACTGTCAAGGAGTCTAAGCTTATATCAAGGAGTTTGGGTTGCTGCTACTATCAAGTAAACATCCATTTGTTGATGCTACTATCAATGAATATGGGTTGTGCTTCATTACTTCCAGAAGACAACAATCCAGGAAAGTAAACATCCATTTGCTACCATTGAGTATCAAGGAGACAGAGGTAAATGTTCAGTTGTTGATAATGTTATCAAGAAGTCTGGGTTTTGTCACACTACCACTAGAAAACAACACTCCAGATAATATAACATTCATTATACTACATGTATAGTATGACATCACTTGTACCACACTTCTTACCATTTTTATGCCTCATGCAATGCCATAATCTTGAGACTCTTGAGTATCAGATCACACATTGCACAAGTAAACCTTCATTTTTTGTTGTTTCTATCAAGGAGTCTTGGATGTGTTTCACTGCTTCTAGAAGGCAACACATTGGGTACTACAACATTCAAAATGTTAAACTCATTAAAAACTCATGTTTTATGCAATTATTATTAAATGATACCACACAATTACCTTTTTACATCTAGTTGTTTTTGTTGAGTATCAAGGAGTCTGGGTAAGCATCCATTTGTTGTTGCACTATGAAGGAGTCTGTGTTATGCCTCACTACTTCTAGAACATAACACTCTAGGTAATACAACGTTCAGTTATTAAATGTATAATATGGCAATACTCATACCACACTTCTTACCTTTTTACTCCTTGTGTGTATCATCATCTTGAGACTCTTGAGTATCATATCACATGACCATATAGTACAAATACATATCCATTTGTTGCTATACTATCAAGGAGTTTGGGTTGTGCTTCACTACTTCTAGATGACAACACTCCAGGTCATACAACATTCATAATATTAGAGTCATTACAAACTCATGTTTTATGCTATTTTCATAAAATAATACCACACTAATTGTCTTTTCTATACCCACTTGCTACTGTAGCTATCCAGGAAGCTTGTTTTTGGGCTTTTCTTCACTATTGTTGCAAAACAAAATCAATAGGTAAGATATATCATATAAAATCATTCTCTATGCATTTAAATACCACAGTTCTTAACCTTTTTATGCCTCATGCAATTGATTATTCATCAAAGTCATTATCTTCATCATCTCTCGTCTCTGAATATCACATCACACAATCATAAAGCATAAGTACATGTCCATTTACTATTGTTGTTATCAATGAGTCGTATTGTCTAAGTTGTACTTCACTTCTAGAAGACAACACTCCAGGTAATACAACATTCATAGTATGAAATGCATGTAGTACCAACATTCACACCTCTTGAAATGCACATGCAGTAGAATAATTAACATAGCTACCAATATAATGGATATTTGTCACACTTGTTATTATGTGTTTATATGATCAATTAAGGAGGCTTATTGTATAAATTACTATGTACATTTTTATTTGTTATTATGAAGTATTATCAATAATAATTTGGAATGCAACAATTATTTTGACCTGAGATACACCTGGGAAACCCTAGGTTAACCTAACTTGGTCTAACTTGGACCTATTTTCCCAATACTAATCAAAATGAACCCTAGTTTGGTCTAAACCAAGCCTATTTCTTCTTTAGACTAGACATTTATTTTTATTTACACAACACTAATCTAAACGAACCTTAATAATTTGGCAACATTAGATAAAATTTTCCAAAATCAGACATTTTCCCAAATCAAAATTGGTTTCGCCCAAGTCGGAACTAATTTCCCCAAATGAAACATATTTTTTTCATAAACCAAACATATTTCTTCCCTATTTTCCCAACTTTGAAACAAGTGAGCCCTAATTTGGTGTAAACCAGACCAATTTCTTCCCCCAAACAAGACTTATAGTTGCCTATTTTCCCATATAGATCTAAAATAACCCTAATATGGTCTAAATTAGACCTATTTCTTGCCTAAAGAAGATATGTTTTCCTCAATCAAACTTGGTTTTGCCCAAATTAGACCTGAATTGGCCTGAATCAGAACAAATTTTCCTAAATTAGACCTATTTCTTTCATAAAGCAAACCTATCTCTTCCCTATTTGCCCAACCTTGAATTGAACCCTAACATGGTTAAAATCAGACATATTTCTTCCATAAAAAAATATGTTTCTAGCAATTTTCCCAACATTGATCTAAATGAACCCTAATTTGGTCTAAATAGGCCTATTTCTTGCCTAAACAAGGCATGTTTTCCTCATTCAGACTTGGTTTAGCCCAAATTAGACTTCAAAATGACTAAATCAGAATCATTCCATACCTAAAGTGACTAATCCTTATTTAGTTTCATTCCTCATCTACATCATACCTATCATGACCTAGTTGTATACCTAATCCACTATAATTTGATATATAGCCTAATTTCAATTGCATCTAATTTGGTTTAATTTACTCTAATATAAGTTCAAAATGAAAAACAAAACATGAGGAATGGCCAAAGATCACATGCCTTATGAAATAAATGGTCAAGAAGATCACATCTTAAGTATAAATTTTTGGCATATGAATATATTGAGAGGGTATGGTGAAATGGATCACATGGCAGTGATCTTAGATGAAGGAAGATTTATCTACATTAGTCAATCTTATATCCTAAAAACTACATACTATTTGTCTTAGATGCATGTGGCTATAGATGAAGG
The DNA here is from genome assembly GCA_963693085.1 of Alisma plantago-aquatica. NCBI lineage: Eukaryota > Viridiplantae > Streptophyta > Magnoliopsida > Alismatales > Alismataceae > Alisma > Alisma plantago-aquatica. Next base: position 1,250,558,768 of record OY856412.1, read on the forward strand.
GACCCCCTTACCTACCTCAGTATCTTAAGAGGGTGGTATAATCTACAACCACAAAAATCACATGTGATGAGCACCCAAGTAGAAAGTAAAACACATATAGAGTAAGTAAAACATAGAAGTGCATACATTTATTTATGAACATCCTTGCATGTTATAGGTTATTGTTGAGATAACAAAGAATAACATGGCATAGTGACATTCACCACATGTGTAGACTATAATTAAACCGTTGAACAATGTTACATTGACCACACACATAGCCAGATCCATACTAAATAATGGCATTTGGCTTCAGCTTAGATGGTGGTGTCTTGGATAGCAGCAATATGAGGTCAATATAGATTTCTCATTGAATAAAAAATATAGCTACTATTGAGGTTTAAACATATAGAGATAAACATGTTAATTGTCCACGTTGAACCCAACAACAATTTCATATGCTTACAATTATGTGTAGCATCTCATCCATTTCAGCACAAGGCTCAAAAATAAAAATAAAAAACACGACGAATGGCCATAGAGTAAAAAATCAATCCATTCAAATCTTTTTATATAATGTGAAATTTATAGATGAATGTACCATAATATGCCTCGATCCTACAAGTGAATGACATACACTCCTTTTAAGAGAGGGGGGTCTTCCTTTTAAGAGAGAATATATGGAGATTTTATGGTGACTAATATATGGAGAATAAATGTAATTTTAAACCTGCATATCAATGTCTAGTCATCCAATAGGATTTTTATTATAGTAAAAGGACACAGATCTATCAAAGATAGATTTTTTGATGCTTATATAACACATCCTAAGTAGAACACAGAAGCATGGGAAAATATTTCTAATCATCCTTGTAAATTATAAGCTAGGTATAACTCATGAGCATGCACATATTAGTCAACAAGATCTGTGAAACTTTGTATCATGTTGTCATGGATTCAAGATAAGATTTAAGAACATAAGTAGTGGCCAGGTTCAACTAAAAAAATATTTTAAATTCTTAAATATTTCACATACTAATTAGATCATAGAATGCAGACACAATTGGTAGTTGATCATTCATGGCCATAGATGGAATGCATTATTTAATTATAACAGACATGTAGATCACATCTTAAGTAAAAAAATTTGACATGTCAATAGATCGAGAGGGTATGGTGAGTAGATCACATGGAGGGATCTTTGATGAAGGAAAACTTGTCTACTTTAATCAATCAAAGTGTTATATACTTAATACTACATAGAAGTTGTCTTAGCTGCATGTGGTTATAGAAGAAGGGGCCCTTACCTGCCCTAGTATCTCAAGATAGTGGTATAAAATGAAACCACAAGTATTACATTTAAGCAACACCCAAGTAGAAAGTAAAACAACTCTAAAGTGAGTAGAAAATAGAAGCACATAGAGTTATTTCTTAACATCATTGCATGTTATAGGCTATTGTTGAGATAATAAAAGCAGAAAAAGACATAGTGACATACACAACATTGAGTGTAGACTTGAATTAAACCCTTGAATATTATGACATTGACCAAACGCATAGCCAAATCCGTACTAAATTATAGCATTCAGCTTCAGTTTAGATGGTGGAGTCTTGGATAGAAACGATATGGGGCTTATATAGGATTCCCCATTGAATAAAAAATATAGCTACCATCGAGGTTTAAACATAAGGAGAAAAACATGACAATTAGCCAAGTTGAACCAAATAACAATTTCATATGCTTACTAAAATTGCAATCAATTATGTTTAGCAAATCATCGATTTCAACACAATGTTTGAACATTATAAAATAAAACATGAGGAAGTGCCAGAGAGTAAAAACTAGTCCAATCAAATCTTTTGTATGATGCAAAGTTTATAGATGAAGGGACCCCAATCTGAATTGACCACACAAATGAATAGAATACACTCCTTTTCATAGAGGGGAGCCATACTTGTAAGAGAGTGTATGGTGACTAATATATTGAGAATAGATGTAATTTTTAAACCTACATATAAATCTCTTATCATCCAATAGGATTTTTATTACAAAAAGGTCACAGCTATGTCAAACATAGATTCCCAGATGCCTATATTACACATCCTAAGTAGAACATAGAAGAATGAAAAATATTTCTAATTAGCCTTGCATGTTATAGGCCATGTATAACTCATGAGCATGAACATTTTAGTGAACAAGATCTGCATAAAATTTGGTATCAAATTTGCATGGATTCTAGATAAGATCTAAGAACATGAGTAATAGCCAAGTTCAATGAAAAGATTTAAAATGCTTAAATGTTTCACATAATAATTAGATCATAGAAGCACATACATTAATTGTAGCTAATCATACATGCCCATAGATCACATGCATTATTAATCAAAATGGTCAAGTTGATCACATAGTAAGTAGAAAGTTTGCCATATAAATATATTGGTAGGGTATGTTGAAGTAGATCACATGGCAGGAAGCTTAGATGAAGGAAGACTAACATGCTTTAGTCATAAACATTGAAGAACCATATACCTTATTATGAAGGCTTGGAAATTATACCAAGAAATCCAACTTACACATACAACCTAGGCGTGTGCTAAGATATTAAGAATAAAAAAAATACACATACAACCTAGGCACACCCTAACACATTAAGAATAAAAAATTAATAATCAATAATACTAAAATAACATAATATCGAAGTCTGCTACCTTCCAAATGAATGAGACTTCTATCATGATCCTAAAGTGAATGACATACACCATCCACATTAAGTTTACACTTGAATAAAACCCTTGGACATTAGCACGTTGACCACCAATGTAGCCAGATCTAAGATAAATTAGGCATCCAACTTTAGTTTAGATGGTGGTGTCTTGGATAGAAGAAATATAAGGTGAAAATTAGCATTCCCATGGCATCCATGTGAAAAAACAAAAGTACCGCAGATGTAAGCCACGATAACCATGTAGGAGAAGTGATAATAGGAACCAAGATTCAGTCGAATTTCTAAGTTGAAAATGGATTACATCCAAATTTACAACAGATTACATCCAAATTGACGTAAACATAGAAGAACCATATACCTTACTAGAAGGTATGAAAATTATACCAAGAAACCCAACCTACACATACAACCAAGTCATGCCCTAACATATTTAGAATAAAAAATAGCAGTCCATACTACTGAAATAGCATAATACCAAAATTTGTCACCTTCCTATTAATATAGATAGCCATAGCAGACACGACTTCCTAATTCAAATACAACACAACCAACATACATCACAGAGATATGATGTCGTTGGTCAACCAAGTGATTTACATTACCTCTTCTTGAGATCCTTTGATGCCTTGGTGGGCACACTCTTGAACAGCGATTACAACCTCCTGTAGAGTTTATCATGTGAATTCCTATTGATTTTGTCATAGTCTGATCATGGGGTATATTTAGACACACAACTAGTATCCACTGACCAACTTTATTCCTCCTAGGTATTTGGGGATGGGTGATGTTGGCTGGGACAAATCTGGAACATTTGAGGCTTTACAAATAGTATTATGTGGAAGATAAAATAGGTGGGTGAACATTGCATCAATATTGTCATGTTTTTGTCTTGATCTAGCCCCACAACAATGGGTTCCTAACCAACTATATCATGGGGTGGATGTTTGAGTGTAGAGGACATCGAGACATATCTCTTGGGTAAGGATGAAATTATTGAGTGGAAAGTTGGGAAGAGGGGACAACTGCATAAGCAAATGGAGGAATATTAATCTTACAATGAAGATGAAGCACCATGATACCCTCTTAGTATGGATGCATTGCTTACCTATCACCTCTAGTGGCATCATGAGGCCATCCCTCTAAAACTGCATGTATCTACTTTGCCATTGCCATTTTTTGGCTAGATCTAGACCCATATCAATGAGTTCCTAATAAATTATGCAACTAGGATAAATCTCAAACACCACATGAAGGGTTTAATACTACAACTGAGTTTCAAATCATGGAGTGGAGACTTGACATGAGAGGGTTCCAACACAGAGATCATGTATGGATGAAATGATCTTAGTGGAAAGTTGGGAAAGAGAGAGGAAAGATAGAGATCACAATATTATGGTATGAAATTTTCGGGTAGATGGTTGGGGGACAAGGTGGACATAAGGCATTGAGGAAATCACTGGGTAGAGGGTTGGGGGAGAGGGTGACCACATTGCATCAAGGAAATTGTTGGGTGAAAAGTTGGGACAGATGGGAGCATTGCATAGGAAAATGGAGGAATATAAGTTTACAATGAAGAAGAAGCACTATGAAATCCTCTCAATATGCATGCATGGCTTACCTATCACCTCTAGTGACCTCCTGAGATTGTATCCCTCTAAAAATGCATAGATCTTCATTTTTATCGTCATCTTTTGGCTATATATAGACATACATCAATGAGTTCTTAATCAACTATGTATCTAGGATAAATCTCAAACACCACAGGCAATAGATAATGCTATAAGCAAGAATCAAATCATAGAGTGGAGACTACATGAGAGGGTTCTGAGATAGAGACCACGTAGGGATGAAATGATCTAAGTGGAAAGTTGGGATAGAGAGTGGTAGGACAGAGATCATGAGAGTCAAGTATGAAATTGTTGGGTAGATAGTTGAGGAGAGGAAAACTAGGAGGCATTGAGGAAATCATCGGGTAGCTGGTTGGGGAGATGGAGGCTAGAAGGCATTGAGGAAATCATTGGTTGAAGAGGTAGGAGAGGGAGTAGGGTGTTTAGAGTTGGAAGTGAGGACAACTAGACACCACCAAATAATGGTTTATGTATTTTCTTATGGTTATAGATCTTGTACGTCATATTGAATTCTCCTAAACTTTAATCCTACAATCTCATGATTTTTACATTCAAATCCCCTTATACATAGAAGGAAACAATAAATAGAATGAAGAAATTTGGAAATTCTGAACGTGGAAATTTAAAAACGTTTTTACTAAACATTGCATGCATAGGGAAAGAACAAAAGTAAAGTTATTTAAAAGATTTAGGATTTTAAGATATATGCTTTTTGGGTGATTCCTAGTAGGGTTTTCAAAATTTAGTTCATGTCGATTCTAAGTTAGAAAAGGATGACAAAATCTCAATTTTTGGTCTCAAAACATAGTCATCTTTCTATTTTGACAAATCCTACCAAACTTAAAAATGATGGTAATAATTATTTCCATATAGATTTTATAAAATAATAAATTATACGGTTATAGAATCTCTCTCATTCTTGTGACTTTACTCATGTAATTAAAGGATCTGTGCAAACTATAGAGATAATTTGCTTGTCTTCTATAATTGACTCTCAAATCCACGACACACCTACATGGTGTCTTACTTCAATAGTCATGTAGATATCACGAAATTCAAATTGCACTTTCCACGACGAGTCGAGGTCCTCCAAAGGATGTGTAGATACATTGTGAAATGGTATTTAGGAGTAGACAGATGCAAAGGTGTGCCAGATCTAAAGGTGTCAGAGAATTTATTACAAGATATTCTGAAATTTACAATAGCTTCCCACCCTACATGAAGATAAGGATTATTATGCACCCATATATTGAAGGGTTTATGAAGTTAGTCAAGTTCTAAATAAAGGAATCCACTCAGTACTTGGTCAAAGAGCATTCTTTCAGCATGTTATCTCAACTAATGAAAAATTCCAACATCATGTGGATAATGTTGCTACGGGAATGCATAGGCAAGAAAGGTGATTGCCTAAAATGATGTACATAACATTTGAAAAATGTAGCCAAAAATTCATTGGAACCAAGCACTTCCTATCTTCCTCGGACTAACATTGTGCGCAATGGAGATCTTGTTGATATGCATGTTGGCACCAATCCTACAACTTATGATAGCGCCTTTGAGGAGGGTCGCAATCCTACTAAGGTTGATGATTTGGCAATCCCATTTAGTGAAGGTAATGGTTACAAAACCTAACGACTATTGTATAAGTTCACTTTTTTCTTCATCTTGTGTTATAACCAAACAGATGCAGGTAAAAATATCAATCACATATCAAAATGGAATAGATATTTCCAACAATGACATCTCTAAACGTATTATTGATACTCTAACAAACCACGTAAGTTATCGACATGCAGTCTATGCAAATATTGCGGTGCCAAAAGCTTCCAATTTGAACCACTATGTTGTTTTTGCATGAAGGGAAAGGTAAATTTTGTTACCAATCCTATCTTTATGCAACTGTATGATTTTTACACCTCAAAAACTCCCAAATCTTTGGAGTTTTTCAGGTCCATTCGAAGTTACAATAGTCACTTTGCATTTACATGACATGGTATCCAACTGGATGAAGATTTGCACAGTATGAGAAATGACATTTGTACTTATCAAGTACATGGTCAAGTGCATCATTTCATAACTAGATTACTACCTAGGAGTGATGGTTCCATATATCTACAACTGTATTTCTATGACACAAAGTATGAGGTGCAGAATAGGTTGAATGCAACTCCTTGACTAAATAGTAAACTTCTTACTAAATTCATGCTCAGATTGTCAATAAATCCAAATGCCTGATTTTTTGGAAGCCTCAAGGATATTCTACTATTAGGTAAATTCGAAATGCCATATACAAAGATGCTTGGATTGATCAAAGGGTGTATAATTCTCCAACTGCTTCACAAGTTATGTCTATATGGATCAAAGGCAATGATGGCATTCATACATAGCAGAGCACAATAGTTGTTTATGACAATTTAGGCGAACCACATATAGTACAATCATATTTAGGATGTTATGATCCCCTGTCATATCCTTTGTTGTTTTCCAATGTTGAATTCAGTTGGCATATGAACCTCCCCAAAGTTATAGTGCCATGGGATTCTATGCTACATAACTCATAGCATTTTGTTGAATATGTGATGGGCTCGAGCATATCAAGTTAATAGAATATACATTAACATATTGTTGTACTAATGTCACAATAATTGTATTCAACATCAATTTCCCTATTAATTTTAGATGGAGGTAGTAGGAAATTGATATTTATGTGAGAATATTATTGATACAAACTACAAATATGTGTGTCTAACAAATTAATTTTATTGCATGTAGGTCGTTCCTTCACCAATATGTTGTTGACACGTACATCAAGATAGAGTCAACATGTTTAAAATATATTACAAAGGAGCAAAAGTGAACTCATGTTTATTTGTATAAGAAGTCATGGATAGCATTAGCTCAGGGGAAGTCCACAGTGGCATCGCAGGCAAAATCATTGTGTTGTCTTCATTTTTTATTGGAGGACCATGTGATATGCGTCATGGATACATGGATTCCATGACATTGGTGGATAGATATGGTAAACATGATATATTTGTAGAAATGACATGTAATCTAGATTGAGATGAGATAAAATCAGAGGTATTCCCTAGACAATTTTCTCAAAATAGACCTAATTTAATGGGTAGGGTTTTCATAGCAAAATTGGAGGATTTAAAGGATCAAATTATTAAGAAAATTATATTTGGCAATGTAGCAGCACATGTTCATGTTATTTAATTTCTATGATAGAGGACTTCCACATGCATACATTCTTACCGTCATGAAACATGACTACAAGATCATTAATCTCCATCACTAAGATGGCATAGTCTATGTTGTAATTATGGATCCTAAAAGATACTCCATACTACATGTATTGGTTGTCAAACACATGTTGCATGGACCTTGTGGTGTCCTACATCCTATAAATGATTGCATGGTAAATAAGGAGTGTCTCCTCCATTATCTAAGGAACTCTTGTTCCAATACCATCCAGGGAAGATTCATATACAAACCATAGGGCAAGAGACAATGGAGTCATCATGGATGTAAGAGGAGCCACACAAGTTAAGAGATTGGTGGAACCATATAATCCATATTTATCACAGAGACATAGGTGTCATATCAGTGTATAGGTATGTTTGAGCATAAAAGCAGTCAAATACATCTTCAACTATATATATGGGACATGAAAAGCTTCAGTCAATGTAGCTCCATTGACTACAGACCATTTGGTCAATCGGGTGAATCAATTTTAAGATGATCGATGGATATCTCCACCGAAGGCAATGTGGAGGATGTTTGATTTCAAACTTAGTGAGATGCAATCATCAATAGTGTCCTTACAATTGCATCTACCTAACATGCATAGTGTGACATTCTTAGAAGATGATAACTTGCACAATGTTGTGGAAGGAGATGGTATTTGCAGGAAAATTCTCATTGAGTATTTTGTAATGAACTCATAAGATGAAGAATCTCATCAATATTTATGCAAACAATTTGTAGTGCATTATATATGGAATAACTCTGGCAAAGTTTGAAATAAATTAAATCAAAGATAGGTTATCATTTGTATCATACTATAATCCCATTGAATGTGAGAGGTATTATTTGAGGATATTACTAAATCATGTAAATGGTTCAACTTCATTTGAGATTTTGAGGATTGTTAATGGTGTTATCCAACCAACATTCAAACTTTTAGTTGAACATCGAGGTCTAATCAAAAGTGATAATGCCATTTCTGAATGTTTAAGTGAATCGACGTAGTTTGAATTTCTAACTTTGGTATGGAGATTATTCGCTACAATATTAGTGTATTATGAACCAACAAATGTTAGAGCTTTGTGTGATGCAAACCTCAATGATGTGGCAGAATATTTATGTAATGATGTTGTTATCAGTGAGCATCAGTTAGAGTAGAGAGTGCTATAAAGTATTAAATCAGTTCTTGAGAGCATGGGAAGAATATAAAGGATTATGACTTGTCGATGGTTGATGAAGACTTTTCAATAAATGTGGGAGAAAACATTTCGTGTGATATTGCTAAAAAGATGAATACACAAGTAAAGGAATAGGATCTATCATTCATTTCGTCACTAAACCATGACTATCAATATGCATCTAATGAGATATTGAGTTGTATAACGGGAACTAGTCTAGTATATTCTTTCTTGATGGTCATGTTTGAACAGGAAATACATTTCTATACTAAAAATTGTTAGCAAATTAAGGTCATGGGTCTCATAGAAATTTCAATGATGACATGTGGTGTTACAACATCAATCATACCCGAGGGGTGAACTGCTCATTGTAGATTCGGAATTCCTATTAAAGTTGAAAATAATTCAACTTGTAATGTAAGCAAGCAGAGTACTAGAAGGACTACTTAGATTGTCAAAATTAATTATATGGGACGATGCATCCATGATAAGAAGATAAGTCTTTGAAGCCTTAGATTGCACTTTGCAAGATTTCATGGGATCAAACCTACCATTTGAGGGAAAGTGATCGTTTTATGTGGTGATTTCAGAAAAGTTTAGCATGTAGTTCGACATGCAAATAGAGGTGAAATAATTGATGCAAGTCTAATAAAGTTGTTTCTTTTGACAAAAAATGCGTAAATAGAAATTATAGAAAAATATAAGCATTTTGTCATATTCATCCTTTTCAAAATGTCTACTATACATAGGACAAGGAACAAAACTAGTAACATATTAAGATTATGTTCACCTCCCACTCAAAAAAGTTCTCGAGTACATCAATGATGTGAACTCCAATAAAAGGCTTATACAATATGTATTCACATATCTTGGTAATAACACAATGTTGACTAACTACATAATCGATCATGTAAAAATATGCACAAAGAACGAATATGTTGATGAAATGAATAATGATCTCATACAACAGCTTCCCGGGGAAGAGATCGCTTATTATAGCTTCAATAGTGTTGTTGATGTCAAAAATTATAACTAGCTAGAAGAATTCATTAATTCACTGGTTCCAAACAGTTTGCCTCCTCATGTATTGCGACTAAAGACAAACTTATTTATAATATTGTTGAAAATATTGATCTTGGGAACGGATTATGTAATGGTACACGACTGGTTTATAAAGGATATCAAAGAAATGTGTTTGACACAGAATACAGTTGGTCAAGCACGAGAAAAAAGAGTTTTCATACCTATAATACCTCTTATCATGTTTGACAACAATGGTCTTCCATTTCCTTTTAAAATGAAACAATTTTCAATGTGCTTGAGATTTGTAATGACTATAAATAAGTCACATGGTCAAACTATTCTCAGCCTCTGAATTTGTTTGACCCATCTTATATTCTCTCATGGACAATTATATTTAGCACCATCAAGAGGGATATCTCAAAATACAAAGAAGGTCCTAGTCAAATCGCGAGAGAAGAAGTTCAGTGGTGGAACACTTAACAAAAAAAATTGTATACAAAGAAGTATTAACTTTTTTGATGGTAGCCTTCTATCTTTAGTATTTCGTATTGACTGTTTTCAATTAATTTTTTTCTAATCTAATATTTTTACATATGATAATAGGATGGCAAAATAAAGTAGTCCCCCATTTTTATATATACTCAGTTTAGATACTAGAAACTAAAAATTTAGTTCGCTTTTGAATGTAACACATGAAATATCAAGGGGAAGATAGAAGTAGAAATTGTTTATTGTCGATCGGGAGGTATTTTAAGTTGAAATTTTGTTAAATTGTTCTTATTCAAAGTACAAATATAATATCTCAATGATGATTTTTTTCTTCTAATGGAGAGAGGATGGAAACCAGCTTAGTAAGTGATTTGGTTAACCAATTCAGTAATACTTTCAATTAAGGAAAATGCTATGTATTGAAGAATGTCAGTATCCAACCATCCTTCAAAGACTACGACAAACAGGAATAATGAGTGCATAATCAGCAAATATTGTGTGGTTGTTGAGACATCTAAGCATTGTGAAGAAATACATATGTACTAATTCCAAATATACTGATTCAAGTGGTTTTCAGTGTCGTCAAGATAAGAACATATTTCTTATAGGTACTTCTGTTTTATTTTCATTTTATATTATCATTTTAAGATATTCATATCAATTTCTATGTCAACTATAGATACTATAGGAATGGTTTTGAATCTCGATGAGATTAAAATCATCACAAAGAAATCAGGTCAAGAGGTTCCCAAGTGTGACATCACATTATAAAAGGAAATGTATGTAATGAAGATAATTTTAATCACTCAATGACAATAACAAAGTATTCATTTTCTAATATTTTTATTTGTCTTTGGTATCTAGACATGCTATGTCTAAGTGTACATTGTGGGATGAAACAGTTTTTATGTCATATGACAAGTTAAAGGAAAACTATCAAATGAGGTATATAGGTATGATAATTGGATTACAAGTTAGATACTTCCAATGTATGACATGATCAATAGTTTTTTTTGTCTGTAATAGAGTTATTTGTTGTTTTAATTATAAGTTTGTACATGTCAAGCACTTACACAACAAAACTTCTCTTTAGCCCCCCATTTCCATGAGCCAGGGTAATTAAGAGAAGGTAGTCATTTCCATACATTATTCTTTCAAACAATTTCCATACAGTATACATTCTAACAGTAGTTCACATATACTTCTTTGTAAATTGACATCTAATATATTAGTTTTAATAGGTTGTCTGACAATGATGATGATATTTCATCACTTGCTAATGTGTCCATCCATAAAGAGAACAAAGATAGAATAAGGATATGTGTTGCCATGTTGCTAGAGTGGGAAACTGTGAAGAGTAAGTAATGGTATTTTGTAACCTATAGAAATACTCAAATGTAGTTTATGACGATAACCTATTAAAAATTCATAGCATCAAGAATATGAAATTAAGGTGAAATTTGCACAAATTTATCGTGACCAAATCCTTTGGTACAATTCTTGTTAGAGGTGCAGTGAGAAAGTCAATGATGAAAATGGTCAAGGCAAAGTGTATAGCAAATGTGGAGCAAAAAATACTAAGTTCAGGAAATTATCACCATCTTTTATTATCTACATCTATATTTTTTACTTGAAAATTAATGTTAAATATTGTTGATTATAAGTACATAATGTTAGTTGAAGTCGTGGATGTTTTCACTTCTATTAGATTGACATTGTTTGATAGGGCTAAAAGATATTTACACACAAGTACTTTAATTTTTACCAACATATAGACAATTCATGATCTTTATTTTGGTAACAAAATTAAACTGTTCTAACAATATCGAAAAATAATAAAGATATGATGGATGACATACTATCTAAGATGCAATGAAATCAGATGATTTTTCATATTAAAGCACAAGATGTATAACCATTTATTTTTTAAGCACAAGGAGCGCCAACAACAATGAAGCAAATGGTTAAAGTCTTAGATGTAGTTCTTTTATATACTAAGCAAGAATGTATAAGTCTTTTATTTGATATTGACAACAAAATTTCGTGTGGATATTTTTTGCATCTATTACAAATTGTGGAATGTTACTTTTCTTTTTCTGATAATTATATTTTCCAGTGTGATTTATGTCATACTATCTTTTTATCTTTGATATTTTTTATATATTATAGCAATAGATATTCCAAAACTTTTGTGGCACCAAATATAGAATTATCAATAGTTACAATTGGAGCACACCATTTTGTCAAAATGATCACTAGAACCGTAAGTATCTTGACCCTAATAATAATTATATTACTACTATTTCTAAATATTGGTACTAAGTATTTTGTCCATATGTGAAAGATTCACAATCAAAATTTAAAATATTTAGAATCAAAACACCAAATGTGAGCATGTGCATTAATGACAAGTAAGATATTGTTGTATTTTACTTGTCCTTAATGATTTTTAATAAATTATTAGGTGGATATTTTATTCTCCCATCAAGTATCAACCTCACTTTGATGCATCGTATGAGGACGAGCTCATAAAACTTCAATATTGAACAGAAAAGAGCTCATGAAACTTCAATATTGCATGAAAAAGCATACACCCCACACCTGCAAATGATTGTCAAATAACAAAACTCTGGTTACAAAATGAATATGTACTTTCATAATTTTTAAAATAAAATGTCTACGTATAACATACATTTATGACTTTATTAATAATATTAATATTCTAATATTTTTCTATTATAATTCCAACAAATATTTTATGACATGTGCATGTACACGTGTATTCGCTAGTTTCTAATTAAAGCGGAGTTACATTTAAATATTATGTAGTGTAGAAAGAAAATCTAAAACCATCCCCAAATCTGAGACAGCCCAAGTTGTGTGTGTGCATATTTAGGCCTCCATCTTTCCTCTAGTCCATATAAAAAAGAATGTCCACTAGCCTCCCCAGTTCAAGATAGGAAAGATAGCAAAAAAAAAGATAGGCAAGATAGGACTCAGGCTTCATACCATATTGCATTCGGTAAAGTGTTTCAACAGCGGTGAGAGCGTTTGGCAACGCGATTGGTGAGCCAACGCTCTGGTGCGGTGAGATGGATCACCATAAGATTTTTGTCCGGTGAGAAAAGACTATTGTTGAATGCTACTCAACACTAAAAATAATACACATTCAAAGCGGTGAGTGATCTTACGTTTGGTAAGAACGGTTATTGTAACCTGCCCGGCCTTACCCCGTCGCTGCCCGGACAATCGCACCGCTTTACCAAACGGAGCATAGGTCGATCTCTACCAAATTATCCACCATTCTCATTCTGAACAATCAACAAACTCTACCGAATGCTAATTTCTCACTCTGAGAAATTGTTGCAGGGGAGGCATAAGGAACGGCCATCAGCGATTAATGCAATCAGACGCTGCATAAGACTAAATTGTGATAATTAATATTAAACTTTATGCATAGCCCAGATCTAATAGCAATGACAAAGGGCTAGAATGTGTTGACTAGCAGGTTAAAGGCACGAACTGCTCTCAGCTAGCGGCTACTCTCACTTTACTTTTCTCCACCATCATGGCCAGAAAATGTCACCAGTGTTCCTTTCCGCTGCAAGAAATTCTCACTATGGGTAATTAGCCATTGCCAACGGCGGTGGGAGAAATATTCCCCAAAACGCAGCAATTGTCTGTTGCCGGTGAAAGTCTCGCTGCAGTTTTGTGAAAAAGTTAGACATTGACCAAGTCATGTCGTGGATTATATATCACCGTATAATTTATTCATTTGTAAACAAAGTGACAATGAGCTCCATCAACTATCAAAAGACATACAGATGTTACTGTCCCAATTAGCAGAGATACATACTAAGAGTTTGCCCTTCTTCATGTGAGATCATTTCTAGTTGTTGATAGACAATCGACTAGACAAAGTGATAAGTCCAATAGTCGCTAATAAAACGTAGCAAGTACTAGAGCATATTGCAAGGTCCATTTTACATCAGCACCCCGGTTTACCTTACCAAAATGCCATTTCATGGGGGAATGATTCCACTAAAATGAGAATCACATGTCTACATTTCAACACATGTAAGGCTGTAGACAAAATCTGCCAAGACAGCTTGTTTGGGCAATAAGATGTAAAGCTTCCTGTTTTTCGATTTTAATAAGTGTCTATGTCTATGTAATATAGGTTACAAGTATTTGCATCTAGCTTTGTGTTTGTTGAGAGCAATCGTCATGCCATACTTAGAGAAATGTTATTGAAATCTGCCATTAAATCTAAACCATGTAGGTTTCCACTACAAGCCTTCTAAAAAGAATTTCACACCCAACTTGACTAAAATGACGTTTTAGTTCAAGTATATCTGGATGTTTACCTACAATTATTAGTATAAAAAAGAAACATAGACAATATAAACTTTGGCAACACGATGAACTGTGTCAAAGTTTTCGTACTATTTTTGTCCGTCCTCTTCCAGGTTACAGGTTTTTAAGAAATAGCTTCATGTTTATTGACAGCATTCTTGTAGGTCCTGCTACTTTCAGATATGTTATAGAAATCAGCCAAATAATCCAAAGCATCTAGATTTCCATTACAGACCTTCCAAAGAAATCCTGCCTCCCCATTTGCTAGCGTACCCCTTTCCTCACAGTCTTGGAAAAAATCCAACAATTTTGAGTAGAACGACCCATAATTCAACAGAAGAAATGGGACTGGGAGCTTGGAGCCTATTCGCTCCAGTTGAAGTAGAGCTAGAATTTCAAATATTTCATCTAGTGTACCAATTCCACCAGGAAAAGCAACTACTGCTGTTCGGTCTGAAGGGATATTCCGTACTGCAGCATCCACCAAGCCATGTTTACGAGCAGAGAAAAACCTGTTAGAATGTCCATGGCAATACTTAATTTAAATCAGTTTGGCAATATATAATCAAATCTCAACATTAATAAAGCAAAAATGGACATTATCATGTTTTCAACCTGCATGTTAAATATACCTCCCGAGGGAGGTATGCATGGAAATTGGAGGCAGTCCATTCACCAGCTTCCTTTCCAATCTTAAATCCACCCACCGGTTTATTTGCAGCTAGAGCACCTTTAGTAGCAGCATCCATGAGTCCTGGCCCGGCTCCTGTCCATGTAGTACAGTCCAAAAGTATTGCAATCTGGAAATGCAAGCTATGTGCAACTTTTAAATCCACAAAATGAAGTAGATCAAGAAGAAGAATCGCAATTAATCTTAGCAGATTAGACATGATATATAGTGAATCATAACTTGCTAAACTTTAAAATTAACTAAAAGTTGAACTTTTGCCAATAAAAATTTGAACGTGAACATCTTTCTCACAAATTACGGTCATGATAGATAAAGAAAAACTGATCTACAAGGCAGTAGTACATAGTAGCAATGCTCAAATAAAACATTCAGTTATAACCTGTCAACTCCATTGCACATCCTGTCCACGGAGACCTTAGACAAGCTATACGAGAAGCATAATTAAGTGGTGAGTGAGATGATTACTTCGTGGTTGAAATTTAGCTATTAAGCAACACCATAAAATGCATAGAGCAGAAGTGCAAAGGAGTGTAACATGATGCATTTAAAGGCATATACCAACTAAAAAAACAAGGTATAGGCTTGCAGAGTATACTTTTAAGAATAATCACACAACACATTCACAAACCATAAAAGTTTCATGATGCTGAGTGAAACAACTTTTCTCTATCAGACACAGAATAGCATCCCAAACAACTAAACCTTCAGCAAGAGTTTAGCATATATATTAATGTTTCCATTCAATGGCACATGATTTTTTGTCATTTTCTGCTACATGCTACATTTTAATCTCTTCCAAAGTGATCTCCAACCAATCAATCATTGATGGCAGTTAAGATGGAAAGCATGATTTTTAGTTCAGTGTGAGCAAAAAGAACAGGAAAACCAAGTAATTAGAGTGGCAAAAATTCATGCAGTTTACACAAGTGATTTCATGAAATTTTATTAAGAAACGAGAGAGTTATGCCCAAAATACCAGACCTTTGTCCACGGTTACTCTTTATGCAGGCTGATGTTTCCTAGCCCGAATTTTGTAAAGTGTTGACTAAATTATTTTTCAGGCTCTCTCTCTTCAATTGAAGGTACAAACAAGGTCCAAATTAAATGAAATTTGATACCTAGCCTAATTAGGAGGACATGTAGAATCCTATTATGACATTAGTTTTCCCTTTTGGAGACTTTTGCTATTTTATTTAATTTTTTAAAAATAAATCACACTTTCTCTTTTCTAATGCATTAGAGATGTCTAAAATTATCCAAAACTGATGAAGCTTCACCCACAATTCATATTTGACGAGTTGAATACAAATTTGGATTTATTTCCATATAAGAAACCTCAGTGTGAAAGACAAAGCAGTTTTGGGAAGCGTAGGGTTGCACAGTGCGTGCACCCTCATATATATATTACTGAAACAATTACAGAAAGGTCCACATATAATATGGAAATAACAAAACAAATAACAGAATACATAAAACAGGAATATATGTTAACACTCCCCCTCAAGTTGGAGCATAGATATCAATCATGCCCAACTTGTCCGTCAGTGTGCAGAATTGCTTCTTCGCCAGCAGCTTGGTGAAGATATCAGCAACTTGGTCTTCAGAACGTGTGAAGGGAATGCAGATCTTGCCAGTAAGAATGGATTCCCGAATAAAATGACAATCTACTTCAATGTGTTTAGTGCGCTCATGATAAACTGAATTATTAGCAATGAAGATAGCAGCTTTATTGTCACAGTGCATAGGTATAGCAGAGGAAGAATCAATCCCGAACTCTTTTAACAGAGAGCGCACCCACAACAATTCACAGGCAGTATGGGCCATGGCCCTATATTCAGCTTCAACACTGGACCTGGCCACAACATTTTGTTTTTTACTCCTCCAGGTAACAAGATTACCTCCAACATACGTACAATACCCAGAAGTAGATTTTTTGTCAACTCTGCTGCCTGCATAATCAGAGTCAGAGTACCCTTCAAGAGAACAGTGTTCATTCTTCCTGTAGTGAAGTCCCTTGCCAGGAGACTTCTTCAAATATCGTAGAATCTGACAAAGAGCATCCCAGTGACACTGTCTGGGTTTATCAAGATACCTGCTAAGAAGGCCCACTGCAGTAGAAAGATCAGCTCTAGTGACCGTCAAATAAATGAGCTTACCAATCAACCTCGTGTACTTTTTATG
Source organism: Alisma plantago-aquatica (assembly GCA_963693085.1). Lineage (NCBI taxonomy): Eukaryota > Viridiplantae > Streptophyta > Magnoliopsida > Alismatales > Alismataceae > Alisma > Alisma plantago-aquatica. Next base: position 1,250,576,268 of record OY856412.1, read on the forward strand.
ATCAGCAAAGAGAGGAGAAGAATCATCATCCCAATTTACATTAGGATCTAAAGGAATATCAGCAGGTCTCGCTCCCAGCATACCAGTCTCCTGCAGTATGTCTAGGACATATTTTCTCTGAGACAACACAAGAGCATTAGAGTTTCTAGAGACTTCTATGCCCAGAAAATATCTAAGTTTGCGCAAATCTTTGGTAGCAAAGTGCTTGCCTAGTGAGTTTTAGTAGCCTGAATACCAAGAGAATCACTGCCAGATATGATAATATCATCAACATAGACAATCAGAATAATAATACCAGCTGAAGTCTTCTTGGTGAAAACAGAACGATCCACCTTAGATCTCAGAAACCCAAAGTCAATCATAATTTTGCTCAATTTATCAAACCAGGCACGGGGACTCTGCTTGAGCCCATAAATAGACTTCTTTAACCTGCAAACTTTGTGAGACTCCTCCTGAGCAACGAACCCAGGAGGTTGCTCCATATAGACTTCTTCTTGTAAATCACCATACAAGAAGGCATTTTTCACATCTAGTTGCAACAGTGGCCAGTCAAGATTAACAGCAATAGAAAGAAGAATTCTGACAGAATTAAGACGAGCAACAGGAGAGAATGTCTCAAAATAGTCAATACCATAAGTTTGTGTGTAGCCTTTAGCAACTAACCGTGCCTTCAGCCTTTCAACAGTGTCGTCAGGTTGATATTTCACAGCATATACCCATCTGCAGCCTACAGGTTTACACTGAGGAGGTGGATCCACCAACTCCCAAGTATCTCTTTCAGCAAGAGCCATCATTTCCTCTTTCATAGCAGACATCCATCCAGTACTCTGTAGAGCATCCTGGATATTCTTTGGAACAGCGACAGCAGATAAAGCATAAACAAAGTTGCTAGAATGAACATTCAGATGATCAGTGGAAACAAACTGAGCAATACTGTGGGATGTGCAGGAACGAGTACCCTTTCTAAGAGCAATGGGTATATCAAGATCAGAATGTACCTCAGGTGTAGTAGAACCTTCTGGAGGTGAAGATTGACTTTCATGGGGGGTTTCTTGAGTAGAAGGTGCTTTGTTCCTGCGTTGATAAACTATAATAGGAGGTTTAGCAGCCTCAGCAGTGACATTATCAGTAATATCAGGCACACAATCAGTAGTAACAGGTAGAGGGGAGGCAATAAGATCAGACTGTAAACTGTCACCGCGAGTAGAATAGTAAGGGATATCCTCAAAAAAAACGACATCACTGCTAGTATACCATTTTCTTGCAGTAGGACTGTAACATCTGTATCCCTTCTGGGTACGAGAATATCCCAAAAAAATGCATTTCTCAGCACGAGGAGACAGTTTATCAGAAGCAGGTCCAAGTAACCTTACAAAGCAAGTACATCCAAATATCCGAGGAGGCACAGTAAATAACTGAATATCTGGTTGAAGAACTTGAATAGGTATTTTGTTTCCAATCACAGATGATGGCATTCTATTTATCAGAAAACAAGCAGTCAATATAGCCTCAGGCCAAAAAGAGCGAGGAACATGTGTATGCATCATAATAGTCCTAGCCACCTCTAACACATGTCTATTTTTACGCTCAGCCACACCATTTTGCTGAGGTGTATAAGCACAGGAAGTCTGATGTATCGTACCAACAGATTTACAAAAAACATCCACATCTTTTTTAACAAATTCCAACGCATTGTCAGTACGAAAAAAATTTACAGGTACACCATATTGTGTTTTTACTTCAGCAAAAAAGAACTTGATAATAGACAAAACTTCGGACCTACTTTTCATAATAAACAACCAAGTAGTCCTTGAAAAATCATCAATAAACAAAATAAAATACTTATGACTAGAAAGACTCGGCACATGACAAGGGCCCCATACATCAGAATGCACTAGATCAAACATGTTTTTACTGCTAATATGACTTCGTCTAGGATAAACAGCTCTAGTATGCTTTCCAAGTTGACATGACTCGCACTGAAAACTACAAATGCCAAGATCAGAAACTAATGTCGAAGCTTTTCAGATGATGGATGTCCCAGCCGGTAGTGCCACTGTAATGCAGAAACCGAGGTAGATAATGCAGGAGTCACAGTCACTTAGCTGCTTTTGGCAAATGATCCAGGTAGAATAGTCCATCAGCACCTTCATACCCCCCACCAATCTTCATCCTCGTGCGAAGGTCCTGAAAAACACATGAACCAGGAATAAAAGTCAGACTACACTGTAGACTTCTCAATATCTTGCTGACAGATAATAGATTCAAAGGAAATCTAGGCACATATAAGGCAGATTTCAGCATTAATTCAGAAGCAATATCCCCTACTCCAGATACCGCAGACTTGGAACCATCGGCCAACATAACAAATGAGGGGCGAGCAGGTTTATATAATTTGTTAAACAGAGATCGATTTCCAAAAATATGTGAAGAGGCACCGGAGTCGATGACCCACTTAGCATTACCAGGAGTAGAAGAAGAGCTCAGGAAGGCAGTGTCATAACCAGAATAAGCTGCAGCATGAGCTCCACTAGTCGAAGCTGTAGACGACGCGCCAGCACGCTCAAGTAGTAGTCTCTCCACCTCAGCACGGATGTAGTCCGCAGTCGCACCCGAGGAGGCAGAGTCAGTAGACTGAGTCGTTCCTTCTGATGCAGTAGTAGTAGAGTTAGTAGTCGCATAGCCCATGTCGGCTTACCATATTTTTCCCAGCATTTGTCTTCAATATAGTTGGACCTGCCACAGAAGGTACAAAGGCGTTGTCCTGACTGAGGACGCGCACCAGCAGTAGGGGCAGTAGAAGAGGCTCCACGACCAGAAGTAGCCCGTCCTCGTCCTCCACCCAGGGGAGGACGGCTGTCAGTAGAGCGACCACGGCCACGACCAGACGCTGCAGCAAGGGCAGAAGATTCCCCAACATCATTAGCCAGAGACGATGAAGACGAAGGCAAACGCTGAAGACGCTTGTAGGCACTCTGTAGTGACGGCAGAGGGTCACTGGCTAAGATCTGGTCCACAACTCCAGCATAGGACTCGGGCAGTCCACAAAGAAACTGGACTAACTGCAGCTCCTGGCGCTGACGTTGCATGGTAGCCAGGTTCGTGGATAGAGGGTGATAGGATTCCAGTTCACCCCACAAACCAGTAAAGTCAGAAAAGTAATCCGCAATGTCCGTCCCCGTGAATTGTAGACGACCCAGCTGCTTGGTGATGTCAAACACTTTCTTGGGGTTCTGACTATGTGAGTATGTACCAGCGAGCTGATCCCACATCTGCTTCGCCGTAGGCAAGTGAAGAAGTGTGACGCTAATCTTCTCAACGTTGTTGTTGAGAATCCATGTCATCACAGTCGAGTCGTCACGAACCCAGTCGTCATACGCCTTCACATCTTTAGAGTCAGCGTCCTCTGCGGGTATTGTCGGACCGGCACGGGTCAGATGTGAATACTTTCCCTGGGATTTGGCATAGATCATCATGGAGCATACCCAGTGTGGATAGTTGCGCCCGTCAAGCTTCACAGTCGTAACTTGACGGCGGAAGTCATCACTCGAGGACGTCATGTGAGCAGTAGGCACAGAAGCAGACAGGCACGATCAAGTAGGAGACGGTCTACGCCGTCAGACAGGCAAAGCAGGCACAGATCTTCGTAGAAGAACCTCTCACATATGGTCTACGCCGAAGCGCAGTACAGAACCCGGTGGCACAACGGCCTACACGGGCAGGCAGGCAAAGGACCGAAAGAGTGGTCTACGTCACACCAACTTCAAGCCACCGGACAGTTGCAGATCTTCACGGAGCCAACGTTCCGGCGGCAATCAACCGCGGAGGCGCACCGGCCCCTGCGGCGGTTTGGGCGCCCGGCCCTGGCGGCTAGCCCGACGGCCCTGCCGGCCTGCGGCTACGGCGCAGCCGCCGACGGCGGCGCTGCTGCCCAGCGGCGCGGCGGGAGGGGGGGGCGGCCGGAGAAGATAGAGGAGGGGTGGGAGGGTGGCGGCTGGATCTTACTGCTCTGATACCATGTGAAAGACAAAGCAGTTTTGGGAAGCGTAGGGTTGCACAGTGTGTGCACCCTCATATATATATTACTGAAACAATTACAGAGAGGTCCACATATAATATGGAAATAACAAAATAAATAACAGAATACATAAAACATGAATATATGTTAACACTCAGTAATGAGCAACATCACTAGAATACTAACTGTGAAAATCACTCTTCTCTAAGATTCAAAGTTGGAGACAATACTTCTTTAAAGCAGATTGATGATGCCAACGTTATCAAGAATAATATACCATAAACCATCATATATTCTAAACGCCCAACATGACTACTATCGTTCCAAGTCCAGACTCAAAACTTGGAATGTAGGTGGGACTGCACCAGAAAGTTAAACAGGGTTTAGGCAGACCTAAATTAACTTGGTGAGAACTAATAAGCATAGTACTAAATATCCTCAACATCTAGCAATTAAGCCCAAATCTTGTTCTGCATGTCTAAGGCTATCCATGTGCAATGATGGACCCAGGAATTCAGTACGGGTGAGGCCACATGCTAGTAAGACAACATATAGATTCTTTTCTTCAATACATTTCATTTTTGGCAAATAGTTGTACTTGTATGTAAAATGTGAGTGAACCGCTTCAATCACACATGAATATGAAACCAAACACAAACATCATTATTACCCATGTTAGGATATTTGAACACCCAGCTAGAAAACCCCCTCTGCCTGTTATTCAAGACCCATCATTGGTTGTTGGCAACAATTTTGCAACTTCTAGCAAATTGCCTTTGATTTCTTTTTTCTTTTCTTTTTTCGTTAACATTGAACGCTCTCTAGGCATACAAACCCTTTTGAACTCATCTTGGAGAAGCAACGTAGACCCACTTGATTGTTCACACACCAAAAAAGTCATCGAAGTCACAGAATGTCGGTGTACGTGCATGAAAAGAATTTCATTCCAATAGATGTTTTTCTTAGGGATCAAACCTAGTACACTTTGTTAGTAGATCCCGTTCTATTACACTAGGCCATCTGACGTTGGCTCATGAGAGGCATTTCATTCTGAGATATGTTTTTATTAGTGATCAACGAGCACCACTTAATTGCCAGTATATTGGCTTTAGTAATAGTACCCTTGTGTCGGTTGCTAACAACCATATATCTACTTGCACCACCTACAAAGAATCAATGGAATGAATGAAATAAGTAGACATGTCAAATGGGTGGGTAGGTTGGGTTTGGTTGGGTCATTGTGGGTTAAGATCTCGCGGGTATGGGTGAAAAAGATGTAATTCTAAATGGATCAAATAAAGACAAATTTAATTCCGACCCAGCGTATTGCGGATCACCCATAGATGCCCAGTATCTGTCTAAAAAAAATTGCAAGTTGCTACTCTAACGGCAAAAAAAGACCATTCTTTAGTGTTTTTTTGCTAAATATAGCACAAAAAAACCAAGTACTATACATTGTCAATATCAGAGAAAAAAGTTTGTTGTTCAATTTTTACAGTTATTCAATCACAAACCTTTTTTGGGGCAAAAATCTATAATATACGAATAAAATTCTCTAGATGTATGGTAATGGTCGACAAACTAGTGTTACTAACTAGTAGTATAACTTCACATTAAGTTTGATAGAGAAATTAGATAATGTAGTAGATGTAGATTTGTTTTGCGGCTATATCTCTCTCTCAGACATCAGCTCATGTTGGGCAAGTTCGAGTTTGGATTGGATCTCCTTAACAATTAATGGGCAGTAGTACATCATCATTTTTATTTCAAGTAGTAGTTGATCATTATATTATTTTTATATAATTGATTTAGTTAAATGGGCAACCGCAGGTGCCCGCGGTTTACCCATGACACCCACTAACTATATAGGTGGGTATGGGCATAGTTTTCATAACCGAACCGGTAAGCGAACCGGTGAGGCCTCCGGTTCTCGGTTCACTGGTTCGACCGGTGGTCGGACCGGTTCAACCGGTGACATCAGCATGGCGTCACATATAAATTACAAACTCTAAAGATATATGAAAATCATGGTAAATTTAATAATGAAACATGAATAATAATACAATTGTTCAAGATAATTTCAAAAACAAACCAAGTAATAAGCATTATTTGACATATGGACATGTGCTAACCAAATTATATAGTATTCAAGATGAATTGACTAATTCATTAAAAATACAACCCACTACAATACCACATTAACCACAATCAACTTAACTGAGTAAAAAATCTCTAATGTCATAATATGTAACCACGAAATTGGAGACACTAACATGCTGCCTATAATACATAGTGAAATCAACCTTAGCAATCAATTTAATAAGTTCTAGAATGTGGATAGTGAAGTGGTAGAAAATATATTGCAATTGAAGCAGCTGGCAAATCAGTAAAAAATCAGCAGCAGCGGTTAATTCAAAAGCCAGTTGCAGCACCATGTGGTGCTATCCTTCAGCACAGACAGCCATGCGAGCAAGAGGGGTGACAGGGTAACATTCAAGAAGAAGAGTAAATTAATTGAAGAACATGAACAAAAAGGAAGAATGAAGAAGATGATAGGAATAATAAGATGAGTACGGGTAGAAGGTCCTTATAGGAAGAAGGGGAAGACAAGTAAAGGAAGGGAACTACTACAGGAAGAAGCGGAGAGCAAGTAGCAGAGCAAAACCGAAACGAAGTACCTAGGACTTGGGGAGAAATAGAAGAAGAAACAGCAAATACAGGGAAATAGGGAGGAGTAGAGGCAGGAGCCAGTGGAGGACGAGTTATTTGAGGAAGGAGGAGAAGAGTAGAAGGAGAGGAGGAAGAATCGGAAGACTTACCAAGGACGGCGGCAAGCAGCTACCGGACGGCTGTAGAGAAGAGCAGCAATGACCAGTGGAGGCCGTCGGAGGCATTAGGTGCGGCGGAGGTCAGCGGTAGCATCAGGTGCAGCGGAGGTCAGTGGCGGCAGCTGGTGCAGTGAAGGCCGGCGTCGCCTCCTGGTGCTCCTTCCCAGCTAGGGCTGAGACGCCGCTGCTATCTGGGTCGGGAGTCGGGAGTCTGGCTGCGTGAAAATTGGTTTTTTTGCACGGATCAGTGGAAGCGGGAGCGGATAAGTGGATGAAAACGGAGGCCGGTTGGATAAAACTCAACCGATTCGCCGGTTCACCGGTCCAACCTGCCGAGTTGCCGGTTATTGGCCGGTTAAACTTCAATTACGGGTCCGAGCAAGGACCGAACCGCAGAACTGACCGGTTCCCGGTTCAACCGGTTGAACCAGCCGGCTCGGTTCGGTTCTGATAACCATGGGTATGGGTTTGGGTAATTTTCAGCAGGCGGCAAATTTTATCACTCAAATCAATACTTAAACGGCTCGACCAATGGGTGCCCGCAGATTTTGACCCAGTTTGACAGGTCGAGAAATAAGGAGAACGCATGCAAAGTAAAAAGAAACATCACAAAAGATGATGAATGAACGTAATGTGTTCTGCAATATAAGTTTTATACTAAGGGAGTCTTTCAAAGTATAATGTTACATTATATATATAATTAAGACTACATAGCAACTATTGGAACATGTACGAGTTCCATCTTTATCGTTCTTATATTACTTTTAACTAGAAAAATATTATTATCTTGGTTAGGCCACCCAGTATCGTATCAACATCCAAAATCAGAAGATTGAAGCAAAAAAGTTAATTTACACACACCAAGTCTTCACGTAGATCCATCTGAGTCCATGTGGAAACCTGGTAACTTCCATGTTCCGTCTTGTTTCCTACTTTTCAACTCATGTTGACAACTTTATGGACTATTAATGGCCCACCCTAGTACTAAAAAAGTCCATCTTGTCAATGATATTTGCAGTTGCTGTTGTTGCACACGGTCAAGGCTCGCAGAAACTTGCTAAAAACTATATTTGACCTAGCGATGACCATATCTATTGGCATTCTTAGTAAGGAGTAGTGTTTCTATCCCTATACTAGATCTACCACAAACATTATAAGATTTGATGCAGACCTAATGCCATTTCACCTCTTCCATTTAACCCTGTTTTGCAAATTTTGAATTTGTGGAAATAAACTCATCTAATTTAGCATCTATTCATATTCTGATTTATGTGAATATAGAACACATATAATTAAGAAATATGGGTTATAAACATTTGGTATTGAAGGACACGTGGATCATGTAATGTCACCAAATTTGATGTTATGTTGAATTTCCTCACAATATCACTTTACCATATTTTCAATAACAGATTTACTCAAGTCTCCTTGGGTTTTTCACAAACTACCACTTCAATGTGTGCGAAGTCGACGTCCTATACCGTGTTAATAAGGAGCGACCACATTTTCAATATCTCAGCGATATATAGGATAAGAAGGACCTATCAAATGACCCAACATAGTTGAAAACTGGAGGTTTAGACGATGGTGATGTATGATGATGATGCCGGCCATAGTAGCAAACATTAGCAAAATATCAGGTTAAGTCATGGATTTTCACTATTCTTTTGTTAGAGAATGTTCTGGCCAAACAAAAAGTGGACCAGCGATGTTTTCTAACTTTTCACCTCTTTTTTTTTACTTTTTGTACTTACCATGAGTTTTTCATTACTTTATTGAGTGGGTGAGTTTCAAATTAACAGATCTTTTCGGTTTGAGAGTGCTTGTGATGCCAACTTATTCTCACGCTTTTCTTGAAACAGTTGAGCAAACTTTGACTGAATTTCAATAGTTTTTTCCCAATTTTTTAGAAGTTCCTAAAATTTGAAGCTAGCCTAACGATTGTAGAATCCCCGTAGTAAAGCTTTGATAACACTTTCTCTGAAAGATGATATTCACTTTTGGCTTCACTATGCAAGAAAAATACTCAGGTGACTGAATGAACCAATCCAATTATGACTACTTTGAAAATCTGCTTCTTTGGCAGCAGGTTTTTCTAAAGGAACCCAAAAGCTCAGATTCATAAGAAATGGGACAAACGTACAAAGAAAGGGGAAAAACATAAAATATGGAAAGCACTGCCTAACACCTAAAAGAAGCTTCAGAAGCAGAAAGTTTTCTGGACTCGTTTTACCAGAAAATGTACGTCGTACAAATATATGGTCTCACTTATACAGGCATAACATGAAACAGCTTAAAAAAGGAAAATAATAAAAAAAACTCTTAATTGTCTAATACCCCCCCTCCACATGCACATGCACACACACACACACAAAGTAGAGCATGTTATGTGCCTCAAAGAATTATGTTGATCCAATTGTAGATCCATTGCAAACTTAAATAGATCTTTTGCCAACCCATTTAGTGGAATTTGATCGGGTCCTAGCACCAAATTATGGTTCTACATGGATAAGTATACGCACCCATAGTTACCAAAAAAGTATATGCACGCTTGTTACGGTTGCGGACATCTTGTATTCTGTATAAGCGACAGCAGTCGGCCGTACTCAAGGGTTTATTCTACCTCCTTTGATTTTGTTCCGCTTGTACCCTTTTCTTTGACATAGTAAACATCTCGTTTCCTACTGTGGAGTAGGTCATTCCTATCTAACTGCGTAAATTTCGTGTTCTCTGGCTGTTTGACTTCCTGTTTCTTGTCGTCCAAGTTTTTCTGCACGTGCTCAATGTATTGTTCCATCCGTTTCTTCAACAGAGCACAAGTCAAACACACATAGCTTACTATGTAGCCATTTCCAGTAATGCCTTCGTCAGTGATCGGAAATTAATCTTCAAATTTGAAAAGACAGCTTCTGTCAAGACAGCATCTTGGATGGCTCTGCTTCAATATATATGCAGTTCAATAAGGAATCATGATTGCTAAATATGATGGCATCAGCAACACTGCCAGTAATATGTTCCATCTATTGATGCATCTTCCCTACCTATTTCTCCTATTGGTCGAGGATGAGGGCATGGACGCTCTACTACAATCAGATGCAATCGATGTCCAGCTAACTCTCAGAGCCACAACTCTGGTTCTTGTGGTGATACCAGCCTTGTTGAAATCAGGTGTTGGGGGAAGCATGAGAAGCCAAACAGCCTAATCAGGTATCCACCGACTCTTCTACCTGTTATACTTGTTGTGATAGCTATGTTCAGCTCTGTAGATCTTGTGATGTTGCTTTAGGATAAGCTTCTGCATCTTTGTATTTTTTATCATATGTTGCCATCATTTATTAGCCTAGAGGTAGCTCTATTAATCATGTCGTGTCAACAAATGACAAGTCACTCACTCCCCCTATATACTGAATTCAGGAGGCTCTACAGTCTATGAACATCTCTGTAGCTTAGAATTTGTTTTGACTCTCATTTGCACTCACAGTCATTCTGAGATGCTTGTGATGGGTATACATCTTTTGTTGTTGATGTAATTATCATTTTTCACTTTGTCCCTTTGACCTCTACTAGCCCCTAAATTGCCTTGTTATATGGCTTGTTTGGGTGTTGTACTATCAGAACTGCAGCATAACTTTCTTATCTTACATTAAGTGAAGCCAAAAACGATTTGCAGGAGTTATAAACATAATATTCCCTACTACATGCAAACCATGAACCACCACTTTAATGTTGTACTTTTGCAATCATCTGGCTCTCTTTGCGAGTGGCATTTCTAGTTGAGGCATCCTTATTGGAAGAGATGTTACCTTTTCACCTTCTCCTTTGCGCCACATAGACTCTATTCAGTGCAAGTCATGTCACCTTGGGGAGCTTCTATGTGTAGTGTTTCCTAAGAGAGTCAATACAGTCAGATTCTTTTGCAATCTCTTCTAGGATATTCAGACCGTGTTGTATCGACAACACCTTGTGAGGTATGTTGTTACTCTGATTAATGGTTCGTCTAGGGTTACTTAGGTCAGTTGATAAAAGAGCATTGCCAAGACTTGTTTGTGGTTTTATTCTTTATCGTGAAACGAAAATCCATCTTGTTTGACTATCTAGTTCTTGACACTAAATTTTGAATACGTGCAACACGGGCTTCGATCTCTATTCTGCCCTTCAAGGTTATTCACCTGAGTTCATATCCTAAATGCCCTCAAAAAATGAAGTTGCTAAATGCAAAATCTGTCAAAGGATTCTTAAAATAACTAAAAGTTGGAAGACATTCTAGAATGTGTGTGTAACTTAACATTATAAAAAAGTATTAATAGTGTTAGTTAGATATGAATCGTTCAAAGCCAGTTAATTAACTCATTTGTTTAGGGGCTAAAATGTGTGAGCCTCTCACTGGGCATCTATTCCTGACCTTGCGTAAAATCATGAAAATTATCAACCAAATGCCAGGCATAAATGTTTGAGGTAAGATGCATCTTACTCCACAAAACAAGTGGATAATAAACCATAGGAACTTTGATTTGTGTAAAATGGTTTTTCATGCTAACGTTAAAGTTTATTACAACCAATTCAAAGCAAGGGTTTTGCTACGGGAACAATAAATGGGACCAGAAATGGGACTCTTTTTGTCCCCACACATGCATAACAACAAAATAGAGGAGGGAAGTAACTTAATTCCCTCCTCTATTTTGTTGTTATGCATGTGTGGGGCACACAGTGGCCTGCAGTCTTGTCAGATTGGGCCATCGTCAATGCACATAATGCATACCAGCCAAACCAATCGTCAGCACAGTACCATGTTTCCACCCAAGCTAGGCCATGTCACGTCAGACAATTGTAGGGGAATCACCAGTTTGGGGAATGTATAAAACTATCAAGGCAGAAAAGTAAAAGCTTTGAATCAACAACGAGATAAACTGCAACAATACTTGGATCACCACTTTCTTGCCTCACCAATACCTATAGAACCACCATTAGAAAGCCTGTCAAACTCTTAACATCACTCTAACACAATCGCTGCCAACTTTGGGGCAACAGAAAGGAATTCTGAGTCCTAAGGGAGAGATTGGAGAAGATATATCCAAGCAGTTGATTACACTGACCATTTCGTAAGTCCTCTTGGTGTAAGCTCATTACAGTTATAAATAAATTGAAAGATTTTTGTGATAAATCTGAAAGATTACGAGTATTCTCAATAAGAAATCTAAACGTCACGAAACAAGAGAACGACGCCAAACAGAGTTATTTGAGCACCGCATGACCCTAAAAAATAATAGTCCCAATATGATAGAGAGAAAGATGTAATTGCTAGAAATAAATTAAACCAATCAAACTGTTAGACAACTAAGCAGCGCTTATAACACAAATTACCTCTCTTGCCAGATCCATGGCTTGCTTATAGTCCGGATGATCGGAGCCTAATCGCCCAGAGCCCAGATAAACTACACCCCTTCCAAGCTTATTTATGAGACTGTAACATTTCGTTATCTCCTCCCTCACCTGAGAAACAATAGCTTGCGAGTCATATTTACAACAGAATGCATATTTAATTAGTACTAACTTCCATATTCAGAATGTATTTAGGTATAGCTGCAAGTGTCCCGCTTTAAGGTTTATGCTTTAATAGTTAAGCAAAAACGAAAAAACTAGAAGAGCTTCAATTAACATGAAAAATACCTCATTTGGGCTATTTCTTTCTTCAAACTCAGACTGCCGGCAGCTAGACTTAATAAATCGTCTACTAGTGTAGCTGACGTTTCGCACGTTCCAGCTTGCGGTTCTGAACTCCTTTCTGCGGGGGCAATCAAGAATTCCCCTTCTCTCAGAGTAGCTTTCTAGCATAGACCTAAGTGGGAACGTAGCCGTGAGGCAAAACCCCATCGTTGGTCTCACCTATACGAACAGTAGTCGTCTTTCTCCCATATGCTCGAATTTGAAGTCCAGCTAAAAGACGTTCTCCAGAATCTATTCCATTGTGCTCGCTTGTCGCTCGTATAAGTACCGGAATAAACTTTTTATGCCACTATGCGACAGAACATTATTTGTTTGTTAGCAGAATAAATTGCTAGAATAGTAAGGGATGCATTTTAGGCTCTTAAGATATTTTTTAGTCAAAAAAATCTAAATATCCCGTATTACAAAGAAAAGAAATACACATTAACCATTTTAAATCTCTATTTTTAAACCCAAAATGTAAAATGTGCAATATACGTGTTATGCATACAAGAAAGTCTCGTCCGGTACAGAAATTGTATACGCTTAGGGCCTGTTTGGTAGGGTGTAGCCGGATGACAAAGTGCGTGTTTAATGCACATTTTTACATTGCGAACTCACACAACTGCACCCTACTACACCCAACCAAACTAGCCCTTAGTATAAGGCACATTGAACTCTTAATGGTTTTTATGTAGCACTTATTGGCTTGTAACGGATATATATCTTTTATAGTGCAAGAATACAAATGTACACACTCATACACGTGCGGGTAGAGAACACTAGAGAGAGAAAGCCCCAACTTCTTTCTAGAAACATCTTTCTCTCCAACTACATCGGAGATCACCACTTGATACATCCTCCCCGCTAGTGTTTCTTCGTCGCCCTACTATTGGCGCAGCGACAACATCTGATACTCAACAGTTATTGTAATTGAAACAACAACTTTTCTTACTGTCGATCGAACACACACCGGCCGCTCCTCCACCACCTGCAAGTGTACTTATCACAACCACCTAGGTTACTCAAATAACTACTCTTTAGAGCTGAACCGTCTAGCCCCATCGTTGCTCCCCAAAATGAGAACAGGGGGACATATTAGTAACACATTAAGCAAGAAGAAAATACATTGTAACGGATTGACATCCATGCATAATATAAATTTCCGTCTTAGTCTAACTTTTTCTTTCCTTTATGTCCTTGATGTTGAATTAGTGGAAATTATAAGATTTGGTGTACATTTATTCCCAATATTTCACTTTATAAGGAGTAAAGCACAATACCTCAGTGAAAGTTATTAATGGGCTTAATTTGCAAAATATCTACTTAAGAGGGATAAGGTTAAAATAAAAATCGATCTAGAACTTTCTATGGCTTTTGTGTGAAGAAAAGAAAGAAAATCCTACAAGTGAAGATAATGTGACAATAAATGAATTTATTTTCCCATTAAGTGAATATAAGAATAAATTGTCTAAAAATCATAAAAGTGGAACTTAAAGGATAATTTTAAACCCAAATTCGTTTCCTTTGAGTATAAGTTTGCTTGGGTGATAAGTTTTACAACTTTTGAAAATTTGGTAATTATAATTGAATTAACTGAAAGGGGAAATAGGAGATAACTTAAAAATACAAAATAAAATCTTTAATGACTCCAAAAGTAACAAATGGATACCAAATTTGTGTTATACACATTAAAATATATCTTTGGGTGAATTTTCACTCAATTTGAAGAATATTCAATTAAAAGGTGAAATTGGGAGAGAGAAAGTGTGTAGAACTTTCAATATATTAAATAAATGAAAATACAATCCCAACATGTAAAATTGGTGGCAAATTTGTACCCAACGTACTTAATGTGACTTGTGGGTGAAGTTTCATCTAATTTGGAGAATCTTGTAACCATTAATGAAGGAGGAAAGAGATAATAAGTTTTGATTTATTTAAAACATTAACAGTTCCCAAAAGGTAATTGCATATTCGGATTCCTCATATCAAAATTAGGCTTGGTGTCAATTTTCATTTCATTTGGGGGCCATTTGCATCCTCAAACAAGGAGAGAGAAAAAGAGAAATTAATTTAATGCAACACTTTATTTGATTACGATTTGGATAAGGATTTATTTAATCTAATGTGTCACGCGCCTTTTGCACAATCGGACGGTTCTGATTGATCAGTGGACCTGCGTCCACGGATCGGACGACCAAGCATTATCTCCCAGCTCGAGCCTGGTTGGGAAACAGACCCATGTATTTGTGAATCTTCAAATTATATTTTCTCTTTCTCTACTCCATCTTTTCTCGAGATTTTTGCTTATATGCTTTCCTTGTTCAATTCCACACAGGTCTATGCTAAATTTTTACCATTTTGGCAAAGATTCAAGAAAGCCTCAAACCTTGCTCTCCAAGCAAGTTTAGGCAACTTCCTTCTCACTTCCCTACACAACCTTACCTATACATACCCCTACCTGAGGCTTACTAGGTTCCCTTGCAACTCATCTATCCTCTCAATTTCCCTCGTGCTCGTGTGGTTGATCGCTAATGGTCAATTTTTGCTCTAGTGCTTGTGGCACTCACCCCTCTCTCTACACACCACCTCCGTACAAATCAAAGGTATGTGTGATTTTGTCTCCTCTCAAGCTTTCTTTTGGTATGTTGATCTTTGAGTTTGGCCAAGAAACGAGAAAATGCCCAAAAGTTGAGCTTGCTCCTCGCCGTTCATGGCATGAGCAACTAGGGAAGATATCATGTGGAGATTTTACGCTTTTAACTTGACCCTCGCTCTCTTTCTTTCTCTGAACTCACGAAGGGCATTATCATCATTTTGGTTTTTATTTTCTTAGCTTTGACCGGTGCCACTTAGGCACGGACCGCTGACTTGGCCGCCTTCCATTGGACCAAGTCACGGGCCCAACTGCCCTCTCTCCCTCTCTTTGTGCCCACTTTGCCTACGTGGCATGTTTCTGTTGACTGTTTTTCATAAAATCATAACTAAATATTGCTATGTCCAAAATTAAAAATATTATATGTTCAGAACTCAGAAAAACATGATCTTTCTAATAAAAATATTTCCAAAGGATGATTTTGAGTTTTATTGAAAGGGATTTTTAGAAAATAAATTAAATAACTAAAAATCACCAAAAATACACCTAAATATTCATAACTCCAAAATATACAAAATTATATGTTTTCTTAATCAGAAAAACCTAACTCAGTTAATGGTGATAGTTTCAGAGTCAAAATCAAAGTTGTATTCAAAAAGTTCAAAAGTTAGGGTTTCCTTGCCTTTATACATGAGTATACCCTAATTCATGTTTAAAATTGGTAATAGGAAAATAAGCTTTGGTATTGATTGAAGTAGTGAAGAAGAAGTAATTGGATCTTGTAAGAAAAGGTATGTGCTTTCCTTACACCTAAGTTGGGAAAATTTGTAACCTTAACCTAGTTTTTCTAATGAGGCTTCTATAAAATCCTAATTTTCCATTTGACAATTCCTTAGCTATATTTTCCTCAAAATCAGTTTTAGTATTTATTTCTTGGGTCTTGTGCCCCACTGATAGGATATGTGTAAATTTGTCCTGGGGAATGTGTTACTCTCCCCAACATAGAATAATTGTAGGTGATTGGAATGTGTTACTCTCCCTCACCTATTGGTTGAGGTAAGGTAGGTGCCTCAACCCTACATAGTTTAGGTAGTCAATATTAATCATGCATGCAACCTTTTTAGTATTTTGTTATGGCAAGCATCTATTTACTTATGCCTTATTCTTTTGACTATCTTCATCTTATGATGAAATATTAGCCTCTATTTCCTTATATTTTTCTTATCTTTTATCCTTGTTCATTTTCTCTAACACATACCTTGTTTTCTTTCCCTTTTGCTAGGTGCTTTCCCAACCACCCAATGTTAGATCAAGGTGTCAAACAAGGCCAAGGTGACCAAGTTCAGGATTAGTAGATTCAAGTTTTGCTATCAAGGATGAATAGGTTGCTTATTGCTAGATCCTGTAGTTTCTTTTTAGTTTTTCCTTTTCAAAGAAACTCATGTAGTGAACAAGAGTTTAAAAAGCAATGTAATAACTTAGTTTCTTTCCGCTGCTATTGACATTTCATATGTATCCAAATCATGCTTATTTACTTGGATTATTATACATGCAATCCACATTATCTATTTTTCTTGGAAAAAGTGGATGTTTTATATTTCTTTTAAATTTTAGTAAGGATGTGATCTCACATATTTACAGCATGGTATCAGAGCATGTTTGGAAACTACTAGGGCATAAGTTGAAAGCAAGGGTGTCTAGAATGGATCAGGGTATGGGGGTTGGCAATATTTTCCTCCTCGCCATTAGCTTGATTTACGGGGACTCCCAGATCCATATGATATATGTCTGGCTTGCGCTGATACTGACTACTTAAAATAGCATGCTCAAAGGTAATAGTAGCCTTAGCTATCCTTGTTATCTACTCCAGGTGTCTCATGTCGTACCCTTATCTTTCAGGATGGGAGATTTCATTGAAAACATGAGCAAGTCCTCTTCAGGAGCCACCTCCGGCAACATTGACTACCATGATACTTCGGTGACTCCCTCCAACACTAGGACAGTCCCTACTGCCCATGTTGGCACCCCTCTTCTGACCCTTGAGCAAGAGATGATCATGTTGTGCCAGCTGGTCTCGACTACCTTGGCGGGATAGCTTTCCAATGATGTAGCTATTGCATCCAAGCCGAAGGAGTTCACCCTTACAGACTTAATGCTAAGATGCAACCACCATACTTCAACGGCAAGAGTGAGCCAAACATGGTAAATGAAGTTGATGATTGGGTCCTGGATCTGGAGCGTACCTCTAAGGGCATGGCAAGTCCTCCTCACCAGAAGGTTCACTTTGTGACGTGTGTGCTAGATGGGCCGACATGAGTATGGTGGATGTGTATGTCTCGTAACCGTGATACTTCAAGCATGACTTGGGAATAGTTCCTCAAGCTCTTCTGTGAGAAGTATATCTACCCCGCATATCTGAAGAGTAAGGAGGTAGAGTTTTATAGTCTGCATCAAGGAAGCTTGAGCGTCTCTAAGTACGTGCAACATTTTCTTCTCCTGGAGCGCTATGCGGTAGACCTGGGAGCTGAAAGGAGATCAACCTTGTTTCTCGAGGGTTTAAGCTACAACGTAGGACTCAACCTTGTTCCCCAGTTTCCGTTGACCTTTCAACAAATGATAGACAAGGATTTGGTGATTGATTCTTACCTCAGGTTCCAATCTTTTGGGCACAACAACAACAACAAGAGGAAGAATGTTGGTGGAAACCAAGGGTGTGACAAGTGCAACCGTTGTTCGCATTCTCACCCGCCAAGAAGGTGCTCTGCTAGCAATGGTCAACTCCGTATAGATGATCGACCTGCACCTATCCGTTGTGAGTGCGGTCAAGCTAGACACATTCGACCCAACTTCCCAAAGATAGGGAAAGGACCGTCTCCAGCTCAGCAGCCACAACAATGATAGAATCCACCTCCAAGAAACAACAATCAGAACCGACAAGGCCGACAACCACATGTGGAAAGAAGGAATGGAAGGGTGTTTGCCCTTAATGTTGAGGACGCTAAAGGAGATAATGAAGTCATTGAAGGTACCTTACATCTTAATATGCATCTAATTAAAACACTCTTCAATTCTGGTTCTTCAAATACATTCATATCATTTAAGTTTGCTGCCATATTAGAGATAGAATTAGAATATATGGATCATGTTTTAGATGTTAAAACCCCTATTGGTAGGATCTGCTCTTTTTATCTCAAACTCCTGACCATGTACCTCTGTGTCTCTAGTATAATGTTTCCCTCAGATTCTATCTTGCTTGACATGACCGCCTTTGATGTCATCTTGGGGATGGATTGGTTCAAGAGGTACAAAGTTGTTTTGTTTTGTGAGGTATCAAAGGTCGGTTTGTTACATCATGTTGCGGGAAGTATGTGTGTCAAGGGTAGGAATCAAGATTCTTAGCAGTTTGTCATCTCCTCCATCAAAGCCGAAAAGCTTGTCTCACAAGGGTGTAGCGCATTATTAGCCTCTATCATCCTCAATGCTACACCTCATGCTCTCAATCACACAGCTGTTGTGAAGGACTTCCCCAATGTTTTTCCTGAGCAATTGCCTGGCTTGCCCCCAAGTCGTGAGGTAGAGTATTCCATCGAGCTCACACTAGAAACTTCTCCCATCTGGAAACCTCCTTATCACTTGGCCCTTACAGAACTCATCGAACTTATGAAGCAACTTCAGGAGCTTCACGACATGGGCTTTGTATGCCCTAGTGTTTCACTATGGGGAGCCCCCATCTTGTTCATGAAGAAGAAGTATGGTTCGTTGTGTATGTGCATGGATTATCGTATGCTTAATCAAGTGGCGATAAAGAACCACTATCCTTTGCCTCACGTCAACAATCTATTTCACCAGCAGAAGCCAACCATTGTGTTCTCGAAGATGATCTATGAAGTGGCTACTACCAGATGCACATGAAGGATGAGGATATCCCAAAGATAGCTTTCAGAACACGTTATGGATGAGTTCTTGGTCATGTCTTTCGGTTTGACTAATGCCCCTATTGCTTTCATGGACTTGATGAATCGAGTGTTTCGTCCATACCTCGATCAGTTCATGGTAGTGTTCATTAATGATGTGTTGGTCGACTCAAAATTTGAAGAACAACATCGTGAACATATGCGGATCGTTCTGAACACACTGAGTGAAAATCAACTATATGCTAAATTTTCAAAGTGTGAGTTCTGGATCAAGGAAGTGATGTTCTTAGGTCATGTAATGTCGTGTTGGATCCTGGATGGGTGACTTAGGTGCTCTAGAGGGGGGGTGAATAGAGCTGAAACCACTTAAACAAAACTCATCAAACCTTCAAAATATATTACAAGATAAGGTTGCTAAATAGGTAATTTGATTGCAACTAATTCATGCATAGCAAGGATAAGAGAGATTGAACATGCACCAAATTAGACAAGCTATTTAGAGTGGTTCCACACTTCAAACTAGAAGTGTGTCAGTCCACTTGCCTAGAGATGTCAACCTCTAGGACTTCAAATAATTGCATTCTTATATTCATTAATAAGACATACAACACATGACCCACAAAGGACTTACCTATCCAATACAAAGAGTCTTCAACCTTACCAAGGACTTACCCACTTTGAAAGAGTCTTCGGCCTTCTCCAAGGACTTACCCACTCTTGCACAAGTCTTCGGCCTTGTAGGAATTACCCATTCTTCTTGGATCTTCCGCCTTTGACTTCACCTTCACTCGGAGAAGCTTTCCACCAAGGTCTTACCCACTTGAGCTTGAGTCTTTTGCCTTCTCCAAGGTCTTACCCACTCTAGCTCCAAGTCTTCTGCCTTGATCTTCACCAAGGGACTCCTTCCCTTGTTCTTCTTCACCTCTCTTGGACAAGAGAGAGAACCTTCATCTTCAATATAGGAAATGGATAGATGGGGAGGTTGTGGAAGTGAGAGCTTCACAAGATATACAAATAACACTAGCTCTCTTACAGTTTTCCTACTCACTCTAATGGATGTAGCAAGTGATTAAGCTTAGAGAGAGAGAGGAGGTTGCAGGAAGCACTCAACTATAGAATAGGAACCTCACAAAGAGTTTGCAATGAATGCTCTCCCACTTGGAATGAAGCCCAAGGGGTCCTATTTATAGTTGGGGATGCCTCTTAACCTTTGGGAACACTTGAGAACGAAAACTAGCCGTTTTGTGGCTTGCAACGGATCTATTTTCACTTGTTGCAACTCCACAACGGCTAGAAACACTTTTCTGCACTTTTCCGTACAGTGCATTCGGTCGAGTTTCTATGGGTGTAACTCGACCGATCAAGTAGCAGGCAAACCAATGTTCAAGGGAACGGTCGAGTTTGTTCTGAGGAAACTCGACCGACCACTTCAATAGGAAATGGCCCACTACCCAATCGTTCGAGTTCTGTAAGTGCAAAACTCGACCGATGCAATCTTCAGAAAATCGATCAAGGGTTGATCGGTCGAGTTTCAGGGGGTGAAACTGGACCGACCAAGTGCCTGTAATTGATTTTTGAAGTTGCATTAAAAGTGTTCTAATAATCGATCTAAGTGCTCCTGGTATTTTTATAAGCTTAATTACAAGTCATACAATCATTACAAGTGATTTACAATATGATTCTAATGGATATACATCATATTACAAAAGTGCGCACTTGTATGACTTTGACTTGTCTTTTCTCCAATTTGAGATGCGCAAGTTAGGGCAATTGGAGTGTGTCTATACCTAATCTGAAATTACTCAAGTAGAAGCATTAGACACAAATATGTGGAATGGTTAGTCATCATCAAAACATGGGTTTAGTCAATTTAGACGTGAGTCAACATTGACCTAATTGACCTTGAGTCAACATTCTCCCCCTTTTTTGAAGATGACAAACCATTCCATAAATGTAATGAAAGCATTTAAGTAAATTCATACCTTTGGAGAAACCTAGGGGTTTCAATAGAATGGTGTTCATATGCTCCCCCTCAATTGATGTGCATGGAGTTTTCATACTCCCCCTCAATTGATGCTATTTCTCCTGCATTGTTAGCTTTCATAACATTTATAGAATACTATGTCTTCTACTCATATATGTTCTACACATATATGTCTTCTCCCCTTTACCTTCTCCCTTTTCATGAATATGATTCTCCTCTTCATGTAAGACATGCCTTCTTCCTCTTTTTAAAAGAAGACATACCTTTCTCCCCCTTTGTCATTTCAAAAAAGTGGGGTTATGAACAAATAAGAAACATCACTTGTTAAAGAGAAAGGATATAATACAAATATATATATGAGGAGAGTAGAAGAGCACAAATAGGGTCTTGTTCAAGCATAGAAAGAAAAGCAAGTTAAAGCATATACTTGAACAACCCAAAAAATGCAAGATAAAGTGTTGCAGAAAAACAATAAGTCACAATTTTGACCCTCAAGATGATGGAATTTGACCAAAAACCATCAGAGCTCATGGCAAAGCGATGAGTCTTTCTCAGAAGGTTGTTTCTGCATGAAAAACACTAGTCTTACACCAAAAACTGAAACTGGAGCAAAATCTGCATAAGATCAAAAAAAATACTCCAATTTCTACATACAACGTAGCTCAATGTGCCCTGCATCACAATGTTATGCAAGCAACTCAAGATAGTAGATATGCAATTCAAGGAACAATCTTGAGCATGTAAAAAAAAAGATACAAGCATAACATATAGATGATCAAATATACCAATTATTGACAGAGTTAGAACTACATATGTATGAACTACTAGTAGATAATATCACAAGTTAGGACTACTAGTAGGATCTAGATCATAGCAAAGATATAAGCAAGATAAAGCAAGCTATGATTAGATGTAGAGATATATCCAAACAAAGAGAGATGCAAATTTAGAAGCATGAGAGGATATAACTCACTAGATATGCATTCTTACCATAAGATGATTACCCCTATGAACCTCAAGATTGTATCAAAACAAGATATACACCTAGATAGATGTAGCAAGTTAGAGTACAACGGAAGCGATTTTAGACACAACCAAGAGATCCACAAAGATCATCATCAAAACCTGCAAAACAACTCAAAGCAAGTAATTGCAAGATATTGATATACCAATTTAGAGCAATTAAAGAGATAGAGTTGTAAGCAAGATAGGCAATTTAGAACATGGCAATATGCATATATAAAGATACCAAGGGAGTGCCAAAGAATAAGGCTATTGGTTGATAAAATCTAGTTTAGAGAGAAATTCTCATCCAATAAGCCAACTGTGTATTCTGTGCACAGTGTTATCGGTCGAGTTATGAGCAATGACAACTTGACCGATGACAGTTGTTGGCAACACTCTTGGTGCCAATCGGTTGAGTTCCAATAGGGAAAACTCGATCGACATACCAGCTGTCAAAGAGCACATATATTTCATATATTTAAAGGCATGCTTAAGATACAAACCATATCCAGACATGTCTAAGCAAGTTAGTAATGCACTATAAAAGCATTAGAAACAGTTTTTGAGCAAGAGTGTGAAGAGAAACGCAAAATACCGTTTTTGACTCAAAAACCATATGTATAGTGCACACTAACTTGACAAAAACAAGTTAGGATAGGTTATAAGCAATAAAACATTTACCTTTGTGCTTACCATTGCTTTTTCCACTTGTTGTTGCCCTCTACACATCTCACCTTTCTTCTTCATGTGGATTGAGAAGTCAATTTGCAATTTAATAGCTCAAGTCAATCCATTTGCAAGTACCTACAAGAAGAAAGATGAAATGGTCCCCAATCATATTTTTGGGTCCGGAGGGGTTAGTTTAGCAACCCAAATCCTATTTCTCTTGGGTGCTTTCCTAAAAGGACAACAAGTAGAATAATGACCAAAATCATTGCAATGATTACAAGTGCTCGTAGCCTTGGAACTGTAGGATTCTTCATTTAAAGATGAAGGTCCTTTGTCTTTGTTGTTCCCTTGACTACTATCATATCCTAAACCATGTCTACCAATTTGTTTAGTAGTATGGTCTAGGATTTGATTAAGATTCTTTTTATCACCAAAGAATCTTTACAAAGAAGATCTCAAACTATGATTGTCATGCATAAGCGAAGTAAAGGTAAAACACAATAGATTCATATCATCTCTAGCATGTACAAGATAGATTTCTAAGCAAACATCTTTAGTCATATAAGAATCTTTATCACAAGATAGAGCACTAAAAACTTTCTCTCTATAAGAAAAGATAGTATGAGGGTCAAGAGCAATTGCACTACTATGCAAGGAAGCAAGTTCATATACAAGACAAGTAATCTTTGAAGGATAAACTTTATCTACACATTTTATTCCTTGTAAAGTAAGCTCTTGACTCTCATAAGCACATTTAAGATCATAAGAAATAATAGAGAGAGAAACAATAGTAGAAGTAAGCTCTATAAATGAAATAGTCATAGAAGGTTGAGATTCTAAAAACTTAATCTTATCAAGCAAGCTAGAATTCGCAAATTTAAGAGCATTTAGTTGACTAAGATAAGCATTTATTTGAATCTCAACACTTGAATTTACCTCATTTAAATCTTTAGTTGAGCTTGTCATGAGGGCGCAATGGCATCTTCTATCTTCAAATTCACTAGATCTTCCACTAGTGCTTTCATTTGTTGATGGAGCCTTTGTGATCCCTTTTTCTCTCTTGTTTCCTTCTATTTCTCTCTTTGAAGGTTTTCCATCTTCATTATCACCCATATTCTCCTACTTGTGGAAGTATGGTTGGAGAAGACCTGCTCTGATACCACTTGTTGGATCATGGATGGGTGACTTAGGTGCTCTAGAGGGGGGGTGAATAGAGCTGAAACCACTTAAACAAAACTCATCAAACCTTCAAAATATATTACAAGATAAGGTTGCTAAATAGGTAATTTGAGTGCAACTAAATCATGCATAGCAAGGATAAGAGAGATTGAACATGCACCAAATTAGACAAGCTATTTAGAGTGGTTCCACACTTCAAACTAGAAGTGTGTCAGTCCACTTGCCTAGAGAGGTCAACCTCTAGGACTTCAAACAATTGCATTCTTATATTCATTAATAAGACATACAACACATGACCCACAAAGGACTTACCTATCCAATACAAAGAGTCTTCAACCTTACCAAGGACTTACCCACTTTGCAAGAGTCTTCGGCCTTCTCCAAGGACTTACCCACTCTTGCACAACTCTTCAGCCTTGTAGGAATTACCCACTCTTCTTGGATATTCCGCCTTTGACTTCACCTTCACTCGGAGAAGCTTTCCACCAAGGTCTTACCCACTTGAGCTTGAGTCTTTTGCCTTCTCCAAGGTCTTACCCACTCTAGCTCCAAGTCTTCTGCCTTGATCTTCACTAAGGGACTCCTTCCCTTGTTCTTCTTCACCTCTCTTGGACAAGAGAGAGAACCTTCATCTTCAATATAGGAAATGGATAGATGGGGAGGTTGTGGAAGTGAGAGCTTCACAAGATATACAAATAACACTAGCTCTCTTACAGTTTTCCTACTCACTCTAATGGATGTAGCAAGTGATTAAGCTTAGAGAGAGAGAGGAGGCTGTAGGAAGTACTCAACTATAGAATAGGAACCTCACAAAGAGTTTGCAATGAATGCTCTCCCACTTGGAATGAAGCCCAAGGGGTCCTATTTATAGTTGGGGATGCCTCTTAACCTTTGGGAACACTTGAGAACGAAAACTAGCCATTTTGTGGCTTGCAACAGATCTATTTTCACTTGTTGCAACTCCACAACGGCTAGAAACACTTTTCTGCACTTTTCCGTACAGTGCATTCGGTCGAGTTTCTATGGGTGTAACTCGACCGATCAAGTAGCAGGCAAACCGATGTTCAAGGGATCGGTCGAGTTTGTTCTGAGGAAACTCGACCGACCACTTCAACATGAAATGGCCCACTACCCAATCGGTCGAGTTCTGTAAGTGCAAAACTCGACCGATGCAATCTTCAGAAAATCGATCAAGGGTTGATCGGTCGAGTTTCAGGGGGTGAAATTGGACCGACCAAGTGCATGTAATTGATTTTCGAATTTGCATTAAAAGTGTTCTAATAATCGATCTAAGTGCTCCTAGTATTTTTCTAAGCTTAATTACAAGTCATACAATCATTACAAGTGATTTACAACATGATTCTAATAGATATACATCATATTACAAAAGTGTGCACTTGTATGACTTTGACTTGTCTTTTCTCCAATTTGAGATGCGCAAGTTAGGGCAATTGGAGTGTGTCTATACCTAATCTGAAATTACTCAAGTAGAAGCATTGGACACAAATATGTGGAATGGTTAGTCATCATCAAAACATGGGTTTAGTCAATTTAGATGTGAGTCAACATTGACCTAATTGACCTTGAGTCAACATGTCGGACATATTGTTGTTGATCCTACAAAGTTAGAAGCTTTGACCAAGTGGAAAGCTTCAAAGACCCCGTATGAGATCTGTAGATTCCTCAGTTTAGCAAGTTACTATCAGAGGTTTATCAAGAGTTTTTCTTTGTTGGCTCTTCCTCTGACAAAGTTAACAAGAAAAGAAGTCAAGTTTGTATGGACACCTGAATGTGAGTACAATTTTCAGAAGCTAAAGAGTTGTTTGACGTATGCACCTATTCTTGCACTACCTGTTGAAGGTAAACCCTACATCATCCACACTAATGCTTCTAAGCAAGGATTAGGGTGTGTCTTGATGCAAGAGGATCAAGTAATCGCCTATGCTTCACGCCAATTGAAACCTAATGAAGAGAATTTCCCTACCCATGATTTAGAGCTAGCATCTATCGTGCATGTTTTAAAGATCTAGCGACACTACCTATATGGAGTGAAGTTTGAAGTTTTCTCAAATCACAAAAGTTTGAGGTATCTATTGATACAAAAGGAGCTAAATTTGAGGCAGCAAATATGGATGGAGTATCTCAAGGACTATGACTTTACCATCAGTTATCATCCCAGTAAAGCGAATGTAGTCGTCAATGCTTTGAGTTGGAAGAAGAATGTAGTATGTTCTGCCATGAACCTAGAGTATGTGCCCTGTTGGCAACCACAACCTGATGATAATGAAGATGTTGAGAAGTTGTGTGTTCACATGGCTAGTTTGTCCATTACACCTTTTTGGATCTCAGAAGTTGTTTTTGCACAGCTTGAAAGTTCTGAGCTTAAAGAGATGAAAGCCTAAGCTGAAAAGCCACAATCTGATTTTCGGTTGGAGTTGATGGAGATGTTCATTTGTGACAAAGGTTTTGGATACGTGAAGTTGGGAACATGTGACAGAAGGTTTTGAGTGAAGCCCATGGGTCTAAGTACACCATACACCCTGGTACTACCAAGATGTACAAGGACCTATAGTGAAGTTTTTGGTGGAAGAACATGAAGAAGGATATAGTTTTGTACGTCACAAAGTGTTTGACTTGTCAACAACTCAAGATTGAGCATCAACGACCCGATGGCCTTTTGCACCTGCTTGAAATTACAGAATGGAAATGAGAGAAGATTACTATGGACTTTGTCACTAGTTTCCCTAAGACCAGGAAGGGCTTTGATGTTGTGTGGGTTGTGATTGATCGGCTTACTAAATCTACCCACTATTTTCCTTTTAAGTCCACTTATAAAGTTGATGATATGGCTCAGTTGTACGTGGATTGGATTTTTCGACTGCATGGAGTTCCTAAACTGATAGTGTCCGATCGTGACCCAAAGTTCACCTCTCAGTTGTAGAGTCAGATTTAGGCAGAGATGGGTACTAACTTGCATTTCAGTACGGTCTATCATCCTCAAACCAATGATCATTTCAAAAGAACAGTGCAAATTTTGGAAGATCTGCTTTGTGCCTATGTTATGGATTGGGAAGGTGTATGGGATATGTTTCTTCCATTAGCAGAGATTGCTTATAATAATAGCTACCAAGCTAGTATTGGTATGCCACCTTATGAAGCTTTGTATGGAAGACCTTGTCATTCTCAGTTACACTGGGATGATGTGGGGGAACGTGCTCTAGTGAAGTCTGATGATATGCAGATGATGATAGAGAAGGTTCAGTTGATCAAGAAGAGGATGAAAGATGCTCAAGATTGATAGAAGATGTATGTTGATAAGAAAAGGTCTGACATGAGTTTCTTAGTAGGTGGCATGCCTTCTTGAAGATCAAGCCTATATGTTCTATTGCAAGATTAAAAGTTAAAGGCAAGCTTAGTCCCTGCTATGTTGGACCATTTGAGATCGTAGATAAGGTTGCAGACTGTGCATACCGTTTATCTCTTCCTCTGACCTATGATAAGATCTATAATGTGTTTCATGTCTCCGTGCTGAAAAAGTATGTGAAGGACTCTTCTCATGTACTCTCTATCGAGCCTCTAGAAATTCAAGAGAATTTGACTTATGAAGAATTATCTGTGAAGATTCTTGACTCCTGAGTTAAGCAGTTGAAGAACAAGGAGATCGAGTTGGTGAAAGTTTTATGGCAGTATCATGGTTTGGAAGAAACCACTTGGGAGCTTAGAGATGAGATATTATGTACTCACCCTTCTCTTTTTGTATGAGATTTTGGGGATGAAATCTTTTTTTATCGGGTGGAGTGTTGTAACAAACTAAAATTCATGTATAATATTAGTTTCAGTATTTTTCTAAGCTTTTCTTTCTTTTATGTCCTTGATGTTGAATTAGTGGAAATTATAAAGGTTTGGTGTACATTTGTTCCCAATATTTAACTTTATAAGGAGTAAAGCACAAATACCTCAGTGAAAGTTGTTAATGGATTTAATTTGTAGAATGTCCACTTAAGAGAGATAAGGTTAAAATAAAAATCAATCTAGAAATTTCTATGGCTTTTGTGTGGGAAAAAGAAAGAAAATTTTAAAAGTGAAGTTAATGTAACAATAAATGAATTTATTTTCCCATTAAGTGAATATAAGAATAAATTGCCTAAAAATCATGAAAGTGGAACTTAAAGGATAATTCTAAACCCAAATTCACTTCCTTTGTGTATAAGTTTGCTTGGATGATAAGTTTTACAACTTTTGGAAAATTGGTAATTATAATTGAATTAATTGAAAAGGAAAATAGGTGATAACTTAAAAATAAAAAAACAAAATACTTAATGACTCCAAAAGTAATAATGACTGCCAAATTCGTGTTATACACATTAAAATATACCTTTGGATGAATTTTCACTCAATTTGGAGAATATTTGATTAAAATGTGAAATTAGGAGAGAGAAAGTGTGTAGAACCTTCAATATTTTAAATAAATGAACAAATAATCCCAACATGTAAAATTGGTGGCAAATTCGTTCCCAAGGTACTTAATGTGACTTGTGGGTGAAGTTTCATCAAATTTGGAGAATCTTATAACCATTAATGAAGGAGGAAAGAGAAAATAGGTTTTGATTTATTTAACACATTAATAGTTCCCAAAAGGCAAAAAAATTGCATATTTGGATTTCTCGTATCAAAATTAGGCTTGGTGTCAATTTTCATTTAATTTGGGGTTCTTTTGCACCCTCAAACAAGGAGAGAGAAAAAGAAAAATTTATATAACACGATACTTTATTTAATTTCAATTAAGGATTTATTTAATCTATGTGTCACAAGCCTTCTGTGTGATCGGATGGTCCTGATTGATCAGTGGACCCGCATATACAGATCGGACGGTCGAACATCATCTCCTAGCTCGAGCCTTATCGGGAAATAGACCCATGTATTTGCGAATCTTCAAATTCAATTTTCTCTTTCTCTACTCCATCTTTTCTTTAGTTTTTCGCTTATATGCTTTCCTTGTTTGATTCCACACAGGTCTATCCTATATTTTTAACGTTTTGTCAAAGATTTGAGAAAGCCCCAAACCTTGCTCTCCAAGCAAGTTCGGGCAACTTCCTTCTCGTTTCCCTTCACAATCTTACCTATAAATACCCCTACCCTAGGCTTGTTGGGTTCCCTTGCAACTCATATATCCTATAAATTTCCCTCATGCTCGTGTGGTTGATCACAGGTGGTCGATTTTTGCTCCTGTTCTTGCGGCGCTCACCCCTCTCTACACACCACCTATGTATAAATTGAATGTATGTGTGAGTTCGTCTCCTCTCAAGCTTTCTTTTGGTATGGTGATCTTTGAGTTTGGTAGAGAAATGGGAAACCACTCAAAAATCGAGCTTGCTCCTTGCCGGCCATGGCATGAGCAACTGGGGAAGATACCCCGTGGAGATTTTAGCTTATACCCCCCGTCCCTCGCTCTCTTTATTTCTCTAAACTCGCAAAGGGCATTCTCATCCTTTTGGTTTTTGTTTTCTTGGATTTGACTGGCGCCACTTAGGAGTGGACCGCTGAATTGGCCGCCTTCCATTGGGCCAAGTCACGGGCCCGACTTCCCTCTCTCCCTCTCTTTGCAATCGCTTTGCCTACGTGGCATGTTTCTATTGGCTAATTTTCATAAAATCATAACTAAATATTCCTATGTACAAAATTTAAAATAAAATATGTTCTAAACTCGGAAAAACACGATCTTTCTATTAAAAATAACTCCAAATGATGATTTTGAGTTTTATTGAAAGAGATTTTTAGAGAATGAATTAAATAACTAAAAATCACCAAAAATACACCTAAATATTCATAACTCCAAAATATACAAAATTATATGTTTTCTTAATCAGAAAAACCTAACTAAGTTAATTAGTTTTATAGTCAAAATTGAGGTTGTGTTTGAAAAGTCCAAAAGTTAGGGTTTCCTTACCTTTATACATGAGTATACCTTAATTCATGTTTAAACTTTGGAATAGGAAAAATAAGCTTTGGAATCAATTAGAGTAGTGAAGAAGAAGTAATTGGATCTATTAAGAAAAGGTATGTGCTTTCCTTACACCTAAGTTATGAAAATTTGTAACCTTAACCTAGCTTCCCTAATGAGGCTTCTATAAAATCATAATTTTCCTTTTGACAATCCCTTAGCTATATTTGCCTCAAAATCAGTTATAATATTTATTTCGTGGGTCTTGTACCCCATTGCCATGTTTATATTTACTTGATGCTTATACTTGCCATAGTTCTTAGCATGTTGATTTTATTAGATTATTGAATAGTGGTACTTTTGTACAACCACCCGTAGATAGGGCATGTGTAAATTCGCCCTGGAGATGTGTTACTCTCCCCAACATAGAATAATTGTAGGTGATTGGAATGTGTTACTCTCCCTCACCTATTGGTTGAGGTTAGGTAGGTGCCTCAACCCTACATAGTTTAGGTAGTCAATATTAATCATAAATGCAACCTTTTTACTATTTTGTTATGCCAAGCATCTATTTGCTTATGCCTCATTCTTTTGACTATCTTCATCTTATAATAAAATATTACCCTCTATTTCCTTATAGTTTTCTTATCTTTTGTCCTTGTTCATTTTCTCTGACACATACCTTGTTTTCTTTCCCTTTTGCTGTATGCTTTTCCAACCACCTAGGGTTAGATCAAGGTGTCAGACAAGGCCAAGGTGACCAAGTTCAGGGGGAGTAGATTCAAGTTTTGCTATCATAGATGAATAGGTTGCTTATTGCTAGAACCTATAGTTTCTTTTTAGATTTTCCTTTTCAAAGAAACTCATATAGTGAACAAGAGTTCAAAAAGCAATGTAATAACTTAGTTTCTTTCCGCTGCTATTGACATTTTATATGTATTTGAATCATGCTTGTTTACTTAGATTATTATACATGCAATCCACATTATCTATTTTTCTTGGAAAAAGTGGATGTTTTGTATTTCCTTTAAATTTTAGTAAGGAGGTGATCTTGCCTCTTTACATACATAGAGTTGATACGTCGATATACATTATAAAAGCTTATAAGTCTATACACATCACTGGGAAACCTCAGAAAGACAAATCACCAGAAGATGAAATACTTTGGATATGGCTCCTCCTAGGTACCCCTTCATGGACTACTTACTCGACTTAGATAATAGAAAAATAGTGATGCTACCCAGAGAATAGAAATACCACTAATTCAACATCATGTCAGGCAACAATAAGATACAAATGGGCAATAGGGAGTTTGAGATCAACATTACCACGATAAGAAATCCAACATTCACATCGTTGAAGGACGGGTTGAGATGATAGAAGAACTCAATCTTAGAAGAGAGTGGACTATATACTTCCGTCCTATCAAAGATCACACGCTTCTAGATTGGGTTAGAGATTTCTACACTAAAACACCTACAAAACTTAGATCCTTGTTCAGAATGTTAGGAGAATCAGACTCTAAAGAACCAGATTCAATGGATCAACTCTTCATACCAGAGAAGTATCAACTAAATCCATGAGCTTTTGTAAATCTGATAGAGATCAACACCTCGTCTGCACCATCCTCCTCTATGGATGAAGAAGAAAAACAACATCAACACCACAGAAGAACCCTCATGAAGATAGCTACGTCTTTACAAAACTTCCCCATCTAGATTGCAGTGATATTATAGTGGCTAAACCATATTACACTATAAGATGGACTCTTGTCACCTACCAATAAAATCCACTGACTTCCTCATTGTGTTGTTCCAGATGCTACAGATCTAGGACACTCAAAGTTCCAATGCACATCCACCTCAGTGCTTTGCCTACAACATGCATGGCCACCTTTCTTACCACTGCCCAAATAAATGTTGTCATTCCCTAGAACACACTAGGTCTCAAACCTTGTGTAATTTCTCTTTTCATGCAAAATATGTGATTACCGATAGATCTCAACAAGATAAGAGAATTGTCTCATTACTAAAGAAACATCGTCCCAATAAAAAGACATATGTTGATCATAATCCTTTTTCATACCTCCTTGTCCCTAACCCAGACAAAACTTCTCCACCTGCTTTATCAGATTCACCACCTATACACCCTTCTTGCAGACCCCCCCGGGGGAGGGACATCTTCTCCACACCTTACATATAGATGAAACTCGACCTGCCCCTACCCAAGTTGCACCTTCCTCGCACAACTTTTGACTAGCCTCCACCCCATCCATTTCAAACCCTTTTGACATGGCTCCCACAATCCACCTTGATAAACAATTTCCCATTGACCTTCCAACTAACTCCATGCACATTTTATGAGTCTTTACTAGTTGTATTATCCTTGTCTCTATCACCAAACACATTCACAACAACACCGTCAATGTTCTCGATGTCACACGAACCATCACCCTTCTTCTCCCGGGCTATACTATTCTTAAACTGAAGATTCTTTCTCCATCCCAACTCTTATACTCATTACATGAAGGCACAAAACTTGATCATCTCTTTGGTCAAGTCATGACGATTACAAGCGTCGCTAGCTTTGTTCAAACTAGTATCACGAGATGGTCAGCTAAACAAGGGACATCTCTTGCATGCTTTTAGGGGCTTGGGATGGGTATCCATCTCTGATCTCCATCCACACCTATCAGAGGTCAACATCTTCCAAGTGGTCACACACTCTATAGGTGCTACCCTTAAATTTGTGAGTCATGAAACTCTTCACCCTACTCACCCTGCAAACTACATCAAAGCCTTATGTGTCTTCCCCGTGAAACAAACCATTATCGTGTCAACTTTTGTCAAGATTAGACTTGGCAAGAAGATTTACAAAATCAAACTAATTGCTAAAAACCTTACCAATGTTTCTACCACCTTCTCTGAAATCCCCCATCATGCTCCATCATGGCATTGCCCCCATTAAAACCCCAAAAAAATTTGTTTCCATCAGAAAATCAAATGACAGGAAAGTGGTATAGGAAAGAAAGAATACCACCACCCTTTCACATACCAACAACAACCCTAACAACCCAAATAAAAGACTTAGAATATCCTTGCCATGTGTGGATATTAACAACAACACTATCCACGAATCCTTCAAACCCTTCCCCTTCCATAACAACCCAGTCGCCACTACAAATATTGAACCAAACAATGTTCAAAAGCTCAAAACATCGATCATGGAGGAGATTAGATTATCCCAAAGTCCAAAATAGAAGAACAAAGGAAAGGCTTTTTCCACGGTCTTGACTATCGACTCCCTTATGACCACACCTGAAGGACTCACTGAGAAAAACTACTTTGATTTAGAAGAACCAGGTAACAATCTCGAATATCAAAATATTGCACATCTTTTTGAATTACCTTTTTCCTTTAGTACATCAGTTGAACAAGAATATGATAATTCGTTAGACAGTTTAAAAGACTTTGTTTCTTGGCCTGACATTCATACCTTTGCACTCTTTGTAGAAAAACTAGGTATCACTTTTGAATTAAATAATGTTTCCCATACAACTTAATACGACATAAAAAATTCATGAAATGGAAAAATCACAGACAAATACACAACACCTATGTCAATCTAGACAACCTCCACAACATCTCATTACTTTCTGCCTCATATCAACATTTTGTTCTTTTGTACACACATAAAATGAAGATTTCTTTTTGGAATGTATGTGGAGCATCCAATCCCAATAGAAGAAAACACATTTAATGCCACATATACAAAAACAACATTAACATAATTACCATTCAGGAAACCAAAACTATTTGACCCCCTTCGTTTTGAAAACCATAGGAGATAAAAAAAATCAATACTTGGATCCAAGTACCACCTTATGACTGTGAAGGAGGCATTATTATAGGTATCAACAACACCATGTTCAATATATCAGATACTAAATATCATGTCTAAAATATCACCTTGCACATCACAAACACATCAGATGATCATGAATGGATTTTCATTGGCATTTATGGTGAACCCAGTTCAGAAAAAGTTCATTACATTAGTGAGATATAACAAATCCCCAGGTTGTACGCAAACAAACCCTGGCTCATGGATGGTGACTTCAACCTCATCACTTGAGCCACTAACAGAAAAAACAAACACAACCTTGTAGGTTCTCTAACTCCATCAGACAAAAAATTCAAAGATCTTACCATCAGACATAACTTGATTAACATCATTCCATCCAAAACTAACTACACTTAGAACAGAAATCACTCTTGGGCCAGAATAGTTCACATCATCTGCTCACCTTCTTGGGAAGACCCCTTCCCTCATTCCTTTGTCTCTGTGGCTCACAAGGATATCTCTGACCACTTCCCTATCATCATTGATACCAAAAACCTAAGATGGGGTCACAAACCTTTCAGAATGAAAACTGTTGGTTACTGGACTCTTCTTTCTTAGACACCTATAAACAAAATTGGTCTACTATTCAACATACCTCATTTGAGCTAGTTTATCATATACCAAACAATATCAAAAGGATCAGAATGAGCCTTAAAACCTAGAAAAACAAAAATATGCCAACATTATGCACAAATTGGCTGGCCTAGAACAACATCTCTTTGTAGATAGTGACCCAAATGTTGACCCATCCATCACCCTTGCTATCAAAGCAGAAACAGAGAGCATTCTAAATTGTATTGATATCATTTGGAAACAAAGAGAAAAGATTAAATGGGCACCAGAAGATGACAAAAACATGAAATACTTTCACAAGTGTTGCAACAACAATGCCTATACAAACATCATATCTAGATTAAATGTCAATGACACAATTACATCAAATAAAACCATCATCACCAATCATATTGCAATCGCTTCCAAAACATTTTTCAATACAAGTCATGAATCTATTATTCTCAACTCCATAATTTGGGCCAATATTTGTAACAAAACCATACCCTCACTACACAATATTACTAGATATTTCACTATTTAGGAACCCAATAGGAAAAAACTAATCTCCTGGACCTGATGGACTAAACATAGAATTCTACCTATCCATGTGGGAATACATGAAAGGGGACTTCACACATCTCACTCTATCTGTCTAAAAAAAATGAAGACATCCACAAACACATCAAGTCCCTCAACCACACCAACATGGAATTGATCAAAAAAGTGGAACAACCTGACTTGATAAACCAATTTTGATCGATTAGCCTTATCAACACTTCCTATAAAATTCTGGCAAAAATTCTTAGCAACCAAATCAAACCATAGTTGGAATATATCATTGATCACAACCAAAATGCTATCCTAAAACATAGAAACATCCACAATGCTTACATTATGGTCAATGAAACTCTACATTTGTGCTATAAAAACAAAACACATGTGTTAGCCATCAAACTTGATTTTGAAAAAGCTTTTTATCTAGTTAAGTGAAATTGTCTCCTCAACACTATAACGAGATATGGTTTCCCAGCGGGATGGATCAACTAGATTCATGCTTATGTCTCCACTAATACTTTCTCCACTATCATAAATAGGTCACCTTATGGATACTTCCATAATTCTAATGGACTCAGACAAGGTGACCCCTTATCACCTTACCTCTTCATCATGGTCACATCACTTCTCACAAATATGATCAAGATGTGCATTACGCAAGGCCTCATCGCTTCACCACTGAAATGCTTTGAAAACATCATACAATATATAGATGACACTATAATCTTAGTGAAACCTGAGGATAACACCATTCTTAACACCATCTACATCATTAAAATATTCTCATGCATCTCAGGTCTCATAAAAAATCTTAGTAAATCATCTATTATAGGAGTCAACACACCACATGAGACCATCCACATATATCAATCCCTCCTGAAATGCAAAAAGTAAAAGCTTTTTGGTCATGTACCTTGGACTATGTAACATACTAGATCTCAAACCCAATGCTAGAAGTTTGATCTTTTGAACTTAGCTAAACAAGGTTTAGTATAACCCTAATGAGCTAATGCATGTATAAATCATCCTACTATAACCTAATGTTTTTACATTAGACTCATGCCAATAATGGAACATAAAATGTGTCACCTAAAATATATAATGAAATACATGACAATTGAAGCATAATAATTACACATAAATCTTTAGGTGAAGTTTTGAACATAATTAGGTGGATAAAAATAATAATGATGATAAATGTGAGGATAATAGGCTCAAATATTAATTATAACTTAATTCATTAAAATGAACCCCAAAAGTGGAATATAAGTTAAAAACCATGTTCCTTGGGTCCCGATTGCCTTGGGAGTCAAGTTTCCCATTATTTACATAATAATAATTAATTTAATTCATTTAGGAAAGAAAATATCTAAGTTCTCCCCAAAATATAAAATAAAATTATAAGTGACTCCAAAAGAGGAAAATAATTTTGGATCTGTAATCTACATATTAAATATAGCCTTTGGGTGAATTTTAATCCAATTTGGAGAAAGTTTGCTTAAAAGGTGAAATCAGGAGAGAGAAAGTGTATAGAACCTTCAAAATATTAAATAATTATACAAACAACTCCAACATGTGAAATTGATGGCAAATTCGTATCAAACACATTAAATATGACTTGTGGGTGAAGTTTCATCAAATTTGGAGAATCTAAAGGTCATTAATGTATGAGGAAAGAGAAAATAGGATTTGATTTATTTAACACATTAAAAGTTTTCAAAAGGAAAATCTAATTGTATAATTAGAATCTACATTCTTTGATTAGCCTATGTGCAAAATTTCACCTAATTTGGGATTTGTTTGCACCCTCAAAAGAAGAGAGAGAAAAGTAGAAATGAATTTAATACACCACTTTATTTGAATCCCATTTCGACTATGATTCTGGTTCAATTATGTGTCACAAGCATTATTCTTTTATTTTTCAATTTTTTTTGCCAATGGATGAACTAGATCGCTCGCTCGTTTGCTTGATCGAACAGTTGGGAGCTCGTCTCCTAGCTCGCGCCTAACTAGGAAGCTGGTCAGTTCACATTGGATCTTTGAATCCCGATTTATCGATCTATAGTCAACCTTCCCACAAGATTTTTGCTTCCACACATTTCTTATACGATTCCACACTATTTGAGTCTGAGATTGTCAGGTTTCCTTGCCTATATAACCATAACCTGAACCACCACCATCACACCTCTATTTTTCAGTAACCTTGGATTCCCCTTTCTACCACAAGCTTTCTTTTTTGTTTGAGGTCACCTCTACATGTTCCTTGGCCTCCCTGTTACCCTCTGGAGATAACTCGTCATCTCAGTTTACCCCTGAGGATCAATTTTGAACTTGAGTTATCCGGTGTAGTGTTCTGATCTTCAACGATGAAGTTAAGACCTCACGTGGGTACCCTGGTCATCCAGAATCATCAGGTGTGTCCCTGTGAAGCTTCCAACCTATTCTATTTGTGTATTTTAGGTGGTTACCTCATTTCCCCCTTTTGATTAGAGTTCATGAGATTTGGTTCATCCTCACATTTTGGGTGCTAATTGAACATGATTTTGGGCTTTATGTCTTCGGTACGATCTCCTGAGAATGTTGGGTATGGTTTCATGGGAAAAGGATGCTTGATTTGTAGGAATTGGTTCTGGTGTTCTTCTCCCTTAGTGTTGTTCCTCGAGAACTCTAGGAAGAAGAGACCATTTGTCAATTTGACTTGGTGCCCTCCTTCTTTCTCCACGCTTCTTTGTTTCCCCCTAGGGATATTTTGGTATTTTCCTCCTCTGGGTTTGCCTTTGACTGTGAGTGACTTGATCTCAGTGTTTGCTTAGCTAGATATGGGCCTAGACCAAACGACCATCTCTAATTGGGCCAGGTCATCTCGATTTTTAAAGAAAAAGGATAATGCTTACGTGAATATTTCTGATTGGTCACTCTTTGTAAAATTCATATAAATTAATATATAGCTCAAAAAAATATTATAATATATGTTGTAAAATTAGAAGAAGAAAAAAGATTTCTAACAGTTTTAGTTTTTTTGCCTAAATACAATGTTTACTGATAAGTAACCTTAATGGATTAATCTAAATATATAATAACTTGTAAAATTCATAACTAAATATATATATGTCAGAAAAATATAACAAAAATATGTTTTGGACTCCTAATAACATTAAATAAAATGTGGAACAATCTTCATAACCTAATTCACATAATGATAAAATATGTAGTTTTTAGGGTATGGATAATGTACATGAAATTGACATAAAATCTACACATGTGTTTAATAGGCTCTTGGAGACCTAGAATTGGATCTAGAAGTACTTTGGACTTTGGACTCTGAAGTTGAGGTATGTTTGCATCCCTGATTATTCTTTTTGAGCAATTAGCCTATGCTTCTTCTTTCTCTTGGTCCTATGGACATTAGCCTATACACAATATCTTTTCTTTTGAAAATCATGGTTCTTGTGAACTATCTTATTTTTTTACTGATCTTGTGATCATTGATATTCTTTTGGACTCTTTTCATATGCTTTGTACCTAATGGAACTCTATATAATGACGTGTGATGTCTTTTGCCCACTTGTGAGGTGGATGTATATGTTGGTCACTAATGTGGTGACTACTTTGGTATAATCTGACTATACTTTCTACTTGCCTCTACTTTTAACATGCTATGTGATTCAGTAACACTAGATTAGTATAATTGCATTGTTTTTGGGTTATGTGCCCTTGTTATTATTGAGATGGAGGTGGCTCCATACCTGGGTTTCAAATTTATAAGATTTGTCCCACTTTATATATATATTTGGGAGTTCGGTTATGTTCCATTCTCTATCAGGTTTTAAGTTTATGAGGATTGGCCGACTTTGTCTTTATATTGTTCTAGGGTTATGTTTATCTCACATATGTAGGATAATAATAATGATGCTGATGGGTTATGTGCCCAAATTCTTGATATGTGTTAATGTGGAACCCTTTATTGTTTTATTTATGGCAAGTATCTTATCTTATCATGTGATGGTGATTCTTCTCTTTTATGCCCTTGTGGGTAGTCCTTAACTCTTGCATGGGAAGCATTTATACTCGATGTCCATTTGTTCTTATATTGCTCAAGTTTCTCTTTTAGTATGCACAAACTAGATTTTGCTGACGTTTCTCTTTCTTCTCTTCTTTTGTGGGGTATGCTTCTGACCCCAGGCTAGATCAAGGAGAGGTGAATTATGAGATCAACCCTTGTAGCTAAGCTTTTAGGATACGTAAAAGAGGTGGTTAGATGATCCTCAACTAGATCCTTATAGTTTCTTTTGTAACTCACCCATGTGTGGTGTAGTGATGTAAAAGATGTCAATCTTTGTAATAGTTGGATATATTTCTTTT
Source organism: Alisma plantago-aquatica (assembly GCA_963693085.1). NCBI lineage: Eukaryota > Viridiplantae > Streptophyta > Magnoliopsida > Alismatales > Alismataceae > Alisma > Alisma plantago-aquatica. Next base: position 1,250,615,483 of record OY856412.1, read on the forward strand.
TCACTACTACTTATCATGTTATGATACATACATATTGAATGAATTTTTATTCATCCCTTTGGTGGAAAAAAATTTATGTGGTGTTTAGTTCAAGGGATGTTGCCTTTTTATTTCTAGTAGGGAGTGGTTCCCCTCTGGGATCCCACTCCTTACATTATGGTATCAGATCCACTAGCATTCGGTTATCTAACTATTTCAATCTTATCTCCCTTAGGATGTTTACCTTTTTCCATAGGTTGCTTATACCTAGTGTCCTTGCCTTGTGTAGGCAAAAACCCTCATGGCGGGAGATAACTCGACTCTTGGCAACATGTCTGGCTATCAGATACCCTAGAACCCTAGGTTTGGGATGCCAATGATGTATCCTCCCTTTACCACACCAGTGAATCAATATGGAACGTCAGTAGGTCAAGAGACCCCAACTTCTGCTAGTACGGGCGTAGTCATCTCTCCGGAGTAAGAGTTGGCCATGTTTCAACAACTTTTTGCTACTACCATGGAAGGGAAGATGAAATACCTGTCTGTACCTAAAAAGCTTAATGAGTTCTCAATCATGGAGTTCATGAAGATGCAACCACCCTCCTTCAAGGGTGAAGGTGAAATAGAGATGGTCGACAAAGCTGATGATTGGGTGTTGTCCATAGAGAGGACTTTTGATGGTATGGCATGTCCTCTACACAAGAAGGTTAGGTTTGCTTCATATGTCTTGGAAGGACCATAAAGAGTTTGGTGGAATGGAATTGCAAGGACTATAGACATCTCAACTATGTTTTGGGTAGAGTTCTTAACTCTCTTTTGTGGGAATTACATATGCACTGGTGCTTTGAAGAAGAAGGAAGATGAGTTCTATAGTTTGAAGCAAGGTACCATGTTGGTTTCTGCTTACATGCAAAGGTTCCTCCTGCTTGAGAGGTATGTTAATGGACTACGTGAAGAAAGGAGAGCTGACCTTTTCCTTCAAGGCCTCAACTACAATGTGGGTTGTTCTCTTATCCCACAACTTCCCTTGGCCTTTCAGCAAATGGTGGATAAAGCTTTAGAAGTAGAATCTTATCCAGGGTATCAACCTAGAGAATTTGATAAGAAGATGAAAGGTGATGAGCAAAGGAAGGGAGGGTGTGCTAGATGTGGTGGTAACCATCCTCCTGGAAAGTGTTCCAGAGAAAAGAAGTATCAGCCTAAATTTCAGATGGTATGCCATCATTGTAATGAGCCTGGACATGCCCGACCATAGTGCCTCAAGCTTTGTTTTGGACCAAGATATGTTCAAATACAAGCACCTCCTCAGAACCAGGACAACAATAATGGAAATAATGGTAAGAAGCATGTGGAAAGGAAAGATGGAAGAGTCTATGTTGTTTAAGGAGAAGAGGTTTATGAGAATGGACAAGAGCAAGTTAACCCACAGTACATAGTTAGTCTTTACAAGTTATGTTTCCTTTTTGCATGATGCTTATGTAGTTGTATGTAAGGAAGTGTGGTTGAACCTTTGTACCTAAAGAATAGTTTTGACTTAATAAGATGAATCCTTTAAGGGGTGGTGAATAAGTTGTTTTCTTATATGTGGATGCCTTGACTTTGAGGATGAAATCCCTTTAAGGGGTCGTGTGCTATAACATACTAGATCTCGAACCCTACCCTAGAAGTTTTATCTTTTGGACTTAACCAAACAAGGTTTAGTATAACCCTAATGAGTTAATGCATGTATAAATCACCATAATGTGACATAATGTTTTCACATTAGACTCATGCCAATAATGGAACATAAAATGTGTTACCTAAAGTATATAATGATATACATGATAATTCGAGCTTAATAATCACACATAAATCTTTAGGTGATGTTTTGAACATAATTAGGTGGATAAAAATAATAATGATGATAAATGTGAGGATAATAGGCTCAAATATTAATTATAACATAATTCATTAAAAGGAACCCCAAAAGTAGAATATAAGTTAAAATCGTGTTCCTTGGGTCCCAATCGCCTTGAGAGTCAAGTTTCCCATTATTCACATAATAATAATTAATTTAAATTTAGGAAAGAAAAGATCTAAGTTCTCCCCAAAATATCAAATAAAATAATAAATGACTTCAAAATAGGAAAATAATATTGGATTCGTAATCTATAGACTTTGGGTGAATTTTTAATCAATTTGGAGAAAGTTTGCTTAAAAGGTGAAATCAGGAGAGAGAAAGTGTGTAGAACCTTTAAAATATTAAATAATTGTACAAACAAATCCAACATGTGAAATTTTTGGCAAATTCATATCAAACACATTGAATATGACTTGTGGGTGAAGTTTCATAAATTTGGAGAATCTAAAAGTCATTAATGTATGAGGAAAGAGAAAATAGGATTTGATATTTTTAACACATTAAAATTCTCAAAAGGCAAACCTAATTGCATATTTGAATCTACATGCTTTAATTAGCCTCTGTGCAAAATTTCACCTAATTTGGGATTCGTTTGTACCCTCAAAAAAGGAGAGAGAAAAGTAGAAATGAATTTAATACACCACTTTATTCAAATCCCATTTCGACTGTGAGTCTGGTTTAATTATGTGTCACATGCAATATTCTTTTATTTTTCAAATTTTTTGCACTAATGGATGAACCAGATCGCTCGCTCGCTTGATCAGACGACTGGGAGCTCATCTCCTAGCTCGCGCCTAATGAGGAAACTTGTCAGTTCAAATTGGTTCTTTGAATCCCATTTTCTCAATCTGTACTCAACCTTTTCATGAGATTTTTGCTTCCACACATTTCTTATCAGATTCCACACTGCTTGATCCTGATATTTGCCAGGTTTCCTCGCCTATATAACCCTAACCTGAACCACCATCATCACACCTCTATTTTTTGATAACCTTGGATTCCCCTTGCCACCACGTGCTTTCTTTTTTGTTCGAGGTCACCTCCACATGTTCCTTGGCCTCCCTGTTGCCCTATGAAGATAGCTCGTCATCTCAGTTTCACCTCGAGGATCAATTTTGAACTCGAGTTGTCGGTCGTAGCGTTCTGATCTTCGACGATGAAGTTAAGACCTCATGCGGGTATCCTGGTCATCCAGAATCATCAGTTGTGTCCATGTGAAGCTTCTGACCTATTCTATTTATGTTTTTCAGGTAGTTACCTCATTTCCCCCTTTTGATCAGAGTTCATGAGATTTGGTTCATCCTCACATTTTGGTTGTTAATCGAACAAGATTTTAGGCTTTATGTCTTCGATACGATCTTCTGAGAATGTTGGGTATTGTTTCATGGGCAAAGGATGCTTGATTTGTAGGAATTGGTTATGGTGTTCTTCTCCCTTGGCGTTGTTCCTCATGAACTTTGGGAAGAAGAAAACAGTTGTCAATTTGACTTGGGTTCCCTCCTTCTTTCTCCACGCTTCTTTGTTTTCCCCTAGGGATATTTTGGTCTTTTCCTCCTCTGGGTTTGCCTTTGACTGCGAGTGACTTGATCTCAATGTTTGCTTATCTAGTTATGGGCCCAAACCAAACGACCATCTATAATTGGGCTAGGTCATCTCAATTTTTAAAGAAAAAGGATAATGCTTACGTGGATATTTCTGATTGGTTGCTCTTTGTAAAAATCATAGAAAATAATGTATTGCTTAGAAAATAAAATAAAATATGTTCTAAAAAAATAAGAGCTTTCTAGTGGTTTTGGTTTTGTCACCTAAATAAAATGATTAATGATAAGTAATTTTAATGGATTTATCTAAATATATAATAAATTGTAAAATTCATAACTAAATATATATAAGTTAGAAAAATATAATAAAATATGTTTTGGACTCATAATAACATTAACTAAAATGTGGAATAGCTTTATAACCTAATTCACATAATGATAAAAGGGTGGCTTTTAGGGTTTGGATAATGTACATGAAATTGACATAAAATCTACACATGTGTTTACTAGGATCTTGGAGACCTAGACTCTTATCTAGAAGTACTTTGGACTTTGGACTCTAAAGTTGAGGTATGTTTGCATCCCTGATTATTATTTTTGAGGAATTAGCCTATGTTTCTTCTTTCTCTTGTACCTATGGACATTAGCCTACACACACTGTCTTTTCTTTTGAAAATCATGGTTCTTGTGAACTATCTTATTTTTTTTACTGATCTTGTGATCATGGATATTCTTTTTGACTCTTTTCATATGCTTTGTACTTGATGGAACTCTATATAATGACATGTGATGTCTTTTGTCCACTTGTGAGGGGGATGTATATGTTGGTCACTTATGTGGTGACTACTTTGGTATGATTTGACTATACTTTCTACTTGCCTTTACATTTTACATGCTATGTGATTCAATAGCACTAGAGTAGTATAATTGAATTGGTTTTGGGTTATTTGCCCTTGTTATTATTGGGATTGAGGTGTCCCCATACCCAGATTTCAAATTTATGAGGTTTGGCCCACTTTATATATATATTTGGGAGTTTGGTTATGTGCCATTATGAGGCTTGGCTGACTTTGTCTTTATATTGTTCTAGGGTTATTTTTATCTCACATATGCAGGATAATAATAGTGATGATGACAACTTATGTGCCCAAATTCTTGATATGTGTGTATGTGGCACCATTTATTGTTTTATTTATGGAAAGTATCTTATCTTATCACGTGATGGTGATTCTTCTCTTTTATGCCCTTGTGGGTAGCCCTTAACTCTTGTATGGGAAGCATTTATACTTGATGCCCTTTGGTTCTTATATTTCTCAAGTTTCTCTTTTAGTATGCACATACCAACTTTTGTTCATGTTTCTCTTTCTTCTCTTCTTTTGTGGAGTATGCTTCTGACCCCAGGTTAGATCAAGGAGAGGTGAACTACGACATCAATCCTTGTAGCCGGGCTTTTAGGAGATGTGAAAGAGATGGTTAGATTATTCTAATCTAGATCCTTATAGTTTCTTTTATAACTCACCCATGTGTGGTGTAGTGATGTAAAAGATGTCAAGCTTTGTAATAGTTGGATATATTTATTTTCCACTGCTACTTATTGTGTTATGATACATACATATTAAATGAATTGGTATTCATCCCTTTGTTGAAAAAAAATTTATGTGGTGTTTGGTTCAAGGGATGTTACCTTTTTATTTCTAATAGGGAGTGGTTCCCCTCTGGGATCCCACTCCTTACAGACTGCCTATCTATCCACGTCATATATAACATCACTCATAGACTCCATTATAGAAAAAACCCATCAAAACATTTCATCCTATACAAACAACTTCCTGAGTCTAGATGGTCACATTACTCCCCTTAACAACTCCATCACTCCCATTAACACTCACTATCTTAATTGCATACCTTTACCTGCAAAAACCTGACACCAGATAAACTCTATCAAAAAATCCTTTGGAACCATTACAACTCTCACTCAGGAAAAATCAGACTACACCTGGTCGATTGGGACACCATTTGTGCCCCCATTGAGTACGGAGGTCAGTCATCATCAACATCAACACACATGTGATTTGTCTCATCAATAAAATCATACAAGCTCTCATTACCAACTCATCAAAAATCTAGAAAGCCTTCATTATCCGCAAAAACTAAAAAAATACAATACATGAAACAAAACAAAAAAGAGTATATCTTCAGGACTGTAGAAATCCATAAAAAAACTTTGGATATCATCATTCAAATGATCAACACACCTCCTCATGCTTACACAAATATCAAGTTTTGGTTTGACCCAAGGTACCACAACAACCTGATATAAAACATCACAAACAACCTCAACATACCTTGGAGCCTGAAGCATACGAACACATCCAAAGCCCTTCATATAATAACCAATAAAGACAAATTATACTTAAAACACATCTCTCACAAAACCTTAACCTCGACACCATTCACAGATATTATTCACCACCAATAAAACAACACCACAAACCACATTTCATGGAAATGGGGCAACGCCTACTCTCCAAACAAAGCCTATCATTATCTCACTTATAGAGGGTACATATCTGACTTGAATAATATATGGAAGAGGAAATGGCTGCACAAATTCAAGATCTTCTTTCATCTCATTTCTAGGAACAAAATCCTCATAGAATATATTTACATGTTTGATTTTTCAAAGCATTGTAGATCTAGTAAAATTTCAATGTAATTTATGTCATGTAAAATTATCGATTCTAACAAGCACACTACACATTTTTGTCCTAATTAGGTCTGTAAGAAGCCATATACCTTGATATATTTTACTACTTGGTGTGTAGAGTCTAAAAAATATATATTAGCTTTTAAGTTATCAGAATTTTAGTAAAAGTTATAGTATGTCAATTCTATCTTGACTAAATTCTAATTTGGCTCATGGGCAGTCAAAATGACTTACTTTCTATTTCCTAGATGCTGTGATGAATTAATACATTTCCTCATAAACTTTGGTCAAATTATAGTTTGATCAAAGGACATATCTCTTTAAATATAGTTTGATTGAGGCTTAGTCAAAACACAATTGACTTCATAACTTTGTTTTTGACTCAACTTAATGTTTCTAATGACGGAGGACACTCCTAGACGCCCCAATTTTATTATCTAGGATAACCCTAATCCATCCCCAAATATAAATATCACATTTGATCACTCTAATACACACTTGAGCAATAGAATTCATTTGAAAGAAGAAATATGCCTTAGTGATATACATTGTTCTCAAGTGGAGTTTCTTCATTGACAGAACATTTCCCATCTTTTGGAGAATCTCATCAACAAGTCCTATTGCACTTTACATTATATTTCTTTCTTCCAATCTCTTTCCCATGTGATTAAGTCTTATACATGTACTTCAACGTGAAGCTACCAATCTAAAAGCAATAATTGTCCTCCTTTATTCCAAAAAAGAGGACATATGTGTCCGCCTTCCTTTAGCCACAAGCAAAAGAAGGTGTTGAGGTAGTTTCTCTGAGGACCTACAAGGAAACAATGGTGATCTCTTACATCCAAGTTCCAAATGAGATAGTAAAAATGGTTTTATTTATTTATTGATATTTATTATTGAATTGTATATGGTACTCCCTCTCAATTATAAATGAAGAATGTTTGCCTAAACATAGTGGTAGAAAGACAACTAGACACAAAATAGGAAACCTTTATTGTTTCTAACATGTGTTATATAAATATGTGGTTTCGCATGTTCTACCACTTCTCCATTCATTTCCAATACTGATCGTGAAACACCGTGAGCAACCTGATGTTGAGGTCCAAAAATCAAAGTGAAATTTTGGATTTGCCCATTCCTTTTCATCGTGTAAAAGAAAGGCATAAAGAAGAAAGAGATTATCCACCCCAACACTTGTCCAATACCGGGCCTTCTCCCACGCGCTAGGGACGAAGTAGCTCGACCTTCAGGGAGAGGTATTGGAAATGACTTGACTGAAAGGAGAGGTACCAATCGAGTGAAGCAAGAGGTCTCAGAACAAACCCTTTGACTGATTTTTGCCTCCCCTTCCTTGGTTTGGAGGTTGTATTCATATGCCCTTTCTTCCACATCTTTCTTTACTTTTCTTGTTTTATTATAAAGCATTTTCTCTTAACCATTTAATTGTAGAGAAATTTCAAATTTTCATAAGAGTCTGTTCACCCTCACCCCCTCTAGACTCTATTTTTCAATTGGTCAAAAAGTAGGGATTCTAGCCACCTTCGAACTAAGATATAAGTATGGGGGACAATGTTGCATGAATGATCAACCTAGAAGGATTTCATAACCCCCACACAGAGTAACCGTCCTTCGATGGAACAAACTATCTATGCCATAGTAGCATGCAATTATTGATATAAGTGATAAGCCTTGATCTATGTAGATGCTAGTGGAAAGAGAAAACAAATACATAGAAACACTAATTGATGAATGGGATCTACATATAGCACAACAAGGTACACTTAGCGCTAAATAGATAATTTATAATTTGTTTTGCACTTTCTTTTTTTGAGTTGATAGAGTTTCATCTTGTGATTTTGTGTACGATATTTAGAAAATATTTTGTGTTGCCTAACCAACCAAGTCAATAAATTCAAGATAGATATGCATTAGACATAAGTCAGAATTATTTTGGAAGGAAAAGAAAGACCATTGACCAAACTGAAGAAGATGAAACCAAAAAGAAAAGTTTTACTTTCAAAACTTCATAATCATTATCTAAAGAATACATAGATTAAGAAGCAGACTATGTTAAAGGTAAGAAAATTTTCAATAAGTATACTAACAAAAACTTATAACCTCCTCAATTTAAGTGCTATGAGTGTAGGAGAAGAGGATACCTAAAAAGTGCTTGCCTAACCCTTATGAAAGAAGGAAAGAATCTTGTAAAGTGAAACAAAAATTGGAAGGACACAAATGAGAAATCATTCAAAGAAGCTTGCAGTTCAACCTTTAAAAGTATCTCAAGTGAATATGAACTCTCCAATGATTGCAACTTGGATTTTCAATGCCTTCTCAAAAGGGAAGAATCAAAACTCAAACAAAAGGTGTTGAGCCTTACCAACAAATGGGAAAATCATTGCTTGATAAAAAATTAATAAGATAAATTCATCTTGATACATGGCAAATATAAGTGAAGAAGAGTCTAATTATGTAAATTTCTTTGATCTTTCAAAGATATAGATATGTTCTCCTCTACTAGAACTGAAGTATTACAAGAATTTGTCTGGTCTACAAAATGGTTTTATGATAATTGCATAATATAAAATGATAAAAAAATAAAGTATGGATACATATGAAGCCACCTTATGTAAAATCCTTAAGAATAATTTGTGTATAGGGCATATGGCCCAAAATGAAGCTAAAATGAGTATATGATTATGAAATAACTAGAAGTAACAAATACAAAAATTCCTTGTTATTACATGTTTTAAAGGAGACATGAAGCCCAATGAATATCAATATGGTAATACGATGAGAGGAAATATTATAATTGGTATATCTTTTCTTTGTGAAAATAAAGGTCTTCAAACGTGATCGATGAAATATTGTTGTGAACATATTATATGTCTCTATTACATTATTGATTGGCAACAACACAAGTCAGAAGCCAATATTGAGTTGGATTAATTATATAGTGGTTCCTTATATGAAGTATGTCCTAAAGTATGTGTAATTTGAATGAATGGTAAAGAGGAATCATGATTGGTGATGGTTATAGGATGTACTAAGAACCCTAAAATTTCATAAGCATGTTATATGTGAGTAAAATGGGTTCTCTTGTAGTGGTTTTACATCCCTTGAGAAGCTTCCGTTAAACTTATGAATATATATGGCAGATTGAGAATCCTTATGTAGTGGATCACCCTCATTTTCACTACAATTCGTTTGTGATTAGTGTTATGCCCTCACCAAGAGTGGTGAATGAGCATGTTGTTGCAATGTTACAACAATCTATAAGAGATACAAATTATTGAATGAAGCAATATTGATGCATGGGTACAGATCAGATGAAAAGATACAAGTAGGTTGCAGACCAATGAGGCTCTACAATTTAAATAGTTGTCTTAATTGAGGGGTATAGTATTAGTGACACTAGTAACCATGCAAATTTATACAATAGGTTAGTTGGATAAGAATTTCTACTTGTAAATTGGTTGTTACATATCCATATAATATGGGAAAATAAAATAAATAATCCAATCAAGTAGTTAACAATGTTTATTACTAATCACATCTGTTTGTTAGTTACTTACAATTAATCTCATGTGCATTCTAAGTGAGTATAAATTTGGGATTGATATGGAATACCCCATTGAGTTGATTAAAGTTTAAAGATCTAATTTGCATTTCCCTACATGTAATAAGTGTACAACATTTTAGTGAAGTGAACACTTAGTAAGATATTGATAGTGAAATCATGCTAAATATTTCACTTGCACTTTAATGTTGTTAATACATGGTTATCTATCTTGATTAGGAGTTCTCCACTTACTGAGACTCTATATGGGTATATGCAAGTTGGTTTGACGATTTTATGTCTAATGAAGGAAACAAAAAAGATGAATTTGTTTGTATGTAACAAAGTATAACACATAATTGACTATAATTCACATGTACTTTCACTTTCTTGAAGTAGTTCGGTGTTTTATAGATTTCAAATAATTAGTTGCATACCTTTCATGTATAAATTAGTAACTTATTCAATATTTGAAATTAATAGTGGTTTAAATTTATGAAATTTTGGTGTGGCATGATGTATCCTATAAATGTAGTATGTATATGTGGTTGTTGTCTTCAAGACTACAAGAATGATTCCTAGTTTGGTTCTAATATTACAAGAATGCCGATTATTCATTTAGAGATGAATAATGTAATATGGGTTAGTTATCAATATTATGTGCTCGTTTGGTTATGAATTCTCAAATAAAAATGTAATGGTTCAGTGTGTTTTCCCTCATGACTCTATCAATCAATAATATGTTTATATGATTGTTTATGTAGATTAGTATTCATTTCAATATTTTTCTATTGATTAAATAATGCTTATATTGGGAGGGCAGCCTTGATAATAATATATGTGATATTAGTAAACCATCCCGCTAGTGACCCGACTTTCTAGGGATGACTATAATTAGACCCAAACATGAATCTCATCTCAAGAGTGGAGTCTTGCTACTAGTGTGATTGTTATTCATCACTCATTTATGTGTGAGACTACTCCAAAGAACCTAAAAGAAATATTTAACTCATATGAGATGTAAACTCTGAATGAGCGATAAAACACCTCTAAAGATAGAGAACGTGTTTTCTATCATTTGACTAAGAAATTAGGTATCATAAAAAAATTCATGAATGTATGAATAAATATAATTAAATCACGGCCATAAGTAATAAAACTTATAATACTATACAATGTCAGTAGTAAAGTAATACAAAGAGTTATGATACTCAATAAACTTCCACTTTATTGATTAATCATTATTTGTTATTTTCCCTTAATCGATTTAGGTGGAACCCACTAAGATTCACCAAAGAATTTTATATCCAATTATCTAACAATAATAACTTAGGGCTACCTATATGACCAATACCATGCTAGATAGTGGTATGTGTGAGTGTTGGCTATATTTTAGGTTTAACCACATGTACTTAGGAACCAAAACCTTTCAAATTAGTAAAGAAGGGGCACAAAGGTTAATTATGTTAAACTTCAAGACATAAAAAGTTTTGTATTGGGTGAATTTTTTTAATCCTATAATATCAACTCTATAGGAATATCATACTACTATAGAAACATGTATATACCCACTCTTAATGAGGTCTCAAGCATCATTTGGGAGATTTTAGTGAAGCTAAGGGCACCACACAAGGTGAGGATCCTCAGTCTGCTACATAATTCAACAACTAATGATATTGATAACTCTTCTCAAGATCCCACAAACTGTATCAGAAATCATATTCACCTGTCATAGGTATCAAACTATGAGGAGGCTTTATAGTGCTTAGGGAAATCTAGATACAACATGTATTAGTTGTTCACTTGATATTGATTTTAATTACTCATATCTCACTAATAAAATACTAATACACATTTTTATATGGCTACCAAGACATGAAGGCATTATAGTCACAAAATCCTAATTACATAGATAACTTGATAAAAAAGGATATATTTCTAGCACACTTGGAGTCTAGATAAACAAAACATAGCTATTGGGATTCAGTGAAACATTCAAACTCTTTGGAACTTGTTGTATGATCAAAACCATAAGTTGGTCCTCTCATACATACTTGGTTGTTTTTTGTAAATTCAACTAACTTCACATTAATAAATAGTTCTAAAATTGTAAGTCATAAACCATGGTAATTACCATTTAGTGTCATCATAGAATATGACTAGTAGAGTTCTTTTAGAATAAAGGTTTAGAATTTTCCAAAGTATTTCATATAAGGGTAAAACTAATAAATTTTATGTGATTCAAGTCAATACTAATTGATTTGTCTTTAAAAGTATGATTAGATAGTATATTTTTGCAAAGATGGTAACTTACAGACTGATTGTCTAAGGCTCCAGTAAATTTTTGGTAATAATAAGTGTCCCCACAGACCACCACTCAACTATGTGCTTTATCTTCTCTCATGCACAGTCCGGGTTCAATTTCCCGACTGGTCATCCATCGTAGTACTACTCAGGGTAAGCACACTTAACCACAAAGCATGTATTGATGGGATACCTAAAAAGTAGGTCACCTTGGTGATATGAGCAGTCTCATCATTCCTTTTTAGGTCATTTTATATGGGACCTTATCTTGTCATGTTACAATATCCCCCCACTTACACTCTTGACATCCTCATCAAGGTTTTGCTTTATGACATCATATCTCTTATCCATTATAATGTAGACCCATAATGGCTCTTATACACCCAACTTCCATTCATGTCTACCAAACAAAGGGTGGCTCCAACAATTTTGATAGCCCTTTCCAACATGCATGGACTACACATGTCAAGATTGGGTTATCACATGCCCACATGGATCACATTGATGGGAGGGGAACTAGCTCTCATACCATTTGTAATGCCTAGGCTCATTGCTCAAGGCTCCAGTTGTAAGAACCTTAGCCTAGCTTAGTGCTTGATCTTGCTTGCTTTGATTAATGAGATGCTTAAACCTTAATCCAATCTTGTGATGCACCTTAATAACATGTGACACATTTATGTTTTTAGTTGACACATTTATTTTTTTAGTTTTGTCTAGTTTGGTTGGTGTTTGATCTAGTTATGCTATATATGTGTTGCTTTTGGATTGCAATTTACCCATGTTAAGGGTTTATCTTACAATTTGTCACATGTTTGTTGTGCCTCTTATGTTTTGGCATCCATGAGAGAGAGAGAGAGAGAATGATTCTCAGGGTCACCTTGTTGGGCTTTAGTCGGTGAGGTGGCATCACATGTGGATGCTAGGGTTTGCATGGTTTTGCATGGATGCTTGAGTTGGTGGTGTCGACCTTGTTGATGTTGCCCTTAAAGAGCATGATATGTTTGGTGTCCTTGAGACTATTTCAACCGATGCATCTTATTTTGGTTGGTTTGTAGCAACTTAGATGCCTTGTCCTTGGTTTTGGTAGCTAGGGTTTTGCTTGTGTTGTGTGTGTCGACCAATCATTGGGGTTGACATGGGTAGGTATTGATACCATGTTGTTCTTTAGTTTTTGCTTCAATCGAAGGTAGGTAGTGAACCTAGTGGTTTCTACCAAGCCTTGCTTTTATCAAGCTTATTTGCATGCCTACCTTGAGTGCTTGCATGACCGTGGATTTGAGGGACATGTGTCATAAGAGGCTCTATCATCTTGACATCTCATAACCTTTACCTCTCTCCTACCCTTGAGTATATATACCATTCCTTTCACACACAAGTAACTCTTTTATCCCTCTTATTTCTCTCTTCTTGCTTATGTTCGTACTTGAGCTTGGTGTGCAAGTGGAGGTGCCGATCTTGGAAAATGTGGTCGTTTCCTCCTTGCATGTGGTGATCTCGGGCTTGATCATCTTCCTTGTGGTGGTTCCTAGTGATCTTTGATATTGGTAAGTAGTTTATCTCTCATTGATCTAGTTTTCTTGAACCCTACCCTCTCTCTTTCTTCTCTTGGTCATTATATTATGGGTTACCATGGTGTATATCTTGAGGAACTTCTCTCCATAGAGGTCGAGACTATGGTTTGACCATGGTAGTACCTGAGTGAGATGAAGATCTCTTCTTCTTTCTTTCTTCTTTCCCTTTTGGCCTTGGGTTTTACCTTCTCTGTTGAGCATCCTTTAACCTCAGTCTATTCTTCTTATCTTGAGGTGATCTTGCTTGGAGTTGGAGTAATCCAAGCACGGAGTTTCTCTTCTCTCTTGGAGCTTGTGGCTTGGGAGGTTGATCTTCACCTCAAGATAGGCTATATAACACTCTCCTCTTATATTATTGCACTTTTATGTTGCTTTCGTGATACTATTTTAATCTCTAAAACATGATCATAACTTGCTAGATGATGTTATCTTGATTTATGGTTTAATATTATGAAGTATTCTTGTATATATTGTTCTTTCTCCTAAACCCTAACTCTTGTACCCAAAATCTAAGTGAAGGTGGAGTTTCTGTTTCTTACATGCATCTTGATTGTTGATTTTTCTACAATGTTTTGGTTTGGCTATCATCTGTTAGATGGAGGTCTTAACTATGGTTTGCATGAGTTGGACGTTTGGTTTTCGTTCTCTCATCACGGTTTTCCATGTTTACCCTTGTGACGTTTGTTTTAGGGTTTTGTTGATCATCTTTTCTAAGAGGTTTTCTTTTGGTGACTCTTAATTTTCTTGGTGTTTCTCTTTTGTCTTGGTCGACATGCTTCCTTTGTTTTTTGAAGTCACTATGACCATGTTGATGGTGTGCTAGGGTCATGATTTGGTCGCAATAATGCTAACCCTGGTCACCTTGGTTGTTGCATGGATTACTGTTGAAGTCGCTACATATGAGCCCTTATGGTTGGTCGTTACATAGGATGGTTTGATTAGGTCAACAACACTTTGGTTTGGGGTTTGGGTTGCTAAAAACCCTAACCCTAGTACCCTAGTTTCTTTTTGGTCACCACATGGCGTTAACCTTGTTTGGTCACTACATCTTAACCTATGTTGTGGTCTCCATGCATAAGTGGCTATGGTCGCTACACATGGAGTTTGAGGGTCGCTACAGATGATGTTGTGTTGTGGTTGACATACATAGTGTAATATACCCCTTATGGTCACTACATGTGTTGAGTCATGTGGTCGCTATAAGGTTGAGGTCCCTACATGTTGCACATAATTTTGTTGGTCAGTACATATGGTGTGACCCTAGTGGTCAATACACATAGTGCAACCCTAGTGGTTGCTACACCTTGATACATCTTTGTCCGCTACACCTTGATTCTTGTATGGCCGACACATATAGTTGTTTGAAATGATTGGTTGATCATAATAGTAACACTTAACCCTAATATGTTCCAAGGATGTGGAAGTGATGTACCTAGGGTTTGATGTTGAATGTTATGATGGAAACCCTAATTGTCTATCTATGAGAAACCCTAACCCTAATTTGGGCATATTATGTAATTGCCTACCTTTATTGAAGTGATTAGCATGTGGTAAAGTATTTTCTCTCTCCTAGTTGTATAACCCTAAAGTTGTAGGTCAAATGCACATTATAGCTTGTAACTATTGTGGTACCTTATGTATAACACATGGTGATGATTATGAGCCTTTATGAGGCATGTTGAATAATGATGATGTGCAGGAACTACATGATTGGGTGTTATGACCTGGAAGAGGCTTAATGGCTAATGTGAGGTGATATCCTCTAGTGATGAGATGAGGGTTTGTTATCCCCTAGTGATGCGATAATGTTGATGGCCTTGTATGGCAGTGGTATCATGTGATGATGTGACAAGTTCATACCTCATACATTCTATATCATGTGGAGTTGTTTTATAGTTATGCTTTATAGAATGAATTAGGGTTTGTATGTCCACTTGTATGATGAAGCCTTAATTCACACAATTGGCATAACTAATCAAGTGAAACCCTAATCGTTTAGTTTCCACGTGCCATAGATCCATTCAGTGTTAGAATTTGCTGGATGGTGAAACAAGTAATTCCTACAGGAAACTTGGAGCGCATATTGTTGAATATGTGGGGGTGCAAGTCAAGGATATATCCTTGCATCCACAATGTCATGTTATGGAGGTTGGTTGCGATCATGCCTTGGATATTATGATATGTGAAAGGCGACAGTGAGTACAACTACCAGATGCCTTAGATAGAACGGGCATGCATGACCTATTCTCTAGCGACGTGACATGTACCAAGGCGGGCTAGTTGTTTTTCAGGTTGACTATATGTTGTTGTTGGCAGTTGACTATTATGTCTTTGTGTTGTCTCTCGTACTGACTGAGAGTTGTGGGTGAGATCATGGAGTCTGACTGTAACATACCGAATTTTGAAATTTTATCTTTTGGCCCTCTTTCCCATCTTTTCCTTTCATTTCTATCCTTATTGGCCTTTCTATTTAATTAGTGGAATTTATAGTGGCTTACTGAACATTTATTCACTAATTGTACCAATATAAGGGTTTATGCACAAATACCTCATTGAAGGCTTAATTACCATAATTAAGTTCTCTAAACCTTAATCTAACTTTTTTGTATGATTTGAAAACATAAAATGAGCCTAAGTTTCAAATTTGGTTCAATTTGGATGTTGTTTGTGCAAGTTATGCAATTTTAGGTACATTCTGGACTTTTATACAATTTTATTAATTAGGAGGTTTTCTTTGCAAATTATCAACTGAATTTTAATCCTTAGATATTCCCTTACTATTAAAGAGATTTTAAACCATTGGAGAACCTAGTTTAACCTTGGTTTGATGGTATTTCTTTCCAAGGTCATTATAGGGATTACCCTCTTTATAAAGGTGCTTATCTTTAAAAGCTATCAACCAATGAGGTTATTTCTTTCTTGAAAAACGGTGGGGATGGCCTAGAAGGATCTTTGAGCTCTTAAGAACGAATTTGATATCCAATAAGAGTCCATGAGCTGTCCTCTTGCATGGCCATCGAGCCCTAGGATAAAGACACATGGAAAGTCCCTTAAGACACCTCATGCTTCACCTCTTTCTTTATATAGCCATGTATACCCCTTCCCAACTCACAATTTGAAAACGCTTGCTCTCCTTTTCTTTCATCTAGCTTAGATAATAGTTACTTCTGTATTTGGCTACGAAGTTTCTGTCCCAAGGTAATAGAGGGTGCCTACCTTGGTGAAGAAGGCTCCTAGGGATTCCAAATTGCTCTATTAGGGTTTCTAAAACTCCTCCTTGGTAATTTAGATCAAAACTAGAGTTTCCTCCCTTCCTTCCCTATTTTCATACTGTTAATCTTCCTTACACCTTCTTATAGGTTGGAACTATGACCTTAAATGGTAAAACTCCACCTGAAACCCTAAAACATCTCATCTCCATGCTCTTTTGCTAGGGTTTGCACCTCTAAAGTGGAGAAGGCGATCTTTGCTCAAGAAAGGAGCTTAGCTTGGAGCAACCATACCTTATAATCTCGGGATCATTTCTTTTTGGACCTTCTTACATTCCTAGAGGCAAGTTTTGTTAACCCCCTTCTCATATATTACTTAAGTACATGCTTAAAACCCATGCTTCTATGTTGATAACCGATGATTTCCATCTCTTTTTACCATGTTCTTCTAAGGTTTTAGTTTCTTGCTATTTTATCTTCTCTAGAATATCTAGTTTGGTTATTTAAGGAACTTCAAACCTGATTTTGGGTCAAATGGTGTTTTCTCCCTCTCCCTCTCTCTTCAAATATCTCGATCAGTTTGATGATATGGCAATTTCCTATTGGTTAGTATTAAAAAATTCATATCTTCTAAACTACTTATCCAAATTTGATAAATAAATATATTTTGGAATTGTAAAATTAATATCTATCTAATAAAAATATTTTAAAGGTCTGATTTCGTGTTTTTACGAAGGGTGATTTTTGTAAAACGAATCTAATGCATAAAATCCATAAAAATTACATCTTAATCATCATAACTCCAAAATTAACATAAAAATATGTTTTCTTGATCATAAGAACTTATTAAGTTTATTGGTGATGTTTTAAGAGTCTAAATTTGAGTTTTTCTAAAAAGGTCAAAAATTAAGGTTTCTATGCATTAATGTGCATTATGTACTCTAATACATGTTAATACATTAAAAATAGGCAAAGTGGAACTTGGACTCAACTAAAGTGGTGTAAGTTAGTAATTGATATAAGTAAGAGAGGTATGTGCTATGTATGTGCTATGTATGTGAAATCCCTATTTATGTATGTGAATTCCCTACACCCTATGTTGGGATAATTGTAGCCAAATGCTATATTTCCGTAATGAGGCTTAAATGAACCCTAAATATTATATTCTTGAGTCCTAATGTTGTTCATGCCTCAAATTAGATTATAATTTCTTCTTGTTTGGGTCCCCACTACCATGCTTATTGGTTCATATGATTATTCTTGCCATGACTACTTTTTCTAGCATGTGTATTTATGTTCTATTTAATTTAAAGTAGCGATACTTATATACAACCACCCACAGAGGGCATGTATTTAATCGCCATGGGGAATGTTTTTATTCTCCCCTATATAATTGTGGTAGGTGATTGGGAATGTCATATTCTCCCCTCACCTATAGGTTAGAGGTCTGGTAGGTGCCTCAACCCTACTTAGTTAGGTAGTTATAATTATCGTACATGCAAATCCTTTTTATTATATTTGTTAATGGCAAGTTTCTTTTGAATATAGCCTCATACTCTTGTTATCTTCATCTTATGATGAACCCTAGCCTATTTTTATTTTCTTTACTTATCTTGATATCCTAGACTATTTTTGTGACACATACTTTTCTTCCCTTTCCCTTTTTGCTGGGTACCTTCCCAACCACCCAGGTGTTGAGCAAGGTGATGAATAAGACAAGGAAGATCTTAGCTTTTGGTTTGGACTCAGTTGATGGAGATGTTGCTTGGAGACAATATTGCAGTAGTCTAGACTTCCCTTTATCTAGATCCTGATTCTGTGTCTTGATGTAAACCCTAATGGGAGAATTTGATGTATTTTTGTAAACCTTTTATGAAATTGCATATAGTTAGTTATTTTTTTGTTTCCACTGCTTTCTAATGGTCTTTTGTATACTAATGTTTAATCAATTTGAAAAATTTATACCTATTCCAACATACCTTGGTGTGTTTTTGGAATGGATGTTAATTCTTCAAAATTTTAGTAAAGGGGTGATTTCACTCTCTTACAGCATGGTATCAGAGCCCATGGTAGTCGAAATCTGACTATTTCAGTTTTGTCTCCCTAATTAGTATCCCTGCCTTACATAGTTCCTTTAGGTGACATGGTTGCCCTACAATTGATCTATAAATGATGAAATGTTGATTTAGGACCCTATAGTTCCACATGAGTATCATGACGAATAAAACCCTAAAATACTCATAACTAAAATATGCATTACTTAATGTTGTTTAGGTTTGCTTTTAGGCAACTATTAGGGCATGAAGTTGAAGCAAAGGCGTCTAGAAAGGATCAGATTCTAGATTCTAGCAATATTTTCCTCTGCACCACTTGCTTGGTTTACGAGGACTCCCAGATCCATATGATACCGGCCTGGCCTAAGCTGAAATGGATTGTCCGAAATAGTTCGCTTTTATGCAATAGTGACCTTAGACATCTATGTTGCATATCTTTGGGAAACCTAAGTTTTGGGTGTATGATGACTTGTTTGAGGATGGATACCCAATAGAGTTCCCTTATGACCCATATAACCACATGTTTGGATAGTTATCCCTAGAACCTAGACTTTGAAGTTTGGTGTTTAGTAAGTAATCAGAGTGCGCAGTGAAGCATGATGTATCTTGTATATGGTCTACTTAGACTCACCCTTTTACCTATAGATTAGTTTGGCTTGGTAGGTCAAACCTTTTAAGGGGTGGAGAGTAGTTGGTTTGATGATGTTTGGATAGTTAGATTTTGAGGATGAAATCCTTACTAAGGGAATGGAGTCATGTAACATACTGAAATATAGCTACTCTGACTTTAGAAACCCTAACTCCCTAATTCATAAGTTAGTGTTCTTGAATCCTTAGTTTTGATCAAACAAAGTATATTTATAACCACATGTTTTTTTATATCCAAAAGAACATATAACGATCATCTAATGAATAGTTCATATATTTGAACCCTAATGAATATCTAATGCACATAATAAGAGTAACTCACATTTTAATACTAATAATGGATAGGCATGATGTTGACCATGTCACAACCCAATAAACCCTAATGAAATGATGAGCAAGATAATTGTAACCTAATCTTGTATTTAGTACATACTAAGAATGTATAGATGAAGAATAATGATCATGTTAACCTAAACCCTAAGTTGTAATCATCTAACCTTAACATATACATCCTTAATGCCTTTCATGATACATTAATGACATTAGGTGTCATAATCAATTAACATACTTTAATACACATAAATGATATATATAATCATATAATCACATATTAATCAAGTCATCAATATGAAATGCATGGTATGTTACCTTGTTATCTAATACACACGTGATTAGTCACTTAATATGAATCAATTCGTAAAATGCCTCACCTTGATCATTAAAATACATGGAATGGCTTCAATATGAATATGAAGTGATTTGATTCAAATAAATGTGCAAATCAATAATATAAATGAATAAATATGAAAAAATGATTAATGATGACATTATTGTGAGAAATAAAGATAATGTGGTATTGAGATAACATTTAATATAAATATATGTAATTGATGTGACATAATTTGGATTGAATGAAGACCTAAAGATAATTTGAATATTTCATGCAAAATAATTCGTTATAACTTAATGTGGTGATAGTATAAGGATAATGAAGTTGAATTTCACAATATTAAGGATAATGATCAAGTATATTGAGGGAATTGAGTAACCCATAATTTTGCTAAAATTCTTAGTAATATATATATATATATATGATGTTTCATGGATGATAATTAAATATAACTTCCTTGGCAATAAAGTGATTATGACATGCCATAATTAAAATAATCGTAATGTGATATGATTATGAATATAATGTTAATGAGACAAAAATGTAAACAATGTTAAATCTCCTAAAAAGAATATCAAAATAATGGAACCTAGGTGATCCTTGAGAACCTAACCTATGTCGAGATACTTTTGGAGTATATGTTGATGAGCTGTTTGGTGGAAGTTAAGGTTGGAGAAATAACCTGAAGTTTTGTGATGAGATGTTACACACTCACCCTTCCCTTCTCGCTTGTGATTTCGGGGACGAAATCCTCTTTAAGGGGTGGAGTGTTGTAACATACCGAATTTTAAAATTTTATCTTTTGTCCCTCTTTCCCATCTTTTCCTTTCATTTCTATCCTTATTGGCCTTTCTATTTAATTAGTGGAATTTATAGTGGTTTAGTGAACATTTATTCACTAATTGTACCAATATACCCTTATATGCAAAAATACCCCAGTGAAGGCTTAATTACCATAATTAAGTTCTCTAAACCTTAATGCAACTTTTTAATATGATTTGAAAACATGAAATGAGACTAAGTTTCAAATTTGGTTCGATTTGGATGTTGTTTGTGCAAGCTATGCAATTTTAGGTACATTCTGGACTTTTATGTAATTTACCCAATTAGGAGGTTTTATTTGCAAACTATCAACTGAATTTTAATCCTTAGATATTACCTTACCATTAACGAGATTTTAAACCATTGTATAACCTAGTTTCACCTTGGTTTGATGGTATTTCTTTCCAAGGGCATTATAGGGATTACCCTCTTTATAAAGGTGCTTATCTTTAAAAGCTATCAACCAATGAGGTTATTTCTTTCTTGAAAAACGGTGGGGATGGCCTAGATATTTGGGCTCTTAGGACCGAATTTTGATATCCAATAAGAGTCCATGAGCTGTCCTCTTGCATGGCCATCAAGCCCTAGGCTAAAGACACATGGAAAGTCCCTTAAGACACCTCATGCTTCACCTCTTTCTTTATATAGCCATGTATACCCCTTCCCAACTCACAATTTGAAAACTCTTGCTCTCCTTTTATTTCCTCTAGTTTAGATAATAGTTCCTTCTGTATTTAGCCATGAATTTTTTGTACCAAGGTAATAGAGGGAGCCTACCTTGGTGAAGAAGGCTCCTAGGGCTTCCAAATTTCTCTATTAGGGTTTCTAAAGATCCTCCTTGGTAATTTCTACCAAAACTAGAAAGTTTCCTCCCTTACTTCCCTATTTTCATACTTTTATTCTTCCTTACACATTATTATAGGTTGTAACCATGACCATACATGGTAAAAATCCACCTAAAACCCTAAAACATCTCATCTGCATTCTCTTTTGCTAGGGTTTGCACCTCTAAAGTGGAGAAGGTGATCTTTGCTCAAGAAAGGAGCTTAGATTGAAGCAACTATACCTTATAATCTCGGGTTCATTTCTGTTTGGAACTTATTACATTCCTATAGGCAAGTTTTGTTAACCCCTTCTCATATATTGCTTAAGTACATGCTTAAAACCCATGCTTCTATGTTGATAATCGATGATTTCCATCTCTTTTTACCATGTTCTTCTAAGGTTTTGGTTTCTTTCTATTTTATCTCTCTAGAATCTCTAGTTTGGTTATCTAAGAAACTTCAAACTTGATCTTGGGTCAACTGGTGTTTTCTCCCTCTCCCTCTCTCTTCAAATATCTTGATAAGTTTGATGATGTGGCAATTTTCTATTGCTTAGTATTGAAAAATTCATATCTTCTAAACTGCTTATCCAAATTTGACAAATAAATATGTTTTGGAATTGGAAAATTAATCTATATCTAATAAAAATATTTTAAAGGTCTTATTTCGTGTTTTTACGAAGGTGATTTTTGTAAAACGAATTTAATGCATACAATACATAAAAATTACATCTTAATCGTCATAACTCCAAAATTAACATAAAAATATGTTTTCTTGATCAGAAGAACTTATTAAGTTTATTGGTGATGTTTTAAGAGTCTAAATCCGAGTTTTTCTAAAAAGGTCAAAAATTAGGGTTTCTATACATTAATGTGCACTATGTACTCTAATACATGTTAAAACATTGAAAATAGGCAAAGTGGAACTTGGACTCAATTGACGTGGTGAAAGTTAGTAATTGATATCAGTAAGAGAGGTATGTGCTATGTATGTTCTATGTATGTGATATGTATGTACAATCCCTATTTATGTATGTGCATTCCTTACACCCTATGTTGGGATAATTGCAGCCAAACCCTATATTTTCGTAATGAGGCTTAAATGAACCCTAAATATTCTATTCTTGAGTCCTAATGTTGTTCATGCCTCAAATTAGATTATAATTTCTTCTTGTTTGGGTCTTATACCCCACTGCCATGCTTATTGATTTATATGATTATTCTTGCCATGACTACTTTTTCTAGCATGTGGATTTATGTTCTATTTAATTTAAAGTAGTGGTACTTATGTACAACCACTCACAGAGGGCATGTATTTAATCGCCCTGGGGAATGTTTTTGTTCTCCCCTATATAATTGTGTAGGTTATTGGGAATGTCTTATTCTCCCCTCACCTATAGGTTAGAGGTCTGGTAGGTTCCTCAACCCTACTTAGTTAGGTAGATATAATTATCTTACATGCAAAACCTTTTTATTATATTTGTTAATGGCAAGTTTTTTTTTAATATAGCCTCATACTCTTGTTGTCTCATCTTATGATGAACCCTAGCCTATTTTTATTTGCTTTAATTATCTTGATATCCTAGACTAGTTTTGTGACACATACTTTTCTTCACTTTCCCTTTTTGTTGGGTGCCTTCCCAACCACCCAAGTGCTGAGCAAGGTGATGGACAAGACAAGGAAGATCTTAGCTTTTGGCTTGTTCTCAGTTGATGGAGATGTTGCTTGGAGACAATATTGTAGTAGTCTAGACTTCCCTCTATCTAGATCCTGATTGTGTGTCTTGATGTAAACCCTAATGGGTGAATTTGATGTATTTTTGTAAACCTTTTATGAAATTGAATATAGAAGTTATTTTTTCCCACTAATTTCTAATGGTCTTTTGTATACCAATGTTTAATAAATTTGGAAATTTATACCTATTCCAACATACCTTGGGGTGTGTTTGGAATGGATGTTAATTCTTCAAATTTTTAGTAAAGGGGTGATTTCACTCTCTTACACTGACTTTTCTATGGATCTTGTATGGCACTGATTTTGACTTAGTAGTGGCCAGTTGAATCGGAGTGGTATGACTCAAATCCTCAGGGCATAATAAAGACGTAATACAGTCATGTAGTATGTCTAATTAGGGTTAAATACAACTCACATTGGTTGACCCCACACTTTGTTTCTTATAATGCTTGGTTGTTATATTTTATACATGCTCTTCATATTCCTTCTAAAAGGTATAAGATGTTCTATTGATCAGTTGAAGTTGCTTAAACTACCTAATCTGTGTTACCAATTTAATTATCATTTCATTGAATCTTCTCATCCTATTAATAGTATTACTTTTCTTCTCTATAATCCATCTATGCTAGTAATAGTTGTTGGTGGAGATTGACATCTCTCTCTGGGATTTTGGTCCACTTCATGGGTTTCCACATCTCTTAGGTGGTCATACATGACGAGGTAGAGATCATGTGGTTGAGGAAGAGCAGCAAGGAGAGCAGTAGTTGTTGAAGGTTGGGATATGCTACTTGTGTTTTGTATTAGAGTCATATGTGTCATACATGTACTCTCATGTCCTTAGAGGTGTTTTGTAGATGTTGTACATCGATACGAGGTTATAGAAATATGCCATGGTTGTACATGTCTGGCTTGTATATAATGAACATGTTATCCTTTATAACAGTTTTGTGGAAAGATGGACACGATACATTGATGCATATACCTTGATGGTATGATATATGATACAGGTGGAACTATTTGTAAACTTTAATGTAATATGCTCTATTTTTATATATGCAGAAGAAGAAGAAGAAAAATGTAACATACCGAAACTTGGACATATTATCTATTAGGCCCTCTTCCTGAACTTTTCTTTCATTTCTATCCTTTTTGGCTTTGATGTTCAATTTGTAGAAATAATAGTGTTTTGGTGAATATTTGTTCACTATTATTGCCAACATATGGGTTTATGCACAAATACCTCAGTAAATATTTTTAATAAGGGTCTAATATGAAAATTTACCACTCGTGTGACATATTAATAAAATATATTCATCCTACATTCCTTAGCCTTATAGAGCAAGGAAGAGAAAAAGGAATAGTTAATGTTGCTTTAAATATGTTAATGTGATATTGAATTAATTAATATGGGAAATATTGGTGATAATGGATAATGGGCTAAAATTCATAAAAGGAAGACTAATTGGCTAAAGATAAGTTGAGATTCGTTTTCCTTGGTTTGGTTTGGCTTTTAGGCCAAGTTTCATAATTTTGGTATGATAATAATTATATCTCTTTTATTTTGAAAAGAAAATGTGAGTTTTCCTCAAAATATGAAATAAAATATTAAAATAATCCACAAGTGGAAACTAATCTTGGATTCATGATCTACACATTAAAAGTAGCCCTTGGGTAAATTTTATGTAATTTGGATAATTTTTAATATACATGTGAAATTAGGAGAGAGAAAGTGTGTAGAACCTTCTAAGCATTAAATAAATATACAAAAACTCCAACATGTAAAATTGATGGCAAATTCGTATCCAAGGCACTTAATGTGAGTTGTGGGTGAAGTTTGGAGAATCTTATAAGCATTAATGTAGGATGAAAGAGAAAATAAGATTTGATTTATTTAACACATAAAAAGTTCTCAAAAGGCAAATCTAATTGAATATTTGGATTCCTCATATCAAAAATAGGTTGGTGTCACATTCATTTAATTTGGGAATTGTTTGCACCCTCAATCGAAGAGAGAGAAATCCATTAAATGATACAATTTTCACTTTAGTCGAATATTACTCAGAATTGAAATAAATGCCACGCGCCTCTTCTGTCTCTTCCGCACGATCGGACAGTCAGGAGTGATTAGTGGACCTGCGTCCACGGATCGGATGACCGCGCGTCATCTTTTAGCTCAAGCCCGATTGGGAAACAAACCCCTTTGTTGTGTGAGATTTCAAAGTTGATTTTCTCTTTCTCTACTCCATCTTTTATCAATATTTTTGCTCCTATGTTTTCCTTGTTCGAATCCGCACATGCCTATTAATGCATAAGTTTTTAGTCATTTTCACAGGCATATTTTCCTTGATTTTATGTGTTGTTTTTCCATTTATCTATTAATAATGCATGAATGATATTAATGGCATGTGATGTTTAAATGCATCCAATTATCTGATTTTTACTATTTAAAATGGTTTAATATTTATCTCAAGCATTTATCCAAGTTGTTGTACATTTTCAGGTACAATTGAACTTCACAGAGTTGATACTACTGACACCACAAGTCAGTGGTACCGACTTCACGTCACTACTTGCCCAGAAAAGACTCACACAAATTCGATACTACTGACACTACAAGTCGGTAGTACTGAAATCACGTCAGTAAGGCACAAGATGAATTGCAAAAAGTTGGTGCTACTGAGTTCACAAACTCATTACTACCGAGATGGCGTCAGTAAGACAATGTCGGGTGACCTGAAGACTCAATGCTATTGAGACAAGTCCATAGTACCGACATTGTCAAGAATCACGACTACCCTAGGATCTTGGTACTACCGACTACCAAGTCGGTACTAGTGAGTCTATCCTATTTGACAAATTTGAAGATAACAATCTAATCCAATGGTGAATGTTATTTCATACTGTAAGTGACTCCTATGATTTAAAAGGAGTTTGTCCAGATGGGAGGGAGCAACCATATTCCATTGCATGACATCAGAGAGAGAGAAGAGAAAGGAACTGAAGACTTCATCCAATATGATCAGAGCACCTCCAGAAGGCAAATAGGTAGCCAGAAGACAACCGATTGCACTCACAATCTAGGGGATCATCCGTATCAACTATTCATTAGGGATTACTTAGTTTTTCTAATGTTTCCCACATTTTCCTCTTTCTCTACCATGTATTTATGAATGAAAACCATGCAGGACTAAACCCCTTGATTTCTTAGGACTCGGGAGTAGCCCGAATATGCATTGTAACTAATTTCCATGCATTAATATCTTCTTTATCCCTAGTTTTTATATTAATCTATGGTTGCATTGTTCTGTTTATGCCTGATCAACATAGATAAACTATTAGACTCTGAATTGTTTTGGGAGAGAGGTTAAGGGTTGGAAAGCATAGATTTACCCATTTATTACACCCCTTGGGAAAGGCAAAGAATAAACGAGAGGAGAAACCCATAGTTTAATCATAAATCACCTAACTAATCAACCAATTGCTATGAAAATGGGATTGGCATTAGAATGAGTAGTGAACTATGCTGCGGAAGTGGGTAGTTCTGACTATAGGCTCTTTATCTAGGAATAGGGGTAATATATATTGGTGTATGGAATGAATTGCAATGTTATCTGTGGTGAAACCACAATCCTAAGGAATTTCCTAAATCTTAGTAATTTAAGTGTTAAGTTCGTTTCATTATGTTTTTTCTTCTGTTTGATCAAACTTATTTAATTACACCAGCCTTGCTGATTAGACCATAGTTGGTTGTAGTCTTCTGGAGAACGTTTCCATGTGTTCGACTCGGGCCTCAAAAGGGCCTATATTACTTCGATACATGCACTTGCCTATAACACATGGTAAACACAAGTCAAGTTTTTGGTGCCATTGTTGGGGAAACGACAACATCCAACACTACGAGTGTTGTGGTCGGTCACTCTAGGACATCTTTTTTTTTCATTTCACTTAGCATTGAATCATAAAATTATTATTGCTTCTATCTCTGCTTGACAATCAATTTTCTACTTGCAGGCACTGGTGTATGATGCATACTCGAGCCCACAATTACGGTTCGCCGGGGTTTGGGCAAGCAGAACTCCTTCACAGATAGAGGGAAGTAGGATGCTCTATGGATAGATCCAACCGAACTCTACCACTAGCACCTCCGCCTGAGAGACTTGTAACACCATAAGAACCTGAGTCGGTAGAAATGGGGAATGGACCAGAAGAACAGACAATATGGGAGAGGATCGGTTCCTCTGCCTCAACAGTTCAAAAAGGACTAATCATAAAACAAGCCATCAATGTGGGTAGCTATAAGATTGACCCAGAGTTGATCTCTTTAGTTAAATCCCAAATTTTCCATGGCCATAATTCTAAAGACCCGATGGTGCACATAAGTAACTTTGTGGATAACTGTGATATGGTCAGAATACCTACGACTGTGATATATCTGAAGCTTTTTCCGTCATAATTGGCAGAAAGTGCAAAGTCATGGTTTCATAACCTTGATGATGAATGCATTAAAATGTGGGATCAAATGATTGACGCCTTCTTTGAGCGGTATTTTCCCCCACAGAAGACCAATGACTTGGTTAGGAAGATCCATAATTTTTGACAACAAGTCGATGAATCCTATTCTAAAGCATGGGAGAGGTTCCAAAATATGTTGCATTAAGTACCTTATCATGGTATCAATCTTCTGGGACAGGCAAATATCCTTTATTACGGTCTGCATAAAGGAGAAATGAATACACTTGACAGTGCGAGAGCAGGTTTCTTCCTCAATAATAAACCCACCCGTTGTCATGAGATATTGAATAATATGTCTAAGAATCAATCATGGGGAGATGAGAGAGAGCTTCTATAAATTGTCAAGAGCATCAACGAGTCCAAGGTCATCTCAGCATTAAATGAGAAGTTGGACCTGATTTCTAAAAACCTATGTGCTAATGACAGACCACCTTCAGAAGAAGATGAAGAGTGTAAGTTCGTGTGCCAAAAAAAACAATATAGGAGCAACGACTATGCATGGAGGAAGGATCCAAAGTTTTCATGGAAGGATTCTAACAACTTCCAACAGGACCCATCACAGGCGCAACAACCCAAGCCACAATTGTTTGGTGGCCAGGCACAATATCAACAAGAACAAAAGAAGATTGACCATATTGAAGAAATACTTGGAAAGTTGGTCAGTTAGAATGAAGAGCTAATAGGACAAACTCAAAGAGAACTCCAGAACCAAGGGGTGAGGATGCACCATATAGAAACACAAATTTCTCAAATAGCAGCAGATGTGGGTGCCTTGAAGCAGACAAACCAATAGGGGTTCCCAGCTAATACCAACATGCCTTTTAGAAATCAACATGTCAAGACAGTCCTACTACACAGTGGTAAGACATTGTTGAATAAGGCATCAGCAACCATAGATGCAGGTGAAGCTATAGTAACAACAACTTAGACTGTGACAATAAAGGAAACTGAACTGGATAATTTGGAATAGGAGAAAACATTTGAAGAGCACACTAATGAGGTGGAAGAAACTAGATCAAAAGCATATGTCCCACCTCACCAGAGGACACCAGTGACTCCAGTACCCTTTCCAGACAGCTTGAAGGCAACCAAATTAGAGTTGCAGTTCTAGAAATTTTGAAAAGGTTTTAAACATTTATTTGTCAATATTCCACTAATTGATGAAATTGAGTAGATACCATCATATGTAAAGTTCTTGAAAGACATCATTAATAAGAATAGACGGATACCTGAGGCTGATGTGGTAAATGAGCAGGTGAGTGGGAATGGTCAGCTAAACTAGATGACGCTCTTTGGGCATACAGAACAACTTTTAAGACATCGTTGGTTACCAAGCCCTATCGCTTGATTTATGGGAAAGCATGCCACCTTCCCTTGGAGCTGGAGCACAAAGCGTTCTGGGTGATCAAACGCCTCAACATGGACCCGACACTAGCCGAAAAGAAAAGATTACTTCAGCTTTAGGAGCTTGAAGAATTGAGACTCCATGCTTATGAAAACGTAAGGATCTACAAGCTAAGGACCAAGATCTGGCATGACGCCCACCTGAGGAAGAAGGACGTCAATGAAGGTGACAATGTTTTATTATTTAAATCTTTTATTTGCCTCTTTCTAGGAAAGTTGCAGACCAGGTGGTCTGGGCCGTTCATAGTTGTAAAGGCATATCCGTCTGGGATGATGGAGCTTTACGATAAAGAAGATCCAACAAAAATTTTCCCAGTCAACGGACACAGGGTCAAAAGGTTTTATGAAGATGAAGATTTCGTTAGAAGATCTGAAATACCCCTACAGGATGTTGAAGCTTCAGACACTGGAGAAGCCTGAGAAGATATTGAGCTGGCGACAGAAACCACAACGCTCCTCTGGAGGAAGCCCATGTTTTACTTTCATAGAATAGGATGTTATTTCCTTTCCTAGCAAAAGAATATTACAAACATTATCATTGTAATAAGGCCCGAGTCGGTGCACATGTCACGTGCATAGGCTCTCTCATTTTATAGGCCACCGAGTTAGTTTTTATATATAGCCTTGGTGAGTAATACTATCTAAGGCTGAAAGTCTCCTTTTATGCCAATGATGTTTTACCCATCACTGCTTTCTGATTTCAACCTTCTTCATCCTTATTTTGCTTTAAGTTTTACCCTTCTTTTTGACATATCAGGCACACTTGCTAATGAATTTTTCCCTCTGTGCAACATCCTTTCTTATAGACTTATCACCCAGTTTTCTCTATTGGGCGACATCCTCAACTCTTTGAGTAGTTTGTTGGGCACGGTATAACAACTACCTATTGCACGTTCCAGCATATCAGGCTACTGTATCGCCCAGGCCCTATCGGCCAACGTGCCCACACGTGGAAAGGGATGAAGACCATATCGGGAAAGCGTGTTGGCCGACCCAAGGATGTCACGCGACATGCACTAAGCATGCCTGTGAAGGCGAATCACTTCCCAACACTGAGAATTAGACTAATTTTATCGTATTACGGAAAATGATGCACCTTATCACGCTATGCGTGCCTCGGTTTTACCCATTTTGCCCCTCTCGCCATGGCTATGTATAGTAAATTCCGTTTAACCGTGTCAGGCACATAATTTACTTTTCACCTACTTTCGTATCGTGCATCCTTGTGCTTACTCCAGCTCTTATGTCGGACATCCTCTTCCCGATACCCGTGTCGCGCATCGACCATCTCCCGCCCGATACGTGTATAAACCCGATATGCACTATCATGTGGTTCAAACGTTCGTGTCGGGCCAACTGTATCGGCCAGGTCTTATCACGCGATATCTTTTCCCTGGTAAGGCTTGTGTCGGGCATAAGGCTTGAGCTTGATATCAAGTTTGTATACTGCCCAGATCGTGTCGGCCAAGACGTGTATCACGCGACACTCTTTTTCAAAAGGCTTGTGTCGGGCAACGGATACTGCTTTGCGCTGAGTTTTTCCAATCGCGCAACTTATGTTGCCCATATTGTTTTACAAAGACGTTTTATCTTGTATCGCCCGACACCCTATCGTATCGGGCGATACCTTTTCTTATGAGCCCATGTCAAGCAGAACCCTTTCTTATACCAAGCTTTAGCTTATCGCGCAATAGACTTGCGTTTACTCTGCCACTTTGAGATTGTATCAGCTTTCGACCTTTACCCGATGATACATGTATTGTGCAGAATCCATATCGGGCAGAGCTTGTTTTATTAAAGCAACCTGATATCGACCTGCCCTATCGGCCATACCTCATGTCGGGCGACAAGATGTGTTTACCTCTGCCCAATAGTGACTTGTTTGTATTGGGTATTCTCACATTGCGTGGGGTTCTTTTAATATAAGCCCTTACCCAATATCGGTCTTTCGAGTGTCGCCTATCTTGCATTGGGCGACACGTCTTTGTCTTTCGCCCGATATCGGGCAAGGTGACACATGTAGTAAATTTATTTCTTACCCCATTCTTGTTTAAAATTGCAGAAATGACCCGCATTAAGAAAACCGTAGTTTGGGTCAACGAGGAAGGTCGAAGGATAAATCCCGAGGCCACAACCAAAGCAACCACAACCGGGCAGAAACACCCAAACCCTGATATAGTGGGGCCATCTGAGGCCGAAAACTGGCCCAGTAGAAGAAACACCAGCCCCAACAATGACCTCAACCGCGGCGACCAGACTAGAACCTTTGGATCATTCACTAGGCCGTTTCATGCTAAGAGATGAAGAGCATATGCAGCAGTACGTAGAATTGGCAGTCAAAGTCTACCGGCCAACTCGCTTCTGCCACCAGTCGTCCTTCCATCAAATTGGCATTTTTGACATGCTCGAGAGCATCCTAAGAGTCACTGGGTTGAGGAAGCTATGCTTCAGCTACACCGCTTCATACACCGAACTCACGAGGGAGTTCATGTCATCCCTCCACCGGGTCAAGAATACACCAGAAGAAGCCAAATGATTCGACATACCGGATAGATTGAAGGGGCACATGTATAATGAAGATCATGATATCTCTGAGAGATTGCTCAACGAGATCCTCCAGTGAGGCCGAAAGGGAGCTTCTAAACAACGAGGTCAGAATCACTGAAGGCGACGGGTTCAACCCAGTCGCACTCTGGAGGAAGCTAATCGACGAGTCTCCGTTCAAGCCGGGAAGTAAGGTGGCGGCGATGCACTCCTGCTTCTGGAGAATAGTGCGCAAGATAATGGTGTGCCTTCTCTTCAATAAGTACGAAAGCAACAACTTGTACACTGAAGAGCTCCACCTCATGTGATATATAATGGAGGGGCACACGATCAACTTGGGACGATTCCTGCTCAACAAGCTACATCCAGTGAAGGATGCCACCAAGGACTACAATATGGGAGGGCTCATCAATCTGATCACGGTAGGGTTAGGATACCCAAAGGAGCCGCGTAGCCTGTCGAGGATGAGAGGTGATGATAGGATCGACATCAAGTTCCTAACAAGGGCGAACATCATCAAGAAGGAGGGCCACCACTATTTTTTCAAGTTCGCAAGGACGGATACCCTCCTGCGCCTCCCGCTCTACACCAACTATGATGTAGAGAAGCTGGTCTTCACCACAGCGGAAATTGAAGTTGTCATAGTGGAAGCCGCTTACGCCGCCACCACAAGGATACAAGAAAGGGTGGCCGCTGTAATAAGGCCAATTCCTCTCGACACTTGGTAGGACAAATCATCAGCGATCGTCGCCCCCGTTGAGCCATCCACTGCCACCACACAACTAACGGGAGCCACCCCTGAAGCCGATGTTGTTGCACCCGAACCAGCCACGGACGCCACAACAACAACTGCCACAACTACTGAGGAAACAATGACGATCGTTGGAGTCATCAACACCACTGGGGCAGAAACAACGATGATAGCCCTTGAGGATGTTGTCACGGAAGAGACAACCAAAACTCCTGAAGCTTCAGCCGCACCTATGATGGAAGAAGCAGTAAGGCAGGCGAATGCCAGTGATGATGCATTCACTAAGCTCTTGGAGGCAGAGCTTAGAGCTGTGCAGCTGACACTGACGTCTCCGCCAGTGACACCGACGATCACTGCGGAGGAGGTCATTGAGAGTCGAATGGTAAATCTACATTCGTCCACTCCACACCCCTCTCTACCACCCCAGGCTGATGAGGGGGAGGCAATCACAAAGGTGCCAACACCTCATCCCATGCCCTCGTGGACGGTTTAGATAGACTCGGCCCCGATCAAAGACGTGCACTCTTTGGGCCGATATTCTCACGTGAGGAGCAGTACACGAATGAGAAGCCAACCAGCTGCAACCCCTTCATCGTTAGGGCAGATGTTTGACCTCGAGTTCGACAACTTGTGGGAGGTAACGAGCAATCACACAACTACATTCACTTCCCAAACCCACAAGCTCAATGTTTTCCAGAGGAGGCTGAATGAACAGGAGTGCCAACTGCTAACCCTAGTTAGCCTGCCTAGTCAACTAGAGGCATTGAACAATACAATGTAGGCGGTGCTCCAACACCTCGACGTAATTGAAGAAAGGTTGAACCGGAGGGACGACCATCCCCGCTCAAGGCATCCTAGGAGATCCCCATCGCCTCCAGGATCTGGCTCCCAACCTTTTTCTTTGATGTCATCCTTTGGATCGTCGTCTTCTTCCTCCTCCAGTGGGCCCTCCAAAACGCCTGAGGAAGAATGACAAATAAAATCACCAACGGGGCTCCATCAGGACAAGAGAGTGCCTGTGGCGTTGACACTGCTATTCCCATACCCTCCCTAGACCAGCCAGAAGATGAAGACATATCTATCGAGATAGAGAAGGGTTCATCTGAAGAATCAGAGGGAGAAGGGGGAGATATATACTTCTCCACCAACAACAACCCCCCAAGAGAAAAGACTTCGACGACAGACGCGTTCTCTACACCGTAGGAGATCCCTTCTTTTGAGATGGCTAACTTCGGTAGGAGAGACATCGACTACCTGACGATCCAGGATCAGAAGCTGCTGAACATGGTCCTAAGACCGCAGGTAGATGAAGAAGCCATCATCTAGAGAAACAATTACTTCTCTTTACAACGGAGAGCGCTGATAAACATGTTGCGATCTCCAGCTCCTGTGGCAAAGGTGCTCTTCAGGGTCCTAGAGGGTGCGATGATCAAGAATATTGCCATCAAGATAGGCTGGTAGTTTGTCTACAACGCCACCCCAGCCTTGGCGAGAAGGTTAATGGCAGGGGCATATGACGCGAAGTAGGTGGTAGATATGCTCCAGCACATTGAAGAGCACAACCCAAGCCTGGTGTTGGCCCCTTACAAGCATAGAAAGAACTGGTTCCTCTGTGTAGCGGACCTCTACAACCACGACATCACCCTCCTCTACTGCTGCAATGCAGAGGTTCCACACACAGGACGAAGCTTCATACGCCCCAAAGACAAGTACCTACAACTTCTTCCACTGCGTCTTCACCACATTATCAAGCAAGGAGTCCAATGCCACAGTGGTGTTTGGAACTTCTTCTCGCTCGGAGACTTCCCCGTACAAGAAGAGTCGGGAAGCAGGAATAGCACATTTATCATCCTGTGTGCCATGGAGCTTCTCAACATCTTTGGATTTATGAGGCATCTCCAAGGGCAAAATTTCTATCAGCTCAGAAGCACATACACATTGTTGTTGATAAAGGATAAGTGATATTTTTGAGATGTAGATCTGCCAGAGGAGTTGTTAGACTCAGATGTCGAATCTTCCCAGCCCAGCAGCCCTTCAAGAGAAGAAGTCCAGATGATGTCTATGGGACAGGCAAGCGGATTGAAATCCTTCAGCATATACTGAACAATGAAGGCTCCACTTTGAATGTTGTATCTGAAGACCTGATCAACAACTTCGACCGCTCTGCATGTGCTACTCTATTGAAGGAACAGGACAATGAAGTTCTCCTAAGACTTGCTGATTCTATTCTCGCAGATGTCATCTATCAGACAAGGAGTGTAATAGTCCCCCTCGATGATCTTAAGGACTTGGTCAAGGTAGGGGGATGCCTAGCGCTGTCAATAGCATCAGCCTACATCCCACTTATACAGAAGAATTTTGAACACGCCTACATCGTCCATATGATGTTGTTCAACGACCTCTGCCTAGCTGATGATTCAGGAGCGACAGTGCTATTTTTGCACCAGATACAAAAAAGCATGTCACGCATCATCTACCTTCCAATGCTGCACGACAACCATTAGACGCTCCTGATGGTGTACACTCACCCACAAGCAACCACCTTCTACAATAGCTCCGATGCCAACAAAGACCATCCGACGCAGTGTACATCAACCTCGTTGATGTCCCTTGAGCACTTAGCAAGGAAATACTTCATCAAGGTGGTGACGTTGCTCCAGCCACACTTGGAAGACCCAGTAGACAAGTGGCACGAGCTTCAATTCTGCCACAACAATCCTCAACAAGCTCCACAATAAAATGACTGCGACATCTATGTGCTGGAATGGATCTATAGCTCGATGGCACTGAAAAAAACATCAGACAAGCTCCACCACATTGACTATCATAGCAAACGAGGATAGTATGTGATGGAGCTTCTATCAGATGAAGGTGCACACACCAGCTAAACCCTCACTCACTTATTACTACCCTACCTTACCTATCTCACAACTCTGGGACAGAGTGTGGGGTATGTTTGGGGGGGATACTATATATCAGTGAGGGAGGTACTAAAAAATTTCCCTTTTTTCTTTTCTTCTTTTCCTTATCTCACCATGTGTACATATGCATACATGTCTGATACAAAATAGCACATATACAACTGCTTGCCTCTCAACAATTGTACAAATACACTTTATAGTAAAAATATGATACGACTTCTTCTAGTTTGTCTTCTTTGTGTCTAAGGCGATGCACACTTTTGTTATGTTCATTTCGAAAATGCAGTCTCAATCGACAAGGACTACAACTCTTCTACGCCAATTTGGAAAAATAATCTCGCAACAGCTAAGATATGTGCATGTGAAGGAAAAAGCTGCCCAAATAGCAAACTCATCTTTTTCCCTACCCACCAAAAATCCCAAAAAGAGAGAAAAGCCTTATGAGAGTGAATAAAAGCATGAGAGTTGTGCCAAATGAAAAAAAAACTTGCATTTCCAAAATTACCCATCTTTAGGCATGGTAGATCCAGGGTAGTGGTACGTAGGATGTGAAATCACTGCACTATAGCCAACTGGCTTGGACTGCAGGGACCACTTGCTCGCTAATGGACCCATACCTGGATGGATCGATGGGAAGCAAGAAAAACCCAAAAAGCCTTAAGCCTACCCCAAAACCCAACCTCCTACTCACAAAGCTATCTGGTGTGAAAGCTAACTTCAAAATCATGCACCAAAGTCTCATTGAAGCTCAGGAGAATTTTTTTGCTTAAATGAGGCAGGGAAAATAAAATCTGTTGTTCGTAGTCAGACGTAATTTTCCTCAGGGACATCTCAAAAACTCGCTTAAACCCCTTTGTCTGAACTCTACGTCTGGTTATGAAGAAGTATCACAGACAAAGTTTTAAAATAGACATAGATTGATTGAGGACAATCAAAATGCTAAGTTTGGGGGAGTTGATAACACCCTTCTTATGACTGTTTAAGCCTATGTTTTATTATTAAAATTGCCCCCTAAACTGTCTTTCTCTCAGTTTTATCTTGTCATTTGTACAAAAATGACCCACACTATGCTCCTAACTATATATCCCATCTTTTATAGAGTTTTCCTTGTATTTCAGCCCAAAAAGCACTAAATGGGCCCGTCTCGACCCATCCACAAGCAACCAAACTGCCCCGGCCCCTTCTGGCAAAACGACACACCCCCTAACCCGTCGTGGTCGCTGCCCAATATGGAATCTACCCGACGTGGGTATGTCATGCAAAGAAGAGTTCTGACGAGCGACACGCTACTTACCCGATAGGGAGTCTTGCCCCCCATGATCCGTCAGCCTGACGGAGCCTATCGAGCGACAAGGCCACCCTCGGTGCGGCAACCTGATAGAGCCTTTACCCGAAACAACCTAGCACGACTCGCTTGCAACCTAGCACACGATGGTCCCCACCAACCTGTGCCGGGTAATGGACGTATCGACCCTCTCCCAAAAGCCAGGTGGGCGAAGCAGACAGAGAACACGTGGCCCCACTGGGACTGCAACCCCTACCAGCCATTGCCTATAAATAATAGCTACAAGACTTTGATGGGACGGGACGAAACCCAACGAGAGATAACTTTGGGAGCAGAGCTAGTGCGTCGAGTTTCCAGGCATGCCGAGTGATACTAGGTGAGCACACTCCCAACCCGAGAGGGACGGGAGGAGTTCACTTAGAACCCATCCTAGTAGCCGCAACAACACGATATGACCAAGAAGGCTACCCCAATGTGTCGGGTTCCTAGATGGGCCTCAACCTGAGATGGCTCACCCTCTACACCTGATACAAGGAACCTGAGAGCCTAAGTGCTTCCTACTCGACATGATAATGAACCTGATACAGACCAACCGTCAAGGCATGTCACCCAATAGGGATGGCAACCTGACACAACTATATCGGGTAGGGAGTCCTTCCCGATACACCCTAGTTGTCGCGGCCTGGAACCCGACACGGTCAAGAGCCTGACATGGGCGTATCTGGAAGAGCTCCTGCCCAGTACTGGGTTAAGGGAATCTTAGGGGTCCACTGATGTATATCGACCTCCTAAATCAAGGAGACTGATGCTTATCTTTCCCTTTTTACTACATTTTACTTTCATTTCCCTATGCATTGTAACTAGACCTTTTACTCTCTTTAAGCTTATTGGAATCTATGGAGTTTATCTCATATTGTTCTGTGTATGGCTCCTTTTTGTTGGATGATTTCTTTATACCATATGAACTCTAGTCGCTTCTTTTGGATCGTGCTTTTGACTAGCTATCAAACCATGTTTCCTGTTTCAACACCCTTGAGAGGGGGCTGTCGCAACTCTAGAGTTTGGTATGATCTGGGTGTACGAGAGTACCCAGGATCAAGGCTGCTTCGGTTTACCTTACCACTTTAATCTACGACCACTGCCCTTGATAGAGGGAGCTGGTACATGGTTAGAGGCATCCTCTTTGAGAGAAGAGAATGTGGAACATTTTCTGATGTCGCTTGTTATACCTAAGTTTTCTTCCTTCATGCCTTACCTTGATGATGGTTTTATTCTCCTGGCTTCTGATACACAAAACCCCTATAAAAATTGCTAAACCTTAAAATCATAATCTTTCTACTAACTCCAGTTGGAGATAGCCTTTTAGTCTAATTTCTTTGTGGTGCTTTTTTGTTACAACCAAACCCATCCTTTTACCTGTATGATGTGCTTAGACAAGTGAAACTTGAGTTCCAAAGCGCCGTTCTTCCTATCCCTATGTTCGACCCCGAACTACTTCGACCCTATGCTAGTTGCAGGTGTCTCAGACATTTGGGTATTATAAATTATAAAAGTCTGATGACTTGGACACGTCTCCACTCTCTGGACCTGCATCTGAGGCTGATCAATGGGTCTCGTGAATACTATCCTTATTGTTCCTCTCCCATAAGAAACTTTCTCAGGATGCTTCCCAACACACTTCATCTTGTCCTCCTCTAGCTTTGATAAAAAGTCCACTGGCTCATCTTCAATCTCCTCACTCTTAGTGTCATCTACCTCCTCCTCCTCACATGTGTGTGACCCCGAACTTGTGTCCAAGTTCAAGGGCACCATCTGAACCGGTGCATCTTCAGCTTCTTCCTCAATCATCAACTAATGCCTAATGGGTTGTTGAGCGATGCATGGTTGTGCCGATGAAGTGGAGTGTCTTGCTGAAGTCAGGCGTGGAGGTCGTGAAGACGAGCATCAATAGCCTTCTTGGCCTTCCTCTCTCGAGTCGGTGTGTCGATGTCCACCGAATAGGCAATGCTCTCCATCTCTTATTCTTCCTCCTCCTCTTCTTCATCGAGGTTGTTGTAGCTTGTATCTGACGTTTGGACACTACAAGAGGATTGGTGTCTGGATGCACTTGTCGATGCCAACTATCAGAGTAATTGTGAAATTGAACTAGATGGCGACGATGCATTGTGGGACTGCTTTGACACATTGGAGGCCCGCTTGGTGCGAATTTTGCCTCTGTTGAGGATGTTCATTGTCTTCTCTACCCCCTTCTTTATTGCTTTGCCCGTTCTCTTCATTTTTGTAAGGATCTTTGGTGAAAAATGAGCAAGAACAACACCAAACGTGCTTCTGGGCTGTAGGGGTGGAATCTCCTTGGAGATGGAGAAATAGATGGTAATGGAGGGTGGAAAATGGATCTTGAGGTTAGGGAAGGTGATTGGGGACCAAATGGAACTCAAATCCGGAGTTTGGGAGTAAGAGGAGGCAATTTGGGGGGGGGGGGGTGAATGGAGCTTGCCCTAATTGCCACTCTGCACGGAATGACCATTCTAGGTCGAGAGAATAATGGTTTAGCCATGCTAGCTTGAGCAAAATCGAGCAACTTAAGTATTGGGCCGGGGCCAACATGGCCGTTCTATCCAGGATGACCGTGGTGTCCAGCACGATCATGCTACCCGTGCCCAAAACTTGAAATTCCCCTATTGAAATGCAATATCCCAACATGGCCATTCCATGCCAACATGGCCGTGTTGGGTCCTCCAAGTTCAAAAAATCTTCCAAAACCATCAATTCATTCCATCATTCATACTCCAATCATTTTAATTGACCCACT
Source organism: Alisma plantago-aquatica (assembly GCA_963693085.1). Lineage (NCBI taxonomy): Eukaryota > Viridiplantae > Streptophyta > Magnoliopsida > Alismatales > Alismataceae > Alisma > Alisma plantago-aquatica. The sequence goes on from OY856412.1 coordinate 1,250,655,234, forward strand.
TGATGTTGTATCAATCATTTTTCACTGAAAAACGCCTCATTTCTCAACTTTCACCTATCTCACCTATCATCAAACTAAAACAAAAACTATCAAGCACAAGTGTGCGTGTGCGTGTTCTTGGAATTGTGTAAAAACAAAGTAAAAGTATCAAAAAGTGAATGTTGGGAGAAAAAGTTCCCAAACCTAGGTGGGTTGCCTCCCACTGGCGCTAAATTTTACACCTTCAGCTAGGCTTATTGATTCTTGAATTTGATCATCCTCGTGGAATTTTCAAAGCATCTTTGAAGTAGATATCCATCTCATGTGCATTCAAGCACATCTCCTCATCAAGTTGGTGTTCCTCAACTAACATCACGATATCAAAACTTTGATTTTCTCTATATGGCCCAATTTCTACAACTGCTTTTAGCCTTTGGCCATTCAAATTAAATGCTCTCACTCCTTCTTTCTCACAAATCAACATAGCCCCAGATGGATATACCTTTTTGATTAGATAAGGTCCTTCCCATCTAGACCAGAGTTTTTCGGGAAAGAACTTCATCCTTGAGTTATATAGCCATACCCTTTTTCCAAGCTTGAAGCTCTTCTTCTTGATCAACTTATCATGAAGAAACTTTGTTCTTTCCTTGTAGCTTTTAGATAACTCATAGGCTTCATGCCTCATTTCCTCAAGTTCATGCAGCTGCAACTTTCTTTTCAACCTGGTTGTGTCTACGTCCATATTCATGGCTTTCAAAGCCCACAATTCCTTATGTTGCATTTCAACCGGTAGATGGAAGCTTTTACCATAGATGAGCTTGAATGGTGTGGTGCCAATAGAGGGTTTATATGAAGTATTATACTTCCACAATGCTACATTGAGATGTAGAGACCAATCCTTGCAGTCCATTCTCACCGTCTTCTCAAGAATGAGCTTGATCTCCCATTTGGCTAACTCAACTTGACCACTCGTTTGAGGGTAGTAAGGAGTAGCCACATGATGAATCACTCGATGCCACTTTAATAAAACTTCATTAGTGCAATGGATGAAGTGACTTACCCCATCACTAATCATGGCTCTTAGAACACCAAACCGGTTAAAGATATTTGATTTCACAAAATCACACATCACTTTGTGATCATTGGTTCTAGTCGCAACAGCCTCAATCCGCTTTGACCCATAATCCATGACAACCAAAATGTAGACATATCCGAAGGAGGGAGGAAATGGACCCATAAAGTCAATCCCTCAAACATCAAATACCTCCACCACAAGCATGAGTGATAGATGCATCATGTCCATCTTAGAGATAGTGCCCACCTTTTGGCACTTCAAACAACACTTACAAGATTCATGAGAGTCTTTAAACAAGGAAGGCCAATAAAATCCACTTTGGTGAACCTTGGCAGCCGTGCGTTTTCCACCAAAATGACCTCCACATACTCTAGAATGGCACATAGATATAATTTCTTGCTATTCCATCTTCAGAACACATCTCCTAATGAGTTGGTTGGGGCAATATCTGAAAAGATGAGGATCATCCCAAACACAATTTTTGACCATAGAAAATAGCCTTTTGCTTTCCTCCCTTGTCCATGTGCTTGGTATCCTTCCACTAGCTAAGAAATTAAATATATGTTTATACCATGGCCCTTTGAGTGGATGAGAGTAGAAAGAGTTGTTCATGCGACATTGTATCTATAATTCTACTCCTATCATCAAAGGGTGCTTCAATTCGGGACAGATATTCAGCGGCTGAATTTTCCACTCCCTTCTTGTCCAACCTCATTATCAAATTCTTGAAGCAACAAAATCCATCGGATCAACCTTGGCTTTGAGTCTTTCTTCTCCATGAGATACTTCAATGCAGCATGGTGCATGTATATCACTACCTTGTTTTGTAAAGGATATGATTGAAACTTGTCAACAACAAAGATCACCGCAAGCAACTCCTTTTCTGTAGTCATGTAATTCCTTTGTGCTTCGTCTAGAGTCTTGGTAGCATAGTAGATGGTGTGCAGAATCCGGTCAACTATTTGGCCCAACACAACCCCCACTACCATGTCCAATGCATCAATCATGATCTCAAACGGCAAGGAGAAATCCGAGGGCTGCATTATAGGAGCAGAATGAGCTTTTGCTTCAAGTAGTTGAAGGCTTTAACACACTTGTCATCAAAGTGAAATTCAACATCTTTCTCCAATAAATGACAGAGATGTCTGAGATTTTGCTAAAATCCTTGATGAAATGATGATAGAAGCCTGCATGTCCCAAGAAAGACCGAACATGTCTTACGGTAGAAGGAATGGTGGGAGTGGAAATGAAGCCCACCTTGTCCCTATCAACCTCAATACCCATCTTTTGAAACTCGGTGACCCAAAATGATGCCTTCAGGCACCATGAATTGGCTTTTTTTCCTAATTTAGCATGAGGCGAACCTTGACACATCTCTCAAGAATGGAAGCCAAGTGGAGCAAACACACATCAAATGTTTTACCAAAAACTAAGAAATCATCCATGAATACTTTAAGTGATGAATCAAGCATGTCGGTGAAGATGGAGATCACATATCTCTAAAAAGTGGAAGGGGCATTACACAACCCAAATGGCATTCTCTGGCAAGCAAAAGTACCACTAGGGAAACTGAATGTCGTCTTTTCTTGGTCTGCAGGATGAACAACAATCTAGAAGTACCCAAAGTCTCCATCAAGAAAGCAATAGAAACTTTAGAGAAAAACTAAGAAAACTCAAAATAATAATAGAATCCTTAGCTCATGAAGAAAGAACAGCCAGAATGGTAGTCCCACCCTCTCCCCCACCACCTCTCTTTTCTAAACCTGCACCAGTTGTTGCTACCAATCTTCACCCTGAAGACCATTCATCTTCTCCTGAACTTGAGCAGCAAATGGCAACAAAACCATGTTGAAACAACAACAAGACTACTAGAGTAAGAATTGATTGTCCCCTCCAACATAGAGGTTACCAAACGGAAAACCATAGCCCCAAATACAGACTTGGACAAAGGGGCAGAAGAGCACACTAAAGAAAATGAAATTGGTAATCAAATAGAAGATGGGCTAGTACCTACAGAAGTAATCATGCCCACTTTTGATAATTTTGATGTAATCGCATGTTATGGGCTGTCAATTGAAAAAGTTACCTTCCTTTTTAACGAACTAAATCCACGATAGGACAACTTCATCACTATATTTGAATGAGAAAACATCCAAATACTACTACCAGACCTCCATGACATTGACAATAGGAGGTTACATAATTGTGAATGTTATGGCAACATGCCAATTATTTCTAGTTGACGAACTCCTGGATGTATATATTGTCTCTTACAAAATAGTGGGGAACATCATCCCGATGAAAGAATCAGGTGAACTATAGCACCTAATTGATCACCTCTAGTATAATGTCCCTAGATGGATATATGTTCCTATTCTTCATGATGGGAATCAGGCACTATTTCTAGTTGATACCGCGAACAAGACAACCATCTTCTACAACATCTCATACGCTATGTTCAGTTAGAAATGGACGAATTATCATAAAACTACTAACACCGTCATAGAACAGAAGGCCGCCCAAGTAGCAATAAGATTGTGGAACTAATAAAAATGTATGGAAGTGGCATGCCAGACGATTTGAAGTTTGAGAAGAGGTACTTCTATCATAGGATCCCACAACAAGAACCTTTATCAAACTAGTGTGGGTTCTATGTACTCTTTTGGATGCACATGCTAGGAACGTTAGACCAGACGGCGGAACACTACTAAGATGACAACTACCCATGTATTCAAGATCAATATGTAATGAAGATATTATACTCCGAATTGGATCTATTGAAAGATACCCTAATCCACTTGTTCTAGATCAAAATCCTTCTTTGACACCCTGAGGACATGGTGGATGATAAGTTTAGGGGGTCTGAATAGGCAAACTTGGTATGTCTCTGGAATTAATATTTCAATTCTCCCTAGCTTAACCAAAAAATTTGGAAATATTGGAAAGTTTTAAACGTCCTAAATGAACAATTTTTACTAAAGCTTTGTTCATGTACATATTCTTGTGCACACAATGTTCTAAAAAGGTAAATTTTGGGTCCAATTTTCCTGGATACAATCATAACTCCCATCCTTAGGCTTACTTGTCTTTAGGATAACTCTTAGCATAATTACTTCAAGAACGACAGATCTAGGTTATTTAATTTATTGAAATTGTGAGTATATGATAATTTCTTAATGTCAACCTTACCTCAAGATAATGTAGAAGGCATAAATATGTCTCCCAAGATGAACACTCAAAGTAAGGAGGACTTAACTTGATACACTCCCTATTGATCACCATGTCCCCAACTACAAGTAGGAAAGTGCATAAGCCTAGCGAAGAAGTAACAACTATCCCTTCTAGTGCAAAAATCCTCACTTCGGGATCAAAAGAGGCTTGGCAGCCCAAAACTTCCTTTAAATCCCACCATCACAAAGCCTGTGAGAAAAATAAAAGCCAAGAGGAATAAAAATATGAGAATTGTGCCTGAGAAGATGTTGAAGGACTTCACCCAGCCAGTGTATCACTATACTCAAGAATGCAAATATGTCATGCCCCATAGTGGAGTCTGGAAGCCAACTTTTACAAACATGCATTTTAAAAGGGGACCTCACACAACTACCTGACATTACATCAAGGACCAATTGGGTGAATTGTCTTTGCAACAACAAACATGGTTGATTGAACCAAAGAAAAGTGAGAAACACTACATCTCTGGCCCATCCCAACATAATATCTAGAATATCCAAAAAAATAAAAGTTGGGTGTGAAAGGTACCTCAACTAGAACCTTGTGCAAATATGGCTTAAAAAAGGTGTCATCGGTGCATCATGATGAAGAAACCCTTCTGCTAGAAGAAGGTCATAGTAGGCAATACAAGTACTACAACTCCAATCTAAGATGGAAAGTCTTGGGATCTACAACCCCATGATGCATGGATTTTGACTTAAGGTTGACATTATTATATTATTCACACACATAAAAAACAATAACTTAATAGAGTCATTTGGAGTCATTCAATGTTTTAATTCTATTTGTTAACCTAAGGATGGGATATACTCTAAGTTTGGGGGTCTGATAACATCCAATATTGTGGATATTATATGCCTTAACTTACCACTTATTTTCTCTCTTTATGCGAATTCTTACTCACTTCTCACCATATTGCACAAACTCTTTTTTACCCCCATTTGAGGATAACATGAACATTTCATGTAGATGATTGAGGAAGCAGGACATTTCACCAAGGAGCAGAACCTCCATCAGCTTCCACAACTGATGGACACCTTAGATTTAGCAACAACATAACCATCGGACCACAAAAAATGAATTCCAAGAGTAGTCTGCACCACCATCGTTTGACACTTGATGGTATTACTGTTGGGTTTTAGGGGAGGCAGAGAAGGCAGCGGAAACAAAAATTTTCTCCCCCAAACCCGGAACAAGGAAACACGTCAATGTCTATACAATAGGAAAGGATGGTTTGTGGAATCATACCTTGTCCCGAGGCTTGCTCGGCGACAATACCTCGTGGCTTGCGCGGTCTTCAACTCCGATCTTGGACGGTGTTTGTGCAGCTCTTGGTCGCACTAAGACTGACGACTCCTGGTCACACCGGACTGTCGGGTTGACAGTTGTCCTCCTGGGCGGCAGAAACCTCCCGCCTCTGAAGTAGTCCACACGGACCACCTGGAACTCCAATGTCCTTGTCCCACAAGGAATTGGAAGGAGTCGCACCCTTCTATTGACGTACTAGTCGCCAACACACTCTCCTGCTGCCAGTTGCAACTGCAGTTGTCTTTCCCTTGTTGCGCCTCCCTTTGCGGGTAGCACTTGCTCGGGCTCTCTCGGTTACCAAAACCAGAGAACGACAACTTTGCAGAGCAACTGGTTGCACTGAGTTGTACTTTGAGAAGCCCCCAATACCCCTATATATAGGAGGGTTACGGGACAGGGTTCTCCATCCCGGGCAATGCGGGACTAAAAGCAAGAGTAGAAGGGTTCGAGATTTTCCACAAAACAACCAACTCGCAACCTGAACCGATCATTTCACAACTGAAATGGTCAGTTGGGAACCTGAACCAATCGGTTGACACCTCAACCCATCGGTTGGGACACCTCAACCGGTCGGTTCACAAGTGAACCGGTCGGTTGGTGGTCCTGGTCGGTTCCCGATTGACTTTCCTTCTTTTATTTCTAATTGGTATCGAATACCAATCCTTGTTCCAATCAAATTGGGCAAGTGAAACGCAAGGAAAATTCTCACCAATCCTACTTTCCCAACTTGCTTAGTTGCACCAGTTGAATTGATCGTTTCAACACTTGAAGCAATCGGTTCACCCTGATTTTGAACCGATCGGTTCGACACTTGAACCGATCGGTTCACCAAGCTCAGCCGATCGGTTCATCACATGAGCCGATCGGTTGGGAGTGCAGATTGTGCAGAATCAGTCAATTGTGATTTCAATCAATCCGATACTCCAATCAATGTGTCCAACACCTTGAACATTATGATATTGAGCTATCAATTGATTGAGTGTTTAATTGAACTACTAAACTCCTTTAGTAATCAATCTAAACATCATTTGTGGACAAAACTCCTCTTCCAGGTTAAATCCTATGTGTGTGACCCTACAGGTCCATTTCACGTTGACAGTGAAAGTCCATAACATTTATGACTTCACAAGCAAAGAGCGGTGCCTAGTCACACATCAGTGCTACCCAGGTGAAAGTAGAAAGTTGGAGAACAACTTTCAATCCTACAATCCATGAATGGTGTTACAATGAATGTATAATTCCTTTGTCACTAATATCCCAAATGAACTCGAGGCAAGGAACAGTCATCCTGTCAACGTTCATTCACTTTCTTGATCTCAGAGTAGATTGGAAGAGATATGTATGACATCAATATCACATATTGATTCACACATGCGTGTGCACGCCTATTTCAATCCTACTCATCAAGTGGCCTTGGATACCAAACTCCCTCAGGAGGGACAAATCCCATATCTACCACTCACCCATCAAAAGCCCCATGTGTCAAAGCCACCCAATCATCACCTTTATAACAACCCATGTTTCAGGATTGCGTTTGATGATGTCAAAGTGTGCCCAACGACATGTATTGAGTGTAGTGATTTCAGGTCAAAGAATCACACTCACCACCATCACTGTGAGTACTGACTGTGACAACCATGTCATGGTTCCATGTGTCAAACTCACGGTGGGTCTGTCCGATACACTTGTTCTCTAAGAAGTACCTATGTGTTTGGTTTGATATCTCTATATCATGACTAATGAGATTCTGTCATCAACCAACACCACAATCTAGTCTTGTGTGTCATTTCTGTCTATCTACCTTCCACAATGACATCTGACTAGGGACATAACAAGAATGTACAAACTCTTAACATCTGTATGATCTCATCGTTCAGGTCATGAACCTAAAGGCATACGTCATTGAGTACTGTCATTCTTTAGACATTCAATATGTTCTATCACTATCTCATATGACTGAACCAGAAAGAATTGGAAGCTTGCCTTTGATGTTTATCAAATCAATCTTAATGTATCCCACCAATCATCCCATGATTGGATCTCAGGGCATACATACCAACAGACTCCCACTTGCACTGCGAGCCAATCACCCATGAATCATATTCATAGTGATCTTCAAACATGTCCCACATGTTACTGTGCTCTAGTGCAAACATAGTGAGTAATGGAAACACCTTGCCAAAGTCAGTATAAATTGCGTGTCTCTCATCTCTTTGTTGTACGTCACACGTATGAGATGTAGTTGCCATAATATGCAATCTAGTATTCCTTTGCTAACCTTTAGCCATATTGCATGATCAAGGATTCCATACTTGTCATTAATGAGTGGAATATAAGTTCATCTCATGAACTTTCAGATCCATATAGTATCCACTGCTGTTCTCTAACACATAGATACTCGATATTTCCTTTTAAATGGTTTTATTGGAACACTTCCAATTATCAACAAACTTTCACATTTATATATCTTATATATATTTTGCGATTAATTTTCTGTCCTTTCAGAAGTTCACATCAATGTAACTCTTTACATAGAACTCTTCCTTATCTCCATATAACTAGTACTCCTCAAGTACTTATCAAGTTCTTATGGTTTCCAGTAACCCTTACTGGAAGTAGACAGACATCCACTCGTCATGTCCCACATATGAGTTATCAGGATGAGCACATCATATTGTCATGTCATACATACAAAATGATGAATGCATTTTATTCTTGCCATGTCTATACATGCAAGATAATGGGATGATTTCATACATGATAGATCCATATCTATTCTTAGTGTTCCCATTCTTCATAAGAATTGGACACTTGGCCTTGGGATACTAACTCCATGTAACATGGACAAGTTTTCTCCCACTGAATCTGTGCATACTGAACCCTTCAGTGCAGATTGCCAATGTATGCTTTCTCTTTACAGGTCAAGAGGTTTTCAAGAACTATCTCTATAGATCTCTATTCCTATCACATAGTAAATATCTCTATCTTCCTTAAATACAATTTCCACTTTTGGATTTCCATTCTAGAACATTTCCATTTCACATCAACATGTGGAATGTGAACACACTCCCACTAAATCACAGATCCCTTCTTTATCTTTGACATATCAGTCAAACCCTTTGACTATATCATCAAAGTAAAGATCCAATTCTGAGTTGCTTGTACTCAATCAATCACATTGATTAGTCAATTGTAACTTATAGACTTCGTTTGCATTAGTGGATTCATAAACCTTATAGGTTGTGTTACATACACATCCTTGTTTTATTCCTCATAGGAATGCGGTTTTAGTATCCATATGCCAAATGTCTTAGTCATTAAGTTGCAATAAACAAGCATCATTCTTCTCAAAATGTTATCCATGTATCTTAACCTTTAAGATTCATTTTCACTTATGGATTTTATCCAATGGGTACTACCATCAAGGTCATACCTTATGGTTCACATGGATGTCATTTAGGGTGCAATGGTCATAAACCATAACTCAAAATTTGGTTCCTCATATTCATCTAGATAGTTGACTCATCACATGACCAACTCATCACATAGATAATTGAGGTGTATCTGTCAAGGACATAAGAACTCACAACTCCTTATGATTCTCAATGTCCTTTATTAGTGTGGGGTATTCTTTTATTAAGAAGAATTCAGTTATTTGATAATCATTCTCTAACTCCTTTGAGTATGATTCCTTCTTGATATAGACATCACCATGCCTTAATCATGAGTTCACTATGATACACTATCATAATCACTCATAAGGATCTCAAACATTTGGTCCAAGTATTTCATTCATTGATCTCATCAAGAATTAACACTTTACCAAATTTGCACTTCATCTATGATAATCTTGAATACTTCAAGATATTCATATTGGTATTTCTCTAAACACCATTTGAAGTATTAGCATTTGTTCCAATAGGTATGTAAATACATCACATGTATTATACCTAATAGGATAATCATTCTCCCACTACCTTTAGCGAAGATTGATTAATCATGTCCAAGATATTCATGTCTCTTACTGGTTCTCTAACCAAAAGAGTATAAATTTATCCATCACATGGAAACTAGAAATGAATTTCTCATGATTGATGCTAATTTGATTGTTTGAGTTATCAATAACTTTAGGTATCATTTTATCTTATGCATACCATGTATCACAAGATAAACATGGCATTGCCACAAAGATCATATCTTTAAGATTGAAACATCTCTTTATTGATTGCCATCATTGTCATACAATATGCAAAAATAAAGTGTTTCTGTCTATTGCCAAATATGAAATAGCAGTTCTCAAATCTATTTCGTTCCCTTTAGGCTGAAATAAACTGAAAGGTACTCCTATCTATGGCAGAAACACTTGCTCCAATGATGCGTACTCCTTTCTTGGTCCTTTCACAAAGGCCATCACTTCTTTGTGGATACTGCATATCATATATGACATATCCATATCTTGGTATCATATACCTCTGATAAAGAAGTTGTTCATTTCATGATACCTTAGGTGGAGATCTCCATCCCCTCCTTCATCTTCTTTTGTTCTTCCAGATATAGAGGGAAATTCCCTCATATACCCTTTCCCATGTGCCTTGAGGTTGAAGGCGGCTTGGGCTGTTGACTAGCATTAGAACATTTCTTTGCTTTGCCCTTGCCCTTTCCCTTAAGACTTAGCTTTCATTGATCTCATCAAAGATTAGGGTTAGTCTTTCTTCATATTTGCCTCTACTGTCCTCAACATGTCCAACAACTTTGTCAACGCTTGTCAAAGTTGTAGCTTATCATGAATTGTATGATTCTCGCAACATTTGCAGTATCATACCAATAGCCAACTCTTGGCTCAGAGGGAATCCATCTTAGTCAGGTCTTTCCACATACCCAATCATATTGAGTGTGTGAATACCTTACTGGATCTCCTTCTGTCATGACATATTAGGACAATGTCTTTGAGACATCATATGTCTCATGTTGTCTCTGCAACTCATAGTTCAGAGAACACAACATCAAGCACTCCTCATAAATGTCATCCTCGGTGTGCTTCCACAAGCATACTTTCATCCATTGATGTGGTGGGATCGAGTTCATCTGGTTCTGGTATAATTAGGACTTAGAGCTTTCACTCTTTGATTGAGAACACTTCTCATCATCCTAACCAGTCGTGGAATTATTCTCATTTAATTTGTTGGTCTCAAAGACCGATCACAAATAAAGTGATTATTGTTGATTAACCATTTATTTTGACAAAAGGAAATATATGCAATTTTAGTGCAAAACTCCTTTTGACTTTTTTTTTCCTTTTGACTTATTTGATTGATTTGAAAGGTTGACGATATAAATTAGGCCTTTAATTAATTATCGCTTCCACTATTTTACTTCAAATTGATAGCCCTCACCATCAATTCGGAAGATTGCAACACACAACCTTCTAGTGGGCAAGATCCTGAAATCCTCTAAGTCATGGACCAGCTAGGGCTGTCACCCACAACATAGATCTCTCAGGTAGGCAACTCTTGCCAATTGCATATATGCAATTCTTGATGAATGAACATGCGCAACACCTTGCCCTGAACATTCCTTGCCTCTGGGCTTATACGCTCTAAGAATCACCAGTTAAGTCTAACCCAAAAGCCGACACGGTAAACATGCACCCTGCTTTGGCAGAACCTACATGTCTACCCTTCACACTTCCACAAGATAGACGACACACCACGCTTTGGCGTAACCTATGCTTGGTCGATCGAGTTTTTCATGTGTGCCGCTAATGGAAGGCATATAAGACTTAATATTTTAATGAGGGATTTGATTTTTATATACATATACATATCCAATCACCACAATACATAGTACGTATCATATACATGCTATATCCCATAGAAAACATGCACAATCGATAAAAGCGATGATTATGGCCATCCTAATGTGATTCCTCAAGCCAAGAGGAATCACGGTCATCTAGGTCTACATCACATGTAACCTGTACAAGATGAACTCGGTGCTTTGCCTTTCGAGTAGATCAACTCATCCCATGAATAACTTGCTCATTCTGGCCCGGTCGTCTGGGTGCCACCAGCCGATCGGTTGGCTCCTCCAACCGATCGGTTCTCCTGGTCGTCGTGCATCTCTTCATGGCCGCCACCCACTTGTCTCACTCCTCGAATCGGTCATCAACCGATCGGCTCACTCCTTGAACCGATCGTCTGGAATGTCAACCGATCAGTTCATGCCTTGAACCGATCGTTTCAACTGTCGTCTCCATGTCCTCCGTTCTTTGACATAACAAGAAATAAAATTCTATCCTATTTTACATTATAAAAGAAGAAACCTCGAGTTACATTCGAGGGGAGCAAAGGTAGGAGAGAAATCTCGAATTATTTCAAGTTACATCAGGAAAAGGAGAAGGAAGATCGGTACGCAGACCGAGATGCAAGCAACCACATACAACCATACACAGATAGGGTTTATTGGCCATAACCACGCTATACATCCACCACAAAACTCATTTAAGGGCGACGTGTATCGAGTGCAAATACATATCATATATGTAATTTGGGATTTGTGGATTTAGGATTGGACATGCATAAAGCCAATTTTATTCGCATCGTGTGCAATAAATAAAGGCGACAAACCAAAATCGATCATATCGATATTCCTAAAATATAGAGCAGTTGACGTGGCTCTGATACCACTGTTGGGTTTTAGGGGAGGCAGAGAAGGCAACGTAAACAAAAATTTTCTCCCCCAAACCCAGAACAAGGAAACGCGTCAACGTCTATACAATAGGAAAGGATGGTTTGTGGAATCATACCTTGTCCCGAGGCTTGCCCGACGACAATACCTTGCGGCTTGCACGGTCTTCAACTCCAGTCTTGGACGGTGTCTGTGCAGCCCCTGGTCGCACCGGGACTGACGACTCCTGGTCACACCGGACTGTCGAGTTGACAGTTGTCCTCCTAAGGGTCTGACTGGTTTGTTGTAAATTGTCCGGAAAACACTGGAAGTCGAGTTCCGTTTTCAATTTGATGTGACTGATTTGTTGAAAGTTCGGAAGTTGAATTCCCCAATTTTTCTTGGACTCCCATCCATTTATATACGCTTTCGTAAAATGAATTCTGTGAGAAAGAGGCAGGAAAACTACTTCCCACTCCACCCGCGTCTCGCCCGCTCGCTTGTGCGACGACTGGAGGAGGCGGCTCCCCGGAGAAGACCAACCGTTTGACATTCTTGCCATCCGTCCGTAGCAATATTGTGGTAACAGCCCAACTGACTCTCTCCGTCACCCCCGATACCCTCTCTTCTCCACCACCATCGTCTCTTTCCTGCCTGTGCTCTGATCCTCATCTTATTGAGCAGCGTCCTCGCTCTTGCAGTGACGGCAGCCTTCTATGATCTGTGCGGCCTCGTCAGGACCTGTATCTTGCTTTATCAACGCATATGGCGTGGCGGAGGCGCTGGACGCGGCGGGCAGGACAACCAGATCCAGGCGGGGAAGGGAGGCAGCAACGACATCCAGAACGGCAACCCCTTAGGGATCAACCCGGAGCTGCCCCAATCTGCCGACTTCTCTCTGTCTTCCGAGCGTACGTCGACGATGCTCCACTACCGGTCCAACAGGTCAGCGGCTGACCCGTCGCCTCAGCATCAGAGGGACAGAAGGATATGAATCGGCATGGATCGACCTCCTTGGCAGTCAGAGTACTGCTACCAATGTAATGTTCTGTTAACGCGAATAGGTAGGATATTTGTCTCATACTACTGCAGTTAACGCATTTGAGTTCTTTGTTCAATCCTTTGGTTGTCTGAACTTCCGCCACGGGGATGATCAATACTTTGGTTTGATTGACAAATAACTAAACTCCCAGATTGTGAGTTCCTTTTCTTTGCTTAATGGATTGATTTGCGTATCTTTTGAATTGACCATAACCGTTGACATGGATTTAGCATGGTCTCAAATGTTTCTTTTTTTGCTATGCGTTCAGTAGTTATCAACTGGACTGTCTAGACAGAGACTTCCACAGGTTTTGCTTGATTATCATCCAGAGGGGTGCATTTACTTCGAAGTGGTAATCTACTTCCATGTAGATCCTTGGTGTTTCTGTTTTGATGGCTGAGAGCTAAACCTTCAGCCATTCAGGAGCAATGGAGCATTGACTCTTGTTTTAGTTTTTTCCATTATCATGTTGGACTCCAATTTCCTGGAACTGATTTGTATCTTGAAACATAAATTTACACTATCTATGTTGTTCATGCTATCATTTTGGATTTTACCAATTAACTATTTTCATTTCAATATTGATTTTTATTACACTATATCTTGAAACATAAATTTACACTTTCTATATCTAGATTTTGTGCCAATAGTTACAACAAACCAATCAGATGGAAACTAAGTTTCAGGAAAACTGAAGTTTCAAACCAATCATTTGGAAGTCATTTTCCAGGAACTCAATTTCAGTTTTGGGAAAATGAGTTCCAAGAAAACTGCGTTTACACTGAACCAGTCAGAGCCTAAGCGGAAGAAACCTCCCGCCTCTGAAGTAGTCCACACAGACCACCTGGAACTCCAATGTCCTTGTCCCACAAGGAATTGGAAGGAGTCGCACCCTTCTGTTGACGTACTAGTCTCCAACACACTCTCCTGCTGCTAGTTGCAACTACAGTTGTCTTTCCCTTGTTGCGCCTCTCTTTGCGGGTAGCACTTGCTCGGGCTCTCTCGGTTACCAAAACCAGAGAACGACAACTTTGCAGAGCAACTGGTTGCACTGAGTTTTACTTTGAGAAGTCCCCAATACCCCTATATATAGGAGGGTCATGTAACAGGGTTCTCCATCCCGGGCAATGCGGAACTAAAAGCAGGAGTAGAAGGGTTCGAGATTTTCCACAAAACAACCAACTCGCAACCTAAACCGATCGTTTCACAACTGAAACGGTCGGTTGGGGACCTGAACCGGTCGGTTGACACCTCAACCGATTAGTTGGGACACCTCAACCGGTCGGTTCACAAGTGAACCGGTCGGTTGGTGGTCCTGGTCAGTTCCCGATTGACTTTCCTTCTTTTGTTTCTAATTGGTATCGAATACCAATCCTTGTTCCAATCAAATTGGGCAAGTGAAACGCAAGGAAAATTCTCACCAATCCTACTTTCCCAACTTGCTTGGTTGCACCAGTTGAATCGATCGTTTCAACATTTGAAGCAATCAGTTCACCTTGATCTTGAGCCGATCGGTTCGACACTTGAACCAACCGGTTCACCAAGCTCAGCCGATTGGTTCATCACATGAGCTGATCGATTGGGAGTGCATATTGTGCAGAATCAGTAAATTGTGATTTCAATCAATCTGATACTCCAATCAATGTGTCCAACACCTTGAATATTATCATATTGAGATATCAATTGATTGTGTGTTTAATTGAACTACTAAACTCCTTTAGTAATCAATCTAAACATCATTTGTGGACAAAACTCCTCTTCCAGGTTAAATCCCATGTGTGTGACCCTACAGGTCCATTTCATGTTGGCAGTGAAAGTCCATAACATTTATGACTTCACAAGCAAAGAGCGGTGCCTAGTCACACATCAGTGCTACCCAAGTGAAAGTAGAAAGTTGGAGAACAACTTTCAATCCTACAATCTGTGAATGGTGCTACAATGAATGTATGATTCCTTTGTAAGTGATATCCCGAATGAACTCAAAGCATGGAACAGTCATCCTGTCAACGTTCATTCACTTTCTTGATCTCAGAGTAGATTGGAAGAGATATGTATGACATCAATATCAAATACTGATTCCCACATGCGTGTGCACACCTATTTCAATCCTACTCATCAAGTGGCCTTGGATATCAAACTCCCTTAGGAGGGACAAATCCCATATCTATCACTCACCCCTCAAAAGCCCCATGTGTCAAAGCCACCCAATCATCACCTTTATAACAACCCATGTTTCAGGACTGCGTTTGATGATGTCAAAGTGTGCCCAACGACATGTGTTGAGTGTAGTGATTTCAGGTCAAAGAATCACACTCACCACCATCACTGTGAGTACTGAGTGTGACTACCATGTCATGGTTCCATGTGTCAAACTCACGGTGGGTCTGTCCAATACACTTGTTCTCTAACAAGTACCTATGTGTTTGGTTTGATATCTCTATATCATGACTAATGAGATTCTGTCATCAACCAACACCACAATCTAGTCTTGTGTGTCATTGCTGTCTATCTACCTTCCACAATGACATATGACTAGGGACATAGCAAGAATGTACAAACTCTTAGCATCAACATGATCTCATCGTTCAGGTCATGAACCTGAAGGCATCATTGAGTACTGTCATTCTTTAGACATTCAATCTGTTCTATCACTATCTTATATGACCGAACCAGAAAGAATTGGAAGCTTGCCTTTGATGTTTATCAAATCAATCTTAATGTATCCCACCAATCATCCCATGATTGGCTCTCAGGGCATACATACCAACAATTACTACACCTCCATCAGATGTCACCACCGTTCGTCGGGCGATGGTTACACAGATTTGCCAAATGACGGTTTGTCTGCATCATCAATTGATGGTCCTATAGATTCATCAACCAATGGACTCATCGACTGATGGCCATGAAGACTCATCAACCGATGGTCATGAAAACTCGTCAAGTGATGTTTGTACATGCCTTATCAAGTGATGGCCACCTTAGATCATCATCTGAAGGTCCGAGACAATAGCTACTCAATGACATTACAATCTGATGGTGGTAGTAGCATAATAGTCACTCGAGACCGTTAAGCATGTGACCTAAGGAAGATATCTCGAATTCTTAGGGCGCAAGTAAAGAACCCATGTGTTAGTACCTATAAATAGAAGGCCACCAGCATTGACAGGGGTTCGTGATGCCAAGGACGTCAAAGAACTACTGGAGAAGAAGCTCCCCATTGACCGCCGTCACCTTCATCAGTTGACATCCGAGGATGAGCGTCTGATGAAGTCTACCACTATTTCCACATCGGCCTACACCCTATTCAGATTATACCCTTGATAGAAGGAGGACAAAGATTAGATCATCATCTCTGCCTCGTCAAGCTTGGGAAGGAGAAACTCACCATCAGTTGTGTCTATCCCTTGGTTGTGGTTGGTGTATCCCCTACTTCCTCGACTTGAATCATTCTTCCCCACCTCATTCTTTCATCCTACTTTTCAGTAGTACTTTATGTCCATGACTACATGTAAATCTATAATGTTTCCCATGACCATGAGTGGCTAAACTCATATCTTGGGTTGGGAGTGGTCACTAAGGATCTCCCAACATGTATATGCTTACATCCATTTGAAAATATATGCCCTTAGAAAAGATTATCTCCATTCGCTTGGTCTTAATGCTTCACTTGCATGATTATTTACCATCTTATGAGGTTTGATTGTTAGTGCCTCAAAACAGTAGTACTAACCTTATCCAAGTGTTTTGGGGTTGCATGAATGCATGAGAATGTTGGAATGCTAGATTTAATGATCATATGCTTATCTTAGTGATTTCCATCTTGAGAGAGAGATAACCTTATAATCTTGATCTATACTAAGCTAGAGAGAGGAGGGAATAGACATATAATGATGATTTCTTGCAATCTTATTAAGGGTGTACTATGGGTGTGACTATTGCATGTTGGTGAGAGACATTAGACGGTGAAACCCATTCCAAGTTCCCATCCTTCTTTTATTGCAACACCTCTATTTTTTATTCTAAGTTTTGTTCTCTTTTTTTTTTCTTTCTTGTATTCATTTACTTGTTTCACTTGGTTCAAGTAACATAGTTCCATAAGGACATCATCTTAATGTACCATGTTGGTTGGTGTAAACGAGACAAGACTCTACATTCTTAGAACTTATCCAGACTGCCACTCAAGGTAGAGGTTTAGAGCCCATTGTTGAATTTCTCGATGATGACGATGAAGAGGATGAAGTGAATGAGCTAGCTTTAGTGGCTGCAAGCGAGGACCTCCCATCCATTTCAGATCCATTGAAGAATTTTCTTGAAGAACCTCCAAGTCTTGAACTCAAGTCACTCCCCTAAGGGTTTAAGTATGCATTCCTAGGCTCCAATGAAACCCTCCCGGTGATCATTTCTTCTATTATCTCTCCGGAACAAGAAGATGCATTAATGGCAGTCATAGAGAAGAACACTCAGGCCATTTGATGGTCCATTGCTGATTTTAGGGGTATTGACCCCTCCATTTTTTTAGAAACTTCATTTGGTTGGGCAACAGAGAAGAAAAGAAAATGTCCCTCTTATCCTCGAAGAAGGTCACCACGAGAAAAGATTTGGGTGGTTTGGGTATCAAGGATGTGACAGATTTCAACCAAATGATGAAAAACATCTAGACCTTCAAAATCAAACATGGTAAACCATGGATGAGGGTCATGAGGGACAAATACTACTGAAACAAAAAGTTTACAAGCTCCCCTTGTTTTTCTGCATGGGCTTCATCAAAAGAAATTTGCCTACCATCTATTATACATCATACAAAATCATATGGTTCGGTACTTTCAAAATTTTCATCTTGATGTTCTGTTTCTGGACACCCAAAAAGTCAATAGTATTGACTGGGGTGTCGATACTACTGAGGGCTTATCAGTTAACAATCAAAATCTTCAGAGAAGCGATAGTACCAACTTGGAGAGTCGATAGTATTGAGTTTGTCTTGCTTATGCGAGTGGCTCGTGGATGTAATCTCAGTATTACCGGCTCAGTGTCTCGGTAGTACCGACCTGGGAAAAAATCTGCACACTCCACACACGAGTCAAGGTACTTCTTTTTAGAAAAATAAAAATACAAAGACAACTAAAATGCAAAAATGAACAATAATAAAAGAAAAAAGAAGGTTGGGTTGCCTCCCAACAAGCACCATTGTTTAACGTCCTAGACTAGATGTTCCTAAGATAAAGAAGCTAATGGATCTCCATAAGTTGTACCTCTTCTATTCTGTGCTCCACTCCCAACCATAGTAGTGCTTCAATCTTTGGCCATTAACAAGGAATGACCTAGTCCCATCTAAAATTTTCACTACATCATGGGGAAAAACTTTCTCAATCACAAATGGTCCACTCTATTTGGACCTCAGTTTGCCCGGATGTAACTTAAGTCGGGAATTAAAAAGGAGAACCTTTTGGCCTAGAAGAAACACCCTATTCATGATATGCCTATCATGAATCTTCTTTGTCCTCTCCTTATAAATACTAGAACTTTCATAAGCATCCATCCTAAGCTCTAGTTCATTCAGCTCCAATAGTCTTTTCCTACTCGCTTCATCCAATCCAAAGTTTAATTTTCTCAATGCCCATTATGCCTTATACTCAATCTCTACTGGTAAATGACAAGCACGACCATAAACCAACCTAAAAGGTGTCGTCCCTATAGGTGATTTGTAGGTCGTCCTATATGCCCAAAGAGCGTCATTAAGCACGAAACTCCAATTTTTCCTATTAGTGGAAACTATCCTTTTTAAGATTTTCTTCACTTCTCTATTGGACACCTCCACTTGACCCTGTGTCTAAGGGTGATCATGAGTACCCACTCGGTGTTTCACCCCATATTTTCTAAGTAAGACTCTAAATTGCCTTTTGGTGAAATGTGATCCACCATCACTAATGATCAGTTAGGGGACACCAAACCTACAGAAAATGTTATCCTTCACAAATCTGCACACCACTTGAGCATCATTGATGTGGGTTGGAATTGCTTCCACCCACTTAGATACATAGTCAACCACAAGTAAAATATAAAAGTTAGAATTAGATGACACAAATGGACCCATGAAATCAATGACCTAAAGATCAAAAACCTCAACCTCTTGAAACACATTCAATGGAATCTCATGTCACTTAGAAATGTTACATATACATTGACATGCATCACAATGACAAACGAAATCATATGCATATTTAAACAATGTTGGCCAATAAAAACCACTTTCTAACACTTTGGCCGCTGTCCTAGAGATAGCATGATGCCCTCCCATAGGTAAATAATGGTAGTGTGAAAAATGCTCTCTACCTCACACTCAGGTACACACTTCCTTAAAAGTCCATTCCTACATTGTTTAAGAAGAAGAGGGTCATCCCAAATGTAAAATCTCAATGAGTAAACAATTTCTTCTTTTCTTGATACCCCCAATCTGCAGGCATCTCTTTGCAGGCTAAATAATTAATAATATCTACAAACCATGGATCCTTAGCCTTGATAGAAAAGAGTTTTTCATCTGGAAAATACTCAACAATGAGAATATCTACATCTTTTTCATTCACTCTTTCTAGCCTATATAGGTGATCTTCTACCATGTTTTCCACCCCTTCTTTATCTTTAATTTCTATGTCAAATTCCTATAATAATAAAATCAACCTAATCAATCTAGGTTTTGCATCTTTCTTTTGTAACAAGTATTTGATGGCAGCATGGTCGGTCCAAACAATCACCCTCGCCCCTACTAGGTACTGGCTAAACTTCTCAAGCGCAAAAACAACTATTAAGAGTTCTTTTTCTATGGTTGTATAATTAAGTTGCACATCATTCAAAGTTTTGGATGCACAACATATGACAGTAGGAGCTTTATCTTTGTGTTGACCCAACACATCTCCCACAACATAGTCTGATGCATCACACATCAACTCAAATGGTAGGCTCCAATCAGGAGCCTGCACAATAGGCTCAGATTTTAGCTTCTCCTTTAATATTTCAAAATCATTCAAACATCGACCATCAAAGGAAAATTCAGTGTCTTTCTCCAAAAATTCTGATAAGGGTTTAGCAATTTTTGAAAAATCTTTGATAAACCTACGGTAAAACCCAACATGTCCCAGAAAGCTCCTTACTCCTTTCACCAATGTCTGTGGAGGTAGCTTGGAGATAACTTCTATCATAACCAAGTCTACTTCCATACCCTTGTTGTACACCTTGTGTCCCAGCACTATGCCCTCACTCACCATCATATGGCACTTCTCCCAATCTAAGACTGAGTGTCCTCACACCTTTGTAAAACCTTATCTAAATTGTTCAGGCAATCACTAAATGACTCCCCATACACTGAAAAATCATCCGTAAACACCTCCAAGCACCTCTCTACCATATCAGAGAAGATGGCAAGCATACATTGTTGGAAGGTGGTAGGGGCATCACAAAGGCCGAATGGCATCCAACTATATTCAAACGTGTCGTAAGGACAGGTGAAAGTAGATTTTTCCTAATCCTTTGTCTTGATCAAGATCTAAGGAATACTCATCGAGGTAGCAAAAGTGTGAACAATTGGTGAGTCATTCCAACATCTGATCAATGAAAGGTTGCGGAAAATGATCTTTTAAAGTGACAACATTCAAATGATGATTATCTATGCAAACACGCCACCCCTTCACCAACCTGTTGAAATCAACTCATTAGCTGCATTAGTCGTGACAACGATCCCCCTTTCTTAGGAACTACATGAGTTGGGATAACCCACATAGAATCAGAAATTGCATAAATGATACATGCCAACATGAGCTTTCCCACTTCTTTCTTCACTACCTCAGTCATGATCGGGTTGAGTCACCGTTGAGGTTGAACTATTACTTTAGCTCCTTCTTCCATCTAGATCTTGTGTTGGCACAAACTCGGGGAGATTCCTTTGTTGTATGCTATATACCACCCAAAACATCTCGGTGGTTCTTCTACAAAGCAATCAATTGTTCCTCTTCTTCACAACTCAAGGATGATGATATGATCACCGGGAGCTTTTCTTCTACAGCCAGGAAGACGTACTTCAGATGTGGCAACAACGACTTCAATTCCAACTCAGGAGGGCTTAGCAGAGATGGAACCAATGGTGGGGAAGGTGGTCCCAAGTCTTCAAAATATCTTGTGTAATAGTAGGGTTCAATCTTCAACACCAATACACACTCCTCCAGAGAGAAACTTCATGTGCTGTCATCTACTCTATTCATCAAACATGCTTCCAAAGGTAATTGTGGATATGTTTGCATCAGGGAATTAACAGTGACCTCCTCTATGGTAGTCGGGTCATAGTCTTCTTCTCTATCATCTGGGTAACATATAACTTCTTTCAATGAGATCATCTTGGTGTTTTCAATTATACCAACTACAAGAGTATATTTTTCCACCTTGGTCATCACATGAGCCATGTCGAGAAATGGCTTCCCCAGACATAGAGAAATCTTTCCCTCCATGTGCTACAACATGTTAAACTGTGTTGTATCCCCTCTTTCTTTCGAGTGTTCAGGCATCTTAATTTCAAACTGATCATCATAAGTGCCCATTGTCATATGTCCTCTACCCATTTCAGGATCATGTCAGTTGTGGCTTGGAATGGCCTACCTAGAAAAAGTTTTTTTCATTTATCCTCTTGCATTTCCATTACCACAAAATCCGTAGGGAAAACAAACCTATCCACTTTTACTAGGACATCTTCACAAATGCCATATGGCCTAACCATAGAGTTGTCATCCAATTCAATAGTCATAGCAATTTTTCTCGTCTCCTTAAGACCTAGCTTTTTGAAGGTTGACAAAGGCATGAGGTTGATACTGGCCCCTGAGTCACATAGAGCCTCACCGAACTTGGTCTTTACTATGAAGCACGTGATGTCAAAACTATCGGGATCTTGTCTTTTAGGAGGTATGTTCTCGGGACTTGCTGACGGTCTTTTCTAAAATCTGCTTGATCTGCCGATTAGAGATCTCAACCTGTCCGAATGTCTGCGGGTGGTATGGCGTTGTGACCTTGTGACGCACGTCGTACTTCCGCAAGAGGGATTCAAACTGTTTCTCTACAAATTGAGAACCACCATCACTAATGACGGTCCTCGACACTCCAAACCTTGGAAAGATAATCTTAGTAAAAAGCTTTATTATTGTTTAACATCGCACATAATGGTGGGCACTGCTTCAACCCACTTAGATACGTAATCAACCGCAACCAAGATATATTTAAAACCATAGGAAGAAGGGAAGGGCCCCATATAATCTATACCCCAAACATCAAAGATCTCAACCTCGATCCAATTCAAAAGTGAGATCTAAGAAACAAGGTCTCAACAAGATGAATGTGGTTGAAATGTGAATGTTGAGATCAATGTGTGGGAAGACGAAAAATATTGCTTAAGAAATGACTATATTAGGAATCAAGGGGGATGGCAAGCATTGAGGACAAGTTGTGTGAGGGACGACTCAGGTGGTATGTACATGTACAATGTAGACCGACATTTGTGCCTATATGAAACAATGTTATTGAGTCGAGCACAATTAATAGAAGAAGAGAAAGACCTAAAGTAACATCAGAAGAGTTTATAAACAATGATTTTGGATATTTACATCTTGATCAAAATATAACCCATGATAGAGTTGAATGAAAAAAAATGATCTATGTAGCCGATCCCAACATGGTTGGGACTGAGGCTTAGATGATGATGATTTCGACTATGGATCTTCTAGGTTCTATCTCATAAGGTTCTAAATCTTCATTAGAATTTGATGTATTTGGGATATTCTCTAAAATTTCATTTGAAGGATTAGATAATTTTTCTAAGGGAGTTTTCATAGGAAAGATATGCTTAAAAATTCAGCATTTTTAGATTCTACAACATTGTTGCTACTTCTAATAACCAAGAATCTATATGCATAGGTTCTCCACATACCCAATGAGCTTGAGCACATGAGGACCTACCAGATCTCCTTCTGATTACATTTGAATAGTGCCTTAGATACATTATATCTCTCTTATCTTTCCTGATCTTGGTGTTGGTAAGGTATGCCCATAGAGCCAATCATGTGATGATTGACATGGCACATATTAGAAAAGGATTGGATTAATACTTATAAAGGCAAGCTTCCAATTCATTATGTGCCATGCAATTATGAGATAATGAGGAAACATGATGAATGTATAAAAATTGATAATACTCAATGATGTATCTCTTAAAGTACGTGACTTGGAGAATGAGATCATATGAATGCTAAGAGTATGTAAATTCTTATTATTATGTCCCTAGTCGGTTGTTACTATGGAAGGTAGATAGACACTAGTAACACATAATACTGGAGTGTGGGTTGGTTGATGAAAGAATCTCATTTGTCATGATATGGCAATATCAAGCCAAGCGCATAAATGCATGTTAGGGAACAGTGTATCCTTGCGAGTGACACATGGAAACCATCATTGGTGGTCATAGTCATCTCTCATAGTGAAGGTGGTAATTGTGACTCTTAGACCTAAAATCACTACACTCATCACATGTCATAGGGTATACTTTGACATCATCAAACATAATCCTAAAATATGGGTTGTCAAAACGGTGATGATTGGGTAGCTTTGACACATGGGGACTAACTATGAGTGATAGAAATGGGATTTTTCCCTCCTACAAGAGTTTGATATCATGGCCACTTGATAAGCGAGACTAAGAAATACATGCGCATGCACATGTGAATCAATTATCATATGGAGGTCACATTATCTCAAATAGTCTGCTATTGGTTCAAGAAACATGAGTTGAACATTTAGAGGATGAAAATTCCATGCCTCAAGTTCACTCCAAATATCAGAGACAGAGAAATTATACAATCACTACAACACCTTACACAGATTGTAGGTTGAAGTTGTTCTCCAACTTTCCATTCACTTGGGTAGCACTAATTTGTGACTAGGCACTACTCACTAGTTGTGATGTCATAAGTTAGTTATGGACATTCACTACCAACATGATATGTGACCTATAGGGTAACACACATAGGAACTCATCTAGAAGAGGAGCTTAATCTTGAATGATGATTGGATTGATTACTAAAGTGCTTAGGTACTCAATTCATGGAACGGATTAGCCAACTGCACCCCAGTTGATCATCTCATAGGGTGAGAAAATCATTTGGAGTGCCAAACAATCGGCTCAAATGTTGAGACGGGAGTTTGGATTGTCAGACTGATCGAAAATTGAATTGGCTAAGTTTTGCCCAAATTGAGGTGTGAACCGATCGCTTCATTCTGTTGAACTGACCATCTTGGCTTGGATCACTAGATGTCCATCTAGGTGAGTGAGATGACCATCTCACATGTGTGAGATCACTCAATTTGTGGGAAATTCAATTGCATTAAGGAATTAGTTCTGACGTCATGTCATGCATTAATTAGATTTGAATTCCCAAATTTATATGTGATTGAGTAACATGGAAGAACAAACGTCTAGTTGTTCCAGATAACCATCTTTCATGTGAGACGACCATTTTGGTTGCAAAATGGCCATTTTGGATCTCATTGGTTGCAAAAATTCAAGATCTTCTAGTCCCTTCCACTCTCATAGATCCCAGACAGATTGGGAACCCTGGTCTAAATCCTGTCTATAAATAGACAGGTACTGGGGGATTCCCAACACACACAATTGAGAATCAGTTTCTCTGACAATTTTTTTCCTCTATGGTTGTGGTAACCAAGAGAGCTCAAGCAAGTTCTACCCTATTAGGGAGGGATAGATACGGAAGAGAACAATTGAGGATCATTGTTGTAGGAGAGCAAGTTGGTGACTAGTACTCCAATGGGAGAGATGACTCGTTCATGTTCATTCCAGCAGGATGACTTGAGTTCTAGTTGGTCTGTGTGGACTACTCTAGCGGTAGGATTCCTTTGGCTTCTACTAGGAGAGAAACATTAGACTGTAGTCTGTGGCGAGACTACATGAGCCACTACAAAAGCTAATCCAGTTCCCCGTCTATGGCGAGACTGTAGAAGTCTCCACAGAAGCAGTAAGTCTTTCATCCGTGGTGAAGACTAGAAGATGCACACACATCATCTAAGAGGAACTAGAAGATAGTTGCAACTATAACGATTTGTAGTCACTAGACTTGCTCCAAGATCATGTATAAACTCGTGAAACCATCCTTCCTATTTCATAGAAGTTGGTGCGGTCTTGCTGTTTTTGAAATATAGATATATAGAATTTTTGTTTCCGCTACCTTACTATGTGCCTGTATATCCCAACACTTGGAACATGTTCTTAAGATGTGTGACCATCTCAATAACATCCAATTTATCATGTTGTCTTTACAACTCATAGTTTGTAGAGCACAATGTTAGGCTTTTGACATCCACATAATTTTCGATATGCTTCTTGTACGCATCCCTGTCAGCCTTAGGTGCATTGAGAAGAGGTTCATCTGGCTCAGGTGTCTCCAGGACATAGAGATTTTGCTCCTGTTTGAGAATTAATTCTCAGTGTCCTGAACCAATTGTGGAAGTTATTCCCATTCAACTTGTCCTTCTCAAGGACTGATTGCTAAGAAAAGTTGTTGTTGTGTGTTGCCATTTGATTCTACAAAATAAGATGCAATTTTGTTAAAAACTCTTTTTTTATTTGATTTGATTTGTAAAATTTGATGATATTCAATAGGGTCTTTAATTAATTATTTCTCCCACTATTTTTTTTCAGATTGATAGTCCTCACATATCAATTCAGAAGATTACAACATAGAACCTTCCAATGAGGCAAGATCCAAAATAATTCAACTATTATCCAACCAATGCCAGCGTCCATAGTCAATTATTAAGGTAGACAACATTTGTCAATTGCATCATATGCAATTCTTGGATAGAGTGATATGCACAACTCCTTGACATACTCATTTGCATGCCTCTCGTGCTTAATCTCATTAAGTATGCTTAGTAAGCCCGACCTAAAAGCCAACAGGATAATAATGCACCCCACCTGGCAGTCTTACATTAACCATCATACTCCCACGATATAGAGAGTGCACCACTCTTGGGGTGCCCATGCTTTGTCGTTCAAGCTTTTCATGTGTGTGTCTTATGGAAAGAATCTAAGACTTAATATGTTATTTGAAGGAGTTTTGTAGAAATAAATACATATACTTTATTCAATCATCACATACATATAGTATATATCATATACATGCTATATCCCACAATGTAAACATGCAATATAGAACATTAGTGATGGCTATGGCCATATCTATTGTGATTCCTTAGATCCACAAGGAATTACTACCACCTAGGTCTACAACACATGCATGAACTTATTGTTGGTGTATATTTGTGCTTGCCAATCCGAGTTGATCCGTTCAACCCTTCAATCGGTCAGCTTGCCTCTTGGTCAGTGGGGTGGTTGTCTGGCCTCCCATCCAAGCAATGTTTGGACACCTCCAAACTTTTGGTTGGGCCCCACCAACCAGTCAGTTCACTCTTCTATAGTCTTCCCTCCTCGGTCCTCCATTCCATCGACTCATCACGTGAAATAGTTGGCTCACTTGATGTTGACCATCAATGTCATCGTTGTAAGAATAGAAACTATCCTATTACTATTAAACTTATTACATGGTAATGAGAAACCTTGAGTTACATTCAAGGGGAGTAAAGGTAGGAAAGAATAATACTTTTACATTAGGAAGAAGAAGGGAGAGTCTCAGTATGCAAACCGAAATAAAACATGCATAAAAGAAATCATCCAACCACACACAAATATTAGATTTATTGGCCATAACCATGTTACACATCCACCATCAAAACTTACTTTTAGGGAAATGTGAATAAACTGTGCATGCGCACACGTGTGAGCGTGCCCGCGCACACACACACACACATACACACACACACACACACACACACACACACACATATATATATATATATATATATATATGCACACACACACACACACACACATATATATATATATATATATATATATATATATATATATATATATATATATATATATATATATGCACACACACACACACACACACACACACACACACACACATATATATATATATATATATATATATATATATATATATATATATATATATGTGTGTGTGTGTGTGTGTGTGTGTGTGTGTGTGTGTGTCTAAGTTTGGGATTATATGTGGTCTTTGATCAGATATTCACATTAAGCAGTTTAAGTATTTACATTGTATGTAATAAATAAATGATGAAACCAAAAATCTGATCATATCGATTATCCCAAAACACAGTAAGTTGACGTGGCTCTGATACCGCTATTGGGAAATATGAGCATAGAGTAGGTAGTGGAAATATATCTATCCATATTTCCCAGAACAACAAAATTGTGTCAATAACAATGTAGTGGAAAGGATGGTTTCAACGAGCTAAGACCTATCCTGGAGCAAGTCCAGCAAAGATTCTCGATGCAGTAGTTATGCAACTATCTTCTAGTTGCATTGGGACCGTGTCTGCAACATCTCTCAGTCTCCACCATGGATAGCAGACTGACATTGTCCTCCTAGAGGTAGAAAATAGCCTCCTTGCCTCTATGGAAGTCCACACAGACCGCCTAGAACTCCTGTCATTCTAGTAGAACTGACAAGAAGGAGTTGCCCCTCCTGTTGGTGTACTAGTCACCAACTTGCTTTCCCTCAATTGTTCTCCCTTGATATCCCTCCCGTTATCGGGTAGGACTTGATTGGACTCTCTATAGGTTACCACAACTAGATAGTACAACAATTGTCATGTGAAATTGAGTTGTGTCTCTAGGAAGCCCCCAATACCCCTCTATTTATAGGATAGACAGGGTTAGGGTTTTCAATCTATGTGGGAGTGGAAGGGACCAGAATCTCACGAATTTTCTCAACCCACGATAGGTGAAACAAACAGTTCACTGGTAAACCAATCAGTTGGCATGTGAGCCGACCATTTCACCTAGTGAATCAGTCATTTCATCATGTTTCCCAATCGCAATTGTATTGGCAATTAATATCTAATGTAATGCACAACATGACGTCGACACAAATCCTTGAGTCAATCAAATTAATTCTCCAACCGCTTGGTTCATAACCTGAGCTGGCCAGCTCATGAATCTGAGTCGATCGATTCACTTCCTTAACCGATCGATTCACTATCTAGAATTTCCAAACTTAGTTCCATTGATCTGACACATTGAAATGATCGATTCAAAACTTGAACCACTCGGTTCAATTGTCCAGAATTTTCAACCAATATTGTTTAAATTGAATACCTAAACACTTTTGTAATCAATTTAATTATCATTCATGATTAAAACCCTCTTCTAGGTGCATCTTGTGTGTGTGACCCCATAGGTTCCATGTTATGTTGGCAGTGAATGCCCATAATTTATTTATGACATCAAAAGCAAAGAGCGGTGCCTAATCATACATCACTGCTACCCAAATAATCAGGAAAGTTGGAGAACAACTTCAACCTGCGATCTGTGTTAGATGTTATAGTGAATGTATAATTCCTTTATCTCTTATATTCAGAATGAAATTGAGGCATGGAATGTCATCCTCTCAATGTTCAATCCATGTTCCTTGATCTAGAGCAGATTGTTTGATATATATATGTGACCTCATTATCATATATTGATTTACATGTCCATGCACATGCTTCTCTCTATCTCGTTTATTAAGTGGATTTGATATCATACTCTAGTAGGAGGGACATATCCCATCTACATCACTCATAGTCATACCCATGTGTCACAACATATCCAATCATCACCTTTATGGAAACTCTTATTCATGATCACATTGGATGATGTCAAAACATACCGAACGACATGTGATGAGTGTAGTAACTCCAGGTCTAAGAACCATAGTCACCACTTTCACTATGAAAGATGATTATGATCATGATTTATGGTTTCCATGTGTCAATATCAAGGTGTCTCTATCCGATACACTGTTCTCTAGTAAGTATCTATGTGCTTGGTTTGATATCACATATCATGACTGATGAGATTCTATCATCAACCAACACACACTCCAGACTTTAGTGTTATTGTTTTCTATTTGCCTTCTACAGTAACATTCGACTAGGGACATAATAAGAGTATACATATTCTTAACATCCATATGATCTCATTGTTCAAGTCACGTACTTGAAGACATACCTCATTGAGTAATTATCATTCTTTAGACATTCACTATGTTTCCTCATTATCTCATAATTGAGTGAAACTAAATGAATTAGAAGTTTGCCTTTATTATTAATCAAATCCTTTTAAGATATGACAACGCAATCATCATATGATTGGATCTCCAGGCATACATACCAATAAGCATGACCAACTTTGTCCTCAAGGGGTGTTTGTCTTCCACCAAGCAAGAGGGTCAAACCTATCAGGCAACAAGAAGGAGATAAAGGAGTGGAAAGAGTTCATTTGGGAGATATGAGAGGAGCATGTAAGGATGGGATGAGAGAGGAAGGTGGTTGAGGGTTGAAGACATGATTTCCATGTGTCAAAAGGTTGAAAACTCCCATTCATGCAAAATAGATCTTCCATCGGTTCTCAACCTAGGAGAACCATTGGTTGGTAACCTAGGTGAACCATCGAGTTGTGTCATTAGAAGAGCCATAAGATCATGCCCATGATTAGCCACTTAAGAAAAACCTAATCCACCATCACTTGGTGCACACTATATGGAAAACCATCATTTTTTGAACCTCAAGAGAAAATTGTCGAATTGGGTACTAAGGTGAGAAACCTTAGGCCCTCAACCCTAAGTAGGAAATGCTACACATCGGATGGTGAAACTAGGTGTTCAAAGATGAAAATATATCAAATATGTTAAGAAAATTTATGAAGCACAACATTCATGTGTGAAAATTACAACTAAAACCCTAGATATGGAAAATTTTCATAAAATACATACAAGCACATAAATTGGAAGACTCAATTAAACAATGTCCAAACTAGACCAAACTTGAAACTTAGCTTAGTTTCATGATATCAAATCTTATATTAGGATTTTATTAAGGAATTAAGTACCCAATTAGATTAAGAAAGCATGTTTAAGCCTTAAGAAAGACATGGTTCTTGTAGTGACATATATTTCAAGCTACAATTAGCATAGTCTTCCCTTGGTACACAGGCCACAACACTAGAAAATTAGGGTATTCAACCCTATAAACCAAGGTACAACAACAACTGTCCTCAATCACATCACATATACATGTTCATTCATCCAATATAAAACCTATACTGTTCTCCAAAACCTTGGGATCAATATGGAAAGGAAATACCCTCACTGCACACACATATACTCAATAGTATATGACTCTGAGTTCCCCTTCAGGAATACTCGTTTCCCTATCTAGCAAGTTATGATACTAGAATAGTTCTATGGCTTAGGACACTGCATCATTAGGGTTTCACTTGATTAGTTATTGCCAATTGGGTGAGTTCAAGCTACATCAATTAAGTTACATACAAACCCTAAATCATTTCTACAAAATGTTGGTATATAACAATTCCAGAAGATATAAATGTATGAGACATATTCCTTATCACAACATCATAGGGTACTAGTTCATCGTCACCAATGTAAAGACTATATTTCTAGCAGGGCTCAAAACACATGCCCAAAATCCATTTCGGACAAAACAAAATTACTTCCTCAAATGTATCATCATCACTTCATGTCATGGAGAGGGCTCAACATAACATACTTATTACCTTAAAACCCACCATCATGGTTCATCAAATCATAAGGAATGACAACTCCAAGAGTAACATAACATAGATATTTTTAGCAATTTCTATTGTGTCTATTCATCATTTCAACATTAGAGGAAGGTAAAGGTATTAAACTATCACCAACTAATCATTACCAAAATGATTCAACAATTCAGATTGAATATACACCACAAATCAACATTGATAGATAAACCATTAGTTCTTTATCACACTAGGAAGCACATGTATAAACCATTATTTCGTTGGCTCATTTAAGCAAACATTAGGGAAACCATCATCTCATTTTCTCTCATAGATAACTCATGAGTTCCTTTAATAATGATAGCAATACCATCAGTTCATTCTTATACTATATCAAAAACATAGATTCTTACACCAAGAATCTCGATTGATTATTGATATATTTAAAAAAAAACCATTAGATGACTGAAGCACTTAGCCAAAAGAATTACCATCGGGTCATTCATAAACTCAATCCAATATAATACCATCAATTGATTTTCATCCATGGAAAAAGGAATCCTTTGGTGTAAGGACAACAAAACCATAGAATTATATGTTAGATAAAACATCATTATATTCATCAAGTAAACCCATCACTTCATTGATACACTTGAAAAAAAGCCATTGAATTAGTAGTATACTTATCCAAGAGAAAGACCATCAACCCATCAGGATACTTAGCCAAAATCAAAACCATTGAATCATGGTCACTAGAAAGATTGTCAGTTCCCATAAACATTAGTTTCCATATAAGAAAAACCATCGATATCATATTAAGTATAACCATCAAATCATATACCTAGTAAAGCCATCGTTTCTTGAGCTTAGTTGATTAATAATCTCATATAGTAATTAAAGACATCGGTTGCAAACAACAGACAAACCATAAATTCCTTACATCAAGAGAAAGCATTTCTTTTCACTAAGTAAAACCATCATTTGATTTGCTAGGTAAACTATTGTTGGATATTCTAGGTAAACCATCATTTTCGAGCAATGGGTAAGCCATCAATTGTTGATTTAAGTAAAAATTAGTTCTTCTACACTAACTACAAACCATTCTTTCAAGTGTTAAGTAAATCCATCTTACCTCATGAGAACATTAATTTAGGTATCCAATATGACTCTTGATTTATAGATGGAGTGTAACCATGGATTCTCAAGCTAAGAAAAACAATCCACTACTACAGAAATAATATTTGGCGTCAGTTATTTAAGGCCTAAGGTGTCGATTTCTAAGCGACACCTAAGTGGGTGCTGCTAAAAGTCGACACCTTCAGCGTCGGTCCCCCAACCGACACCATAAACCTTCCTGCCACCAAAAATGCACCAACAAGGGGACTATCTACGCCGGTTCTTAAAGAAAACTGACACGATAACCTTATTATAAACATCATTTTTTAATTAACAACCGACGCCATACCCCTTCTTGCCACCAAAAAGGCACCAGCAAGGGCATCATCAACATCAGCTTTATATAGGTAACCGACGCCATATCCACAGCCACAACGACTGTGCTACCCAGCACGGCCGTGGTACGTGGCCAGAATCTACTAATAACCAAAACCATCGGCGTCAATTTTTATACTAATAATAGATGCCATATCCCCTGCCACCACGGTCGTGCGTCAGTTTCACAGATAACCGATGCCAGAAGGGGATAAAGATGTTGGATTTACACTAACAACCAACGCCTATGTCTTTTGTTGTTGATTTTACACAAATAACCGATGCCTATGTTCTGATTTTTTTTCTTATCAATTTGTAGGCATGTTGTATGGCTGGTCAACAGGATGCAGAACCTGCAGTTCAGTTCTGAACTGCAAGTTTACAACATCCATTGATATTAGCCAACAATAGGCCACAAACCTGCAAAATTAACAAGATTGACAATATTATATATTTATCATGTGAGTCACACACATGTATAACCACATTTAATTCATATTATTTTTCATCACACATGTAGAAACCATTAGTTCCATTTTGAATTTCCTCCATTTTCACACACATTTAGCAACCTGTAGTTCCATTCATTTCATCTCTTTTCACATTCAGACACATGTAGAAACATTCATGTATTGATCATCTTCACATTCACACATATGGCAATTCATAAAAAGTCATTCACATTCACACAAAAATAATTATGAGAACAAAGTTTAGAAATACCATTCTTTATTCATCATCGTCATTATCCCAATTATATTTAAAAATTCCCACTACTTGTAGGGCTTCTGCCCATTGTTCTCTTACATCATTTAACTCATCCATCGTATAGGGAGTATGTACATCTAATAACTTTTCACCTGTAGTAAAGTCATTTTTAAACTCCTACAAAGAGAATGATGTATATATAATTAATAATATATAATAAGATTGATATATTTCATATTATCTAATGAGACTATATATAATATCTGGTGTATGGTATCGATTTCTATTGCGGCATGTTCGATAATTATGCTCATAAATCACATCACATAGTATCCACATGCCCAATCGTTGTCTTTTGTATCACACTATAAATTGAAACATACAAAATATTCAAAAATATAAATAAGCACAGTTCACATAATTAATATATACATTGGAGTGGGAAATTACTTTCACATTCTGCCAAGTTAGTGGCTAGTTCTTTTTCTTGGAGACCTTTCCTCCAACTTTTGCGTACTCTTGTAAAGCCCTACATGTTAATATAACACATTAATATGCATAATTAAATAGTAATG
Source organism: Alisma plantago-aquatica (assembly GCA_963693085.1). Lineage (NCBI taxonomy): Eukaryota > Viridiplantae > Streptophyta > Magnoliopsida > Alismatales > Alismataceae > Alisma > Alisma plantago-aquatica. The sequence goes on from OY856412.1 coordinate 1,250,689,058, forward strand.
TAATAACATATGTTAATGGATATAAAAATATGAAATATTTCTCACAGGAATAATGGTCTTTTCATTGCGTGTTCATGTATATTGAATTCCTTCCCCACAGGATCTAGATAATAGACAGTGAACGTCTCGGGGACAATAATTAGTAACTCCAAAATGCTTATCCCTAGAGGTAAGAAATTTATAAATTAATAACTCAAAAGTCACAATAAAAATGTAATTTTCTTAAGTCCAAATTATAAGCAAAGTAAACTTACCCGATATTGAATGGAACTATTATCACAGTCTTCTTATTTTTACTAAAATATTTAAAAACATCACAGCAATATGAAGTAACTGACTTAGGGCTTTTAACTACAAGACTAATCAAAGATGGAACCAAAAATCCCACATGGAGAAATGCAAAATCTATACATAGTGTGTGTAAGTGGTTGCAAAACATGTATTATGCATGCATTAATCTATAAGAAACCAGATCACCGTATATAAAACAAGGTATATTGATGTATAAGCAAGATCTCATCATATCCATAGCTCTATCACAGATGTGTTCAGCCAATCATAACGAAATAACTCCAAAATATATTGTATAAATATCTTGTTATCGTATGATTGACCTGCATTAATACATATGCATTAATACGTATGCAAAACTTGTATTATGTATGCATTAATATGTATGCAAAAATTTGTTAAATAGATTGTTATCGTATGATTGCCTACAACTTTCTTCGGAATAGTAACATTTATAGGGCAATTTGGATCATGTTTGCCTATCCAATCTGCCATACCCCTACAATTAGGACCTAACGAGGCATGTAGGTCCCTTGGAAGCCAACTTGGTACTTCAGGAGGTGTAGGTGGAGGCCGAGATGTAGCGGGTGTCTTCCTTTTGACATGTATATATGATTTCATATCAATTGACTCATATATATGTACACACTAACAAATTAAAGTAATGTAAACTTAGCATATAATATTAGTATAGACGACATCCGCTTTGGGCCATAATATCATTCCGCCTTCTGCCTCACCAAGCATTTCAGAATATGGGTGGGCATATGACAATGTAAGATCCCTCCATTTGGGGACCACACTTATCGAGCTCACACAAACCACACCATCTGGTACTGGAGTCCCATGAAACATTTCCCATGGAAGGGGTGGGTAAGACGACGCCTCTGCAATGACATATTCTTGACTTTTTAGACGGCATGGCTTCAACCCCTACAAATTTACGTAAAGAATGTTATATGAATATATACACAAACTCCCAACCTCTGCAAAGACTAGCTACTATGTCATAAAAATACTTATAGAGGATGTACTAGGTGGTGGGTCTACATGATTACTCCCAACCTCTACAGTAGGAGTAATAGAAGCGCGACACATCACATATATCGTCTGAGTGGTCATCTGAGATGCATGCCCCTTCACCATTGCTTCTTGGAATTTCCTCTCAATTAATTCATCTACCTATACATGGATAAAAGAAACTCTAGCTATCGATTATTGAAGTCTATTTTGCAATAACATTCTAAAAAAAGAATAGGTTACCTCAACTTGTGAAAGTCCCACTTTTAGGACAGGTTTGTGCTGGGATGGCCCAAAGAACGCTTTGATGCCCACACCAGCGCCTGCACCCCTAACACGTCTAGGATGCTCTGGGTTACCCAGGACAATTGTCAATTTATCCCTTGTGCCCTCAGGGATGAACTTGCCTTTATTCCTCTGCTCGTGCAGCTCCCGCTAATCGCCATCAATAGAAATTGGTAAGTAAATATAACAATAATCAATATCGATCGATTGATCTAAGAGTTGAAATTTACCATTTTTGTAGCCGCCTCAGCAGTTGTGGGCTTTGTTATATCTCCCTTCTTATCCCCCCCCAGCTATCCACATAGCATGGTGAGGCAGAGGTGCGGGACCAATAGTAGAGGACTCCTGAGTAGCAGCAGACTGAGCAGTAGACTGAGCAGTATACTCATCATGTAGTCTTTGGTGAACGCCTGCATAGCCTCTTGGACCCATTGTGTGGTCATCACATTCAGTGCATGCCTTTCTCTTTGAGCACCATTGATAGCCTTGTTAGTAAGCGCATTGATTTGGTTAGTAACACTAAAGGTTAATCTTGAATAGGTGAATACATAAGAACGTATATTAATTAAATTGGGAGTGGCGCTTAATACCTCGAATTAATCTATTTTTCTTTGGGTAACAAACTCCTCCCAGTCTTTGGGGTCCAGATAGTTCCATTGATTAGGGGTTGCCTTCTTCCTAAATTTATTTTTTAAAGAGAATACAAACAAAAATTATTAGTGTAGAGTTAGTAAAAAAGTGATCAATGTCTAGAATCGGAAATCAATCAAGAACCTCTTCTCAGCATCACGTATGTAATCTCAGGTGAGATTTGTCCTATAGTTCCTTAGGACCCTCCCACAGTGTTGCATCATGCATTAACGATGCAACTTTCCATCCAGATCAAATATACTCTACAAAATTGAATTGCTATTAACTAGTATCCTAAAAATTAGTAATCTACAAAAATAGAGTTGTAAATAATGATAACTCACACATAGTTCCTTCCAGATTAACTCTTTCTTCCCTTTAGGAACTTTATGCCAGGATTCAAAAATAGGACTATAATGGCTATGAGTAAGAACCCCAAGATATGAAATAAATTAGTTGCGGTTCACTCCAAATGGATTTCCTGCATGATTGAAATCCACAACCAGTTTGGGTCCATTACCCATTTGCTGTAGTAACTTGTTCATCATTGTGATGCCCCTCACTTTCTCAAAAAAAATTGCTTCTCATCAAGTGCCCCAATTTCTTCAGGGGGTACATCACCAACCTAAAATTTGACCCAAAAAATACACTTACAGGATATAACTATAAATGTGAGGCGGGATATATTTTTAAAACTTACATTGTGAGGCAGCACATTGACATCCTCACCCTCACAGTAATCATCAGCACGGTCATCATATGAATTCTCAGCCATCTAAAAGTTCACATTCATATTGTAAAGTTCACATTGTAAAGTAATTCACATTGTAAAGTTCACATTGTAAAGTAATCGACAGTCCCAAACTAGGGACTATCCAAGATTTACTCCTAATGAGTAAATATTGGACGGGTTTCTCATCCAATAAATACATGTGTTGTCATTCTTATATATAATAAATGTGTATCACCTATCACATTCTTGAACACCTAATCTCACTAGTAAGTGTATAATGTGTATTGGGTTTTCAAGAAAATTTCAGCAACATTTCCCCACTGTTCTCCAAGTACATATGTACTTAGAGAAAAAATGGGGAAATGCTACTGAAATTTTCTTGAAAACCCAATACACATTATACACTTACATCCTAAGTGAGATTAGGTGTTGAAGAACAGTCCCAAACCGGGAACTATCCAAGATTTACTCCTAATGAGTAAATCTTGGATGGATTTCTAGGCCAACAAATACATGTGTTGTATAATGTGTACCACCTATCCCATTCTTGAACACCTAATATCACTAGTAAGTGTATAATGTGTATTGAGTTTTCAAGAAACTTTCAGCAGCATTTCCCCGCTGTTCTCCAAGCACATATGTAATTAGAGAACAAACGGGGAAATGTTGCTGAAATTTTCTTGAAAACCCAATACACATTATACACTTACATCCTAAGTGAGATTAGGTGTTGAAGAACAGTCCCGAACTGGGGACTATCCAAGAGTTACTCCTAATGAGTCAATATTGGATAGGTTTCTAGGCCAACAAAATATAACGCCAGTCCCTTGTTCACAACCCCATTCAACACACAATTTTCTTATAAAAACACTTGTGGATATCCATAACAACATATCAATGATTCCTAAATTAATCAATGTATTATTTTATATATAACACAGATTTGGTGGGTATAACATAGCAAAAAACTCAACATGTCACAACAGAAACATGTCCTTAACCTAATATACAAATATTTGTAACATAACTCATTAGGAAGAGAGACCATGAAACACCATGCATTGATTTGAAGTTTTCTTTCCCATCTAAGGTTATTTGCAATTTCATACTTATTTCATTATCATTATTTCTAGTATTTCTACTTGAATTGCATATATAATCAATTTCATATAGATAACTACCACATTATGTTACTAATCATTACTTCATATTATGTCCTATGTAATTTTTACTTAAATAGGAATATGTCCATTTCTCTCCAAATGATACATTAATAGATTATGAATGTTTAGATGCATTTATACTATCAATTCCTAGGGTTTACTTTTTTACAGTAGCAAAATATAATAGGGGTTATTTTCATCATTTTGTTACTAAAAATTGCATGTCTCTATGTAACTTCCATAAATAAACTATTATATATTAATATGATACTTTAATTGGTTGTGTTCATAGAGTCCATTTTAGGGTCTGGACAAAGGTCGACAGTTCTACCAAATAGATCTTCTATTTTTGAGGCAATACATATAGTATAAAGGTGAAAAAAAGCAGATTGAAGATATAATCATTTTAGAAATAGAAGACCCACATGTGAGTTAAGTTTGAGATATCAATGTATCTTTAATACGCATGATTCAAGGTTCAAAGCACATAATCAAATCAAATTAGGATGCTAGAATGGACAAATTTGAATCTTATTTCAACATGCATCAAAATTTACTGAATTAGGTCAAGCATGAGGATTAGAAGCACAAATATATGCAAGCACAAGATTTGTTCATATCCTAGGTTGATTTACAATAGAAACATCTAAATAAGTAAACTCAAAGCATTAGGAGCAAGCGGAGGGTAGGGAGCAGGGGGGCTGACTTTGGGCGGCAGAGGGAAAGGAGCAGGTAGAGGAGGATGAGTAGGTCACAGCTGGGAGCCGATGGTAGCGAGCAGGGAGCCGGCGAGCACAGTGGCGGCGAGCAAGGAGAAGGGAGGTGGCGAGTAGGGAGCTGGTGAGCACAACGTCGACGGCGGCGAGCAGGGAGAAGGGCGGCGGTGGTGGCGAGCAAGAGAAGGAGAGGCGCAGTGGTGGTGAGCACGTAGCAGCAGGGAGCGGTGGGCGGCGATGCATAACGAATCGCCATACCTATTCTTGTGGGGATGAAATAGAGAAAGGGGAAGAGTCAGCTTCACATTGGTGCTATTAAGTTAACCATCAACGTCATTTATTAAAAGCACCGACGCTTATAACAATAGGCATCAGTTACCAAAAAAAAACTGACACCTCTTCTCAATGATAGTTGTCAGTTTCAAAATGAAAAACTGACATCTATATACATATGTTGATAAAAAAAGGTTCTCAAATTCTGACCATAGTCATCAGTTGCCGTAGAAAACCGACACCACAGGGGGTGAAAATTTTTGCAGGGACAATGTGAGAAAACACATAGGCGTCAGTTATTGCAAGAAAAATGATGATAAAAATGGGCCCAATTTCTGTCTCGCGAAAAACCTTTAGTCGTTGGTTGGTTTGTTAACAACCTACGCCATATGTTAAATTTTGGAGGAATTTTTTTCATTGAAAATTTGGATTTGGCGGTCAATTTTGGGTGTCAGTTTCTTATTGAGGAACCGACGCTAAATAAAAAGTGATACCCGTGTCTGGCCACTCCCCACAGATATATGTCATTTTTGTATTCAACCAATGTTGTAGGATTTAGGCATCAGTTTCTGGTAACAACTGATGCCTGTAAATGTGACGTTATAAGTCATTTCTGTAGTATCATTTCACTTACTAGTGAAACTATCGATTTTTTGATACACAAGTGAAACCATAAAATACAGATACTAAGTGTAAACCATTGTTTACCATGAGGAGTCAAACCATCAATTCAAGATTCAAGTTAGAAATCAATTCATTCTACTTAAGGAGAATCCATTGTTTCTACACTCAAGGAAACCATCAGTTCATAGACTTGCAAGATTTAGGTATCTTACTTTCAAATAAGAACCTACACAAGATCTATAGATAGTTTTACTACATAAAAACTACTACATATGCTCAAACCGTACCCAAAGGGTCATCATCTTTCTACATATTACTACATTTTTAGGGCATGATCTACTTATAGAAAGTTAAAATTAAGCAAGAAATGGGATGAAAGTTATATAATTCTTCTCAAGGAAGATGATGAACACCCAAACAGTAAGGTATCTTGAAAGAGAGAAGAGAAACCCTAGATTTAGCACTCTAAATGTTCCAAGGTAGATCATTTCTTCTTTTTCTTTGGAAGTTAGGTAAATATATTCCAAAGTGTGTAGCAAAGCTACCAAAAGGCCTACATCTGAGTAAAGATGGGGTATAAAAAATCCCATCTAACTACAAGTATATACATGGTTAGTACAAAATCCCCAGTATTCCTTGGACAAGTTAGACACTCCATTGGCAAGGCCTTTCTTTACAAGTATATGGTAAGACAGATCAGCAGTGATCTTTTTTAGGAGCTCACCCTCAGTTCGGGAGGGTCCAACATGGACTCTCCTATCCCTCTCATCCCAAACATAGTAGCAAAAACCTACCAAACACATCCTGCCAAACTCCAAGATGTGTTTAGTCTTAAGGTTCATCTTCATCCACATAATTTCAGACAGGTTGGTATTCTGATTCGGGCCCCATGTGTTTTTAAGGCAAATGGTAGACCACACGAGTTTTGAGTAGCTGCAACCAATGAACAGATGACTATGGCTCTCCATTTCTTGCTTGCAGAGGACACAAATGCCATTCAGCTGGATACCCCAAGCACTGAGTCTGTCCTTTGTGCTAAGCTTGCCTAGAATAGCTCTATACGCGGTTGTATTCCATTTGGGGCAGTGATGGGAACCCCATAATGCCTTGGTCCAGGCAGCGTCGGGAAAAGTGGCCCTGTTGATCCATGGTTTAACCTGCTGGTTAACGAGGCAAACCATATCATGAATATCAACGGAGTATAAGTGATTAACTTCACCCCACCTACGGAACATGTTTTTCCAAACCCTCTAAGAGTGTTGATCAGCAACATAGGGAATTCGACCATATCGCATAGTCATCCACCAAGTCCACACATTGTTCTTCTCAGTTAAGAACATGTCCAACCTTTTCAGCTTCCCTATTTAGATAATCCTCTCTGGTTGCATAATGTTCAGCCCACCCTTAGAGAAGGGTTGAGCCATAACATCCCAAGCAACACTATAATTTCTTCTCCCCCCCAGTTGAACAAGAAACAAGGAAGATCTAGGGAGAATAAGAAGAAAGAAGAGGTTCTTCAATAACATTCTCAAATTCTACCAAGAACACCATGGATTCACCCAAAAGGAAGAGAGAAGAAGGAGGGCAGTAAGAAAACTGAAGATAAGGAAGATGATCTTACTTGTTTGATGCTAACATCAAAATTTGTGGATATTATATGCCTTAACTTACCTCTAATTGTCTCTCTTTATGAAAATTCTTACTCACTTCTCTCCATATTACACACAAATACTCTTTTACCCCTATTTGAGGATAACAAGAACATTTCATGCAGATGATCAAGGAAGCGAGACGTTTCACCAAGGAGCATAACCTCCATCGGTTTCCACAACCGATGGACACCTGGAGCAAGCAACAACACAATCATCGGATCAAAACTTCCATAAGAAGTCTGCACCACTATCATTTGACACTTGATGGATTGCACCGCCATCATATGTCACCATTTTTCATTTGGAGATGGTTACATAGATTCACTAAGTGATGGTCTATCTTCATCATTAATGGATGGTCATGCAAACTCATCAACTGATGGTTGTGCAGACTCATCAATTGATGGTTGTGTGGACTCATCAACCGATGGCTATGCAGACCCATCAACTGATGGTCGTGTTGACTTATCAATCGATGGTCGTGAAGACTCATCAAATGATGGTCACACATGCCTCGTCAATCAATATCCACCTTAGCTTGTTAGTTGAAGGTTCGAGACAACAACTACTCAATGACCTGACAAGTCGATCGTGGCACTAGAAGATCGGTCACTTGAGACCATTAAGCACGTGACCTAGGAGGATATCATGAATGCTTGGAGCATAAGTAAATGACCCATGTGTTAGTTCATATACATAAAAGACCTCCGACATTGATAGGGGGTCATGATGCCAAGGATGTCAAAGAGATATCGGAGAAGAAACTCCTCGTTGACCGCTTCCACCTCCATCAGTTGGCGGGTAAGATGGATAAGAGTCTGATAAAGTCTGCCACTATTTCTACATCTTCTCGCACCTTGCTCGGATTACTCCCTCAATAGAAGGAGGATGGATAGTAGATCATCATCAATGCCTCATCAAGCTTGGGAAAGAGAACCTCACCATCGGTTGTGGACATCCCTTGGTCATGATTGGTGTATCCCTACTTCCTCTACTTGAATCATTCTTCCCCCACCTCATTTTTCCATCCCTTCTCTTCAACAATAATTATGTCCATGACTACGTGTAAATCTGTAATGCTGCCCATAACCATAAGAGGCTCATATCTTGGGTTGGTAGCAGCCACTAAGGATCTCCCAACATGTATATACTTATATTCATTTGAATATATATTCCCTTAGCAAAGATTATCTCCATTCTCTTGGTCTTAATGCTTCACGTGCATGATTTATCTACCATCTTATGATGTTTAATATTAGTGCCTCGAAAGAGTAGTACTAACCTTATTTAAGTGTTTTGGGGTTGCATGAATGCATGAGAATGTTGGAATGCTAGAGTTAATTATCATATGGTTATCTTAGTACTTGTTTGTTTGCCATCTCGAGAGAGACAACCTTATAATCTAGATTTATCCTAAGATCGAGAGAGGAGGTAATAAACATATATGATGATTGCTTGAAATCTTACTAGGGGTGTACTATGGGTGTGAGTAGTGCATGTTGGTGAGAAACCTTAGATGGTGAAAGCCAATCCAAATTCCCATCTTTATTTGATTGCAACACCTTTGTTTGTTTGTTCTTTATTTTGTTCTCTTGTTTTGCTTTCTTATTTTCTTTTACTTGCTTTTCTTGGTTGAAGTAACATCGTTCCGTAAGGAACACCAAATTAATATACCTTCTTGGTTGGTGTAACTAAGACAAGACTCTATGTTCTTAGAGCTTATTGTTCCTTGTCCCTGTGGTTCAACCCTAATTTAGTACATTGGACCCCGTGTAATAGTTGCGGGGGCTTGAGTGTTGGGTTATAAATTTAAGAGTCTGACTACTCTAGATCTGCTCCTCCTTGGATGTGTGATTTAGGTCGGTCAACTTTTTGGCACCATTGTCGGGGATGAGGCAATCAGTACTATTAAGAACACAAGTCTACTCACCATACACATGTGCCTCAAGTATAGCAATAGAGTCGATTGTAAGAAAATATAAATCCACTATATCTAACTACCCAAAAAATCACATGTCTAGCTTTTAATATAAATGTGCAAACTATTTTACGTAGCTTGGGAAGAAGCATATTACAAGTATAACAACCCAACTTGTTGTCATTATGCCACCTCATAGTGGTGGATGACATGTTGGCAGAAACGAGAATGCAAGGGTTGAGATACCTCTACCAGATCTGGAATCTTAATGGGAGGATTACAACCATGAACAACCAGGAGGATTACCACCACTAGCACCCAATGATGAGTAACATGTAAAACAACAATGTAATGAAGTTCATCGTCAGAGGGAAATGAGGAACGGAAGTAACAACAACAAAATCAACAATGATGGAAATAATGATGATAACCACCATGATGAAGACGACGACAGGAAGGAGGTCGTTCCCTATGTGGCTTGGCTGAAACAGGAGCCAATGAGTCTAGTTGCCCTATCATTATCCAATGATTCGATGATGTGAACTTTTAACTAAAACCTATGGTGATTGACATGATTCAAAATAAAACATTCGGAGGCAATTCCCAAGATGAGAATCCTTATCATCATCTAGACACTTTTAAGAACATTTATGACACAATCAAGATGAAGAGAGTGTCACAGGAGGTGATATATTGCAATGGATTCATCTTCTCATTGAGGGATAAAGAGATGTCTTTGTATCTTAGATTATCTCATAAATCCATTAATGGATGGGCACGTTTGGCTGATGCTTTTGTCACAAAGTTATGTCCCATTAAGAAAACCATCTGGAATAGGCACAAGATCACTAGATTCTTGCAAAAGGCTAGAGAAAATCTATATGAAACATGGGATAGATTAGAAGAATACCAGAGAGATTGCTCACACCACAACCTCCTAGTTACCATATTTTATAATGGTCTGATGTCTGTAGAAAGGACCTCGCTAAATGTCACTTCTAGAAGCAATTTTCTTGGAAATAATTCAAAGAAGACTACGGAGATCATTGATAGTATGGATGTCCTACATGTAGGTCTTGACTATGAGAGGGGTGATAGGAGTTCTACCAAGAAGACCACATATGATGGCTCGTTTATTGAATCTAAGGCCCTTGAAACTATTACAACACAAATCCAACAGATTGCCATGGACATTAAGAAGTTGAAAGACACTAGAGGCAAAGGAAAATGAAAGGCTAAAAAATTCATGAAATGTGTCAACTACGGTGAAGGAGGACATGGTGTCGATAACTATATCTACACTCAACTAGAAGATGATAACAAAATAAATGAGTAAGATACAAATCATGTTTCTTATGTAAACTTTAAGAGAGCGAATCACCCTAGTTTCAATTATGGAAACAAAGATGTTGCTAAAAATTCTCACCAGTTAAGTGGTTCATCTTAGACACCGCTAGGATTCGTAAGGGGAGGAGGATAGACTTCATTCAGCAGAACAATGAATTATCAACATAATAGAAACAACTATCGAGGCCAATGGAAAGGTTAACGTCAAAATAGAAATTCAAATAGACAGAGTCAAGATCAAGGTCAATACAAGAGAAACAACAAGCCCAACATTATTACTGAGCTCTTTGAGTTCACAAAGAGGTAAACAACTATGAATGAACAGTTGACTCAGAGTGATATCACCAATACAAGTGTTCTAAGCACAATGTGACCCAAGTGGTTGACATGCAGACACACCAAAGGAAAATAAATTAATATCTAGGACAATTGTCTAAACTAATCAAGAATCCTCAGTAAAAGATCATGTCTAATACTGAGATTGCAAAGATAGAAACTCTTTATTCAGAAAGGGTTGTGGAAAATCAACAATACAAGGTTAATAAAGGGGGTTATGGTGAAGCTAGTACTAAATCACAACCTCTCTACCAGAGGAAGTGCCTAGTGAGGAGAGGTCTTTTAAGAAGGACAAGGATAGAGAAAAAGAAAAAGGGAAGAAGACTGAAACAACTAAGAAGCTCAACCCCACTGAGGAAGCATTCACCAAAAGAGATCCTTACTTCCCAAGGATTCATTTCCCTTACAAACTGATCAAAACCCATCTAAAGAAAAGATATGAGAAGTTCATGGAAGATGCCAAGAAGCTACACTTAGATGTTCCATTTTTGGATGTTATTGAAGAAATTCCCGCATATGCTAAGTTTTTCAAGGATGTTATTACAAAAAGAATAAAAGGAGACCATGTTGAAATTGTACAACTGGATAAAATGTCTAGCACCTTTGTTCAAGACAAGATGCCAACAAAGAAGAAGGACCTTGGGGCATTTACTATCCCTTTCAATGTTAGAGATAATGTAGAAAGGAATGGACTTGCAGTTTTGGGAGCGAGTATCAGCCTCATGTCCCTTACTTTATCTCAAAAGATTGGGATAACTGACATGGTAAAAATTGGAATGAGAATTCAACTGGTAGATCATACTTTCAAGAAACTTATGTGGATTGTGGAAGATGTTCCCATTCATGTTGGGCGATTCTTTATTCCTCACACCAATGTCGTGATTGACACAGTTGTGCACCAAACATGTCCCATGATCTTTAGAAGACCTTTCCTCACCACTTATTAATTCCAAATTATAGGGAAAGTTCTTTAAATAAATTAGGTGCTCAAATAAAGTCCAACTGACTCTAAAATTGAATCACGTGCCTAGAACCTCCTTATTTAGTTAGATTTAGGTTTTGAATGTCTTTTATTCATAAATCATATATATGTCCTTATCTTGTTCTAAATATAATAAAAGATAGGATATTATGAATCAACCCTTTCTTCATTAGAGTAAAATTCAGATATCAGGGGTGATTATCCACCCAAAAGTCTAACATGTTATATTGTATGCCTCTTGGGAAAATTATCCTCATACGAGAGAGAAAATAAAGAACATAATGTTATTTATCCTTTATGTGTGTTGAATTTATTTAATCATAAGAAAAGAGGTAAAATATTTTTTTTATTTCTATATAATAATTCATATAAAGTATTCAATATTTGGGGTAGCTTGCATTCATATTTTATGATTTTGAAAAGGTAAGTTGAAAATTTGCACTAAATACCTTAAACTTGTTTTATTTACAATTTTGTGATGTTACATTATGATTGACCACTTGAGGCCAATTCCTTATAAAAGAAAGAATCCCTTTGTCATGGGAGGGATTGTGACCTCAATATCTCTTTCCCTAGAATGTGACATGACATGCTTACCAAGGAAAATGGGTAATTTATTGATATCAAGTACCTAGTGTGCTCCTAGATGATCACCACTGTAAATGAAAGAATCCATTACAACATCAGCCCCACTACCCATCAATCTGTAGATGACATATCATGCCCAGGTCCTCCTTGAGAAAATAACACCCCCTAGTGAATTCGTTGATCCCCTACAAGCATGGGAATAAAAGTACCCTAGAGAGAACTACATGTGATCTACTATGGATAAACCTGAAGGGGAGGGGGAAACAAATATGCAGGATAAACAAAAAGAAGTCTAGAAGAGGGAAAAACACAGAGTGAAAAGAAGAGAACAAACAACATCTTCACAACACTAGCCCACAACAAACACCAACACGATGTCCATCATCCAAACATAGTTGGAAGGCATTTAGAGGACCCATGAGTTCATGTGGTTGGATCAATAGCAAATACACCAAAAGATCAAACGCAAGTATCACTTTCATCACATACATGTTCATAGAAACCCTAAATTAGGGGAGAACTATTACTATGCATTGCAGGGTAACCCCAATACCTATCCACCTTGAAAGTAAGGTAATGGGGCCATTACTAACAATATCCTCCATCCCAAGGGTAGCATAGGATCCACAACTGCCTCTATAGTGACATCCCCCTACCATTCATGGGATTTTGTTTCATGTTGAAGATAGAATGATATAAAAGCTTGAAGTGGTCGGGAGGTCATTATCCTTAGTCTATCACCTCATACTTCTTTGTGTCATGTCCTACCTAGTTTGCATTTGCATGACATGTTTGTCTATTTTCTAGATTTTTTCCATAATTCTATTTTTTTGGCTTTTCCTTCCATGCTATCCATTGCATTTGCATTTCATGTATATTTTAGTAACTTCGTGTGTTGCTTAGTTGGAATTTTTTTTATGATATGTATCACTTTCTAATGTATATCTTGATGTGAATAGGGGCATATGGCACCATTATTGTCAAATATGTCCAAGTTTGAAGCATTTGTCCAAAATCTTGTTCTAACCTAATATCTATCTTTCTTGATTAGTAACTAAAATTGCTTGACTTTGATAAATGTGAATTACGATTGGACATGAAACCAAACCTGAACACCAGACCCAAAAAAATTGTCCAAACTGACTAGTTAAGTCTACTCTATATGTGAATTTTCATCAAGTTTTGTACAAGTGTTCAGACCATCCTTAACTAGTCTGGTCATGGTTTGGACTACTGGTTCACTGATCAAACTAAAGTTGACCAACTATATACATACATACATATATATATATATATATATATATATATATATCCGTGTGTGTGTGTTTTCAATATATATATGCACTTAAGTAAATTATCTAGTCATGATTTAGTTTATGTATAGACAACGTTTCAAACTATTTCAACATTAAACTCATTATTCTGCTGCAAATGACATATATGTGCATATATATGTATGTATATGTATACATAATATTTATATTTTAAAATATTTTAACATTTATTTGTTATCTATAATATAAACATTCCATCTAATGTTTAGACAACAAGACTTATTTTATGTTGTTATAGTATGATTTTTTTTAAGAGCATCGATATCTTGACATCAAAATTGAATCAAGTTAGTATTGAACTATTTTTATTGATCTTCATATAAGTATGATGCTAGTAAATACTATTTAGTAGTAGTTTTAGACCAAACTTGACCATATTTTACAAGTCATTTTAAGTTTATTCTAAATATTTATAGCATTCAAGTTTGATCTGGAAAAAATTTGGACTGCTATATGTGATCTGGTCTATAGTATTAGGTTTAGACCAGACTTGACCAGACTATGCCCACTCCTAATGTGAATCACCATGCCACTTTGTATGGTGGTTTGACTGATAAAGTTGCATGTTTATTTCATACACTTTTCTTCAATTTGGTTAATTGGTTAAGGAACAAGTAAAGCAAGTTCTAGATGCTTAGGGTTTGTGATAATAGCTTGTGAAACAAACATGGTTGATGCAAGTTCTCTATTCATTTGGTTTGCTTTTGATTGTGAATTCCTATTGCCTAGCTCCTCACTCCCTAACACAGACAAGAGCATTGTTAGTATAGATCAAACCATGGAGAATAATGCACACAAATGAAGACCATATTCTTAACAATCTAGCTTGAATCTTTAAGATGAAATGATATTACTGCCTTGTTGATGTCATATCCCTTGCATGTGTTTAGATGCCCTATATGAAAATTCTACATGCTTTGCACTTTGTTTGTTTGTAAACTAAGAATGGAAGGAAGATAGGAGTTTATTGTATGTATATATCATACTTGAACTTGTCTAGTCATATAGCTAATATAAGTGCATTTATCATTTCTAGATTTATTTAATTGATGAGAGATTTCGTTGGAGCATACTTTAGGAAAATTATTATTTTATCTTGGGGTAGTGAATAAGACCTTAATTGGATCTTCATTTTGTGTCATGGTTATCTTAGTTTGCATCTAGATGTTTCATAATGCATGTTATTCCCCAAATAATTAGTTATGTTGTCAAATGCCCTTATGGGTGTTCTTTTCAAGATTTTCACAACGTTGACCATGCTTTGAATGGAAGGGAGAGAAGGAGGGGGATCGTTGGGTTCCTTTAATATTATAGGATCTCAAAGTGAGCTCTATAGATACCTTGACATGCTTCAAGTATCCAAGATTGAGCCAAGGCAAAGAACACCATGGACGAGGATATTCAAACCCAAGTGTAAAAAATAGTCATACCACAATTATGGTGCATCACCATACTTATGGCATAGAGTCCCCCACCATACACATAACTCATGTTTTAAAAAAATTATATAGGTTCATCCACCACGGTTGTTCCATCTAGAACCATCATGGTATCTAAGATCCAACATGTTTGTTGTTACGACCCCACCTCCCGATAACCCCCAATTAAGGGAGACCGAGAGGTCAAAGCCGCACCCATAACTTCCAGATCAAAGGTTCGATAATTAACCAAGAATAATTATCAAATTTTAACAGACTATACTTAAAAGTTGTAAGAAAATAAATTTTTGCATACCATTTTGAAAACTTGGATCTCTAAACTTCTATCCACTTAAAGATTCTACTCTAACTAATCCTCCTTGTATTTTTCTTCATGTATTTCACAATATGACGATTTACTATTTATCCTTTTGGCTTGTTCCTAAAACGCCGACAAACAAAACGTCAGTCAGCCGAAGCTGGTATGTGGGGGAAACAATAATTATGTAAATACGTTAACAATGTAATCATTTAGTCAATCATTTAACAACCAAGATTACATTTTAGATATAACTCCGCGATCCAAGAGTACCCTATCCTCTATGTTGTCCCCATTAAACCCCTCATGATCCACCTATAGATGAACCAATTTCTAGGGTAGAGTCAGATGGCACTACTCGTAAGAAGCCCACTCCTTAACTCATGGCAGGCTAATGAGTCTCATGGAACTACATGTAGGTAGCCCAATTTCTAACTCTCGGTAACCTAGACCTTGCTCTAGGATTACCCCTTTTTTTTAGCCTTTTCAAAGCAATAGAGGTGGACCCGAATCTAGTCAGTTATATACACACATTTATAGTGATAATCATAGTCACTTTATAGTTGCATGAAATAAATAAACATCCAACAATTATTTTCAAGAAACCGATTAAAACTTCGAGAATCACCGTGAAACTATAGCGATTATTCATAAGCGTAACCACATACTTTTCCATGCAGAATATACAGTTATGCTTCAAGTAGATTCAATCAACCAATCAATAGATCCGAGCAAGAAAACCAAGCAATTGATCGTTTAATCTACACGTATGTAAATCCTATATTGTCACCATCACATATTATCCCAAGTAACCTTACTCGGTCCAAATCTAGGGTATTAGGGTCTGGTTAAGGAATAGAGGTACAAACCCTAATTCCATCGCATAATTGTTTATTAGAGTTATTAGTCCAAATTAGACATCATGTGTAACCCTAATTAATATATCCAACAAATCTGCTCGTTACGATCACTTAGATCCAATTTACACTCACTAACCATATCTTATTTTTAAAACCCTAATTCTCATAAGTAATATTATACACATTAAGGATTCTACATATCATTATTAGCATCATTACCATCTTAAATCACCATTATGTTAATCAATGTTAGATAACATCTCAAATTAACCATATTTACCGATTTAAGCATCATAATTAACCATCACTTTAATGTATATTGTACTACTTTTGGAATTAGGATCAGAATTAGGTCTCAATGATGTTTTATTTGTATTACTCTTCTTTTCCTGATCAAATTGATATATAATATCTTTATATTTCAAGTTACCAATCATTTTCTAGAGTAAATGCAATTCTAGTATTTCTAAGCCAATAAGGAGACACCACGTCATCAAAAGAGTTACCTTTTATCTTCATTTTATTTGTCTTTAAGCACTGACTCGTGGATTCTTGTTGGGATCCATCTAATCCGCGACCTGGGGTCCCGATCTCCATCCTCGTGAGTCGCGAGATCTTGCTGAGGCATGTCGCACTCGTCCCACAGATGTTGTCGCTCAAGGTGACGCCGCTGGGAGCTCCAAGCCCCGACGAATCTTCCTTCTTCTGCATGCGAGTACTAGACCCAGTCCCAATAGGAGCACATATAGCATCATAGGGACATCGTCCCTTCCTCCTCTGTGCGCCTACAGGTCTGCGTATCCCCGGTCAGTGATTCAGGTTGTAGAGCATCATCGTCGCCTACACTACTACCTTCTCCGCAACGCCATCCACTATTGCTCCCGTTTAGGATCCACCGCCTTTCTCCCTGGAACACTGACGCTCCCTGGCACGTCAGTCAGTCTTCCGGTGCCGCCTACCCTCTCTTTCTTGCGCAGGGTGTGGAGGCTGCCTAGGTTCATGCGGTACGGCGGCCAGAGCACCGCTACCTTAGGAGCATCTCTTCTCCCATGTCCTCTTCCTCCGACTTGTGCATGATAGGCCCGAGGCCACGCTTGGACATGCAGCGATGTCTGCCGCTACCTTGGTCTCCTCCTTCACGCGACCTGGATGATCTTCGACGCTACTGCTTCTCAGCAGTCAGGGTTCCACCCTCAAGGGTTGCAGTCCCAAGGATAAAAGGGGTGGAGTTTAGGGTGCTGTTGGTATGGCTCCAGTTCCAACGTTGCTAGTTTGGATCATGCGGGAGGTTGTGATTACTTCCCATGGAAAGGTAAAAATAGAGCAACTTGAAGCAGATCATCCATCGTTTCCCTTAGCTCATTGGGTTGACATGCATCTTGCCTCACAAAGAACCCTAGGATGTCTTGGATGAGGAAGGGCGTAGCACAATGAGGAATGGTGTAAAAACCACATCCAGGATGGACGGCTAGGGGTAGGGTGTTCCCAGTGGCAAGATGGCTACTTATGATTTCTTTATATAGGCACATTACTTAAAACCCTAAAGGTTTCCCATGTATCATGAAAGGAAGGGAGAGGGAGGTCAATGTTTCCCTTTCTCACAAACTCATACGTAAGATAATTGTGGAGTTGTGTTTTACTAATATGGGAAATGTTTCTATTCTCATTAACTTGACTATATACTCCCTTCCATAGACTTCTTTTACGATTTTCCTTTCTTTCCTCTTGCCATACAAGCAAGTTTCCCAAAGGAAGATATTCAATCTACGACCCAAATCTACTTATTGGATACACAAAAGCCAATAAGAACATATGGAAGTACATGGAACTTTATTGGGTACTCATTATGCATCTATACCCATTATTTCTCAATATCTTGTTTATTCCTTATAAAAAAATATCTATTTTGCGGATTTCTATTTATTTCTCTTTTATTTTCCTCATTGGTATTCCTTTTAAGATTAGGAATCCTTGGAATACGAAATTCCATCATGGATAACTCAATTCCACCTCTTTCCACTTATTTTCCACATTTTATCATTGTTTCAATTTCTTTCTTAATAAAGAAATATTTAATTGATCTTTTCTTTTCTTATTGCTTTCTTTTTGCAACTTTGGACTCCTTGGAACCCAAGGAACCCAAGAGGCACGAAATCCATCATTGGATTGCATTATTTTGCCTTCTAGAGGTTTCCACTTCTCTTTTTTCTCAAAAACTTAATTATTCATTTACTAATTGAATTTCTTTGTTATTTGGGCCCAATAGCCAATAAAGCCCCCAAACAATCATCAAGGCTATTGTAAACGAACTTCATTTATTCAAAACAAATTGTATCATTATTTGTACAAATATCTTTAATATGAGAAATTGCATTTCTCACCAAAAGATCCCAAAAATTGGGGGTTGTAACATCCTTCCCCTCTTAATGGAATTTTGTCCTCAAAATTCTATCAAGTAAACAAACAATTCAGGATAAGACTTTTCCATGTCCACCATGGGCCCCTATGTGTCTTTACCATACTCATGGCACTTCCAAAGAACCTTTATCATCACATTCTTTTCTCTGAGTTCTTTCATCCTGGCGTCTATAAACTGCACAAGTGACTCAGGCCATTTCAACCTCCCTTAGGCTCACTAGGTTCATTGCTCGGCACATGGTCGGGGTACCTCACATAGTGCTCTAAATTGGATACATGGAACTCATTACACGTTACTTTATCCTGAGGGGTAAGATCAAACTTAACCTTCTCCACCAAACTATGTCAAAAGAACCCATGCATCAGGGACTCAACTCTCTTAGCTATAACTTAGAGGGGTCAGATTTTCATGTCACCTATTCTCCCACAGTGAACTACATGTCAGTCTACTTTGCATCTTATTACGACTCTCTTCGTCTCTAGGCTCCTTTTAGCCATTGCACGATCAAATCGACTTCATCTTACACTCAATGTGGTCCTTTCTAACCATCATGTGGTCCTTTCACCAACATCACCTTACTGAAGTGGCGACCAACACAACCTCCCTTTATAGAGCTTCTTTAAATCCCAATACTAGCTATGGTGGTTATCCTCACATCTTTCATAGGACAAGAACTATCTCTAGCTATCACCCTGAACGAGCACATATGCTCTCATCAGACCCTTTAGTCTGGATCATACTAACCATTATTTATGGGTGATGAACTATACAAACATCGAGTCATCCATGTACCTTTTTCCACCTTTCGGAAGGGAACCTTTAGGTCACACTCAAGAACCTTTATACTCAACCTCATGGTGTAGTTGAGCCATCTCTCTCATATGTAGTTCAACCCGATCTTGTCCCTTCATAGTACTCTTTCTTCCTCATGGCCTCTAGGTTAGGCGAACTACCATAACCCATATTGCATCTTGACCTTCCTTGATTCAGGGGAGACTTACAACATCCATTGTGATGATCTCCCTTTTCTCTTTCGGGGACTCTTTTTATCCTTTATATCAATGCAGGGGGTTACTGGTGTTCGTCCTTCACCCTCGGCTTGCATGGCCATATACCACATGCAACTTTATCTTAGGTATCTCAAGTACCACTGTTACTCATTATCTTTGTAGTACGGTGTATGGTGATCTTAAAATCATGATCTCCTGTATGTCATTATTCTTCAAGATCAATTCCTTGAAAACCCTAAACCACTCTAGTTGGGGTTTCATCACCTTCCTTTCCAAAGAAGTGCATATGAGGTTCTACCACCATCCTTTCATTGCATGAAGGACTTAACTGGCTAACCAGACAACCATTAACTGATCTCGTTACATAAGTGTTATCCAAACATATCTCCCTTTCCAAACTTAGGGTTAGTCTAACAAGTGAACTAGGCAGATATATCTCAACCAGAGCATCCATTACAACTTCACCTTCTTATGTATTAGGTAAAGTTGATGACATACACCTTCATGCATTCCACTTATCATCTCATCTCGACCCTAAGTATGTATTCATCAAGTACACTCTCTGATCTCATCAACATGGTGATCAAACTCAACCTTGTAAGAATCACCTCTTAGTTTTTGAATTCAACCTGATATAACTCATGGCTCATGCTAAAAACATCCTTATAAGATGACTACCTTATTTCTCTTTAGCGTTTGCAAACCATCCATGTATCATTCACTTTACCAGGACATGTTATCCTCTCTATCCTCATGCCTCGTAGCAACGTTCCAACTCACATCATCTTTTATCCTTAGTGTATGGCATGCATACTGTCCTATCTCTCACTCCCATAACAAGAAGAAATAAGCATTTGGCGGCCATCCAAATACAAAGTTCTACCTGTTCCACGAATAGAGATGGTACATCCCACATTACCAGTACACCTTCCAATCCAAGTTGAAACACACAACTTATGTCTCTACATCACACACATCTCGATATCAAAGTTACCTCCATGGAAAACTAGTCTTGAACCTACTGAGGTTTATATCCTTGGTCATCTCCTCTAGGTCTTTAGGATGCCAGCTCTTTTGGGGTCATCCCTCTTCCCTCATGCATCAAGAGAGTGCCCTACTCATCTGCCCTTTGGGTCCCATGAGTTCATGAAGGTGATCAATCTCCTAACCCATGGCCCTTAGACAATGATAGTTGTTACCTCCCGACCCTATGGTCATGTGCAACTGGGGAATTAGGCAACTCCTACTTCTATCGATCTTATCCCTATCTGACCCTAATATAGACTTAGGATTCTCCATAGTACATGTTCAACTTAGAACCTTGCCCAAGCCTTCATCATCTCCCTTTGTATACATGGGCTGACATCCATCCTTTCATAGGGGTCATGGTGACCTGCCTACCTTGGTCAGGCCCCTTACCGGTTACCTCCATGGTAACACATCCACATGCACTAAGAGATGGATATCTATGGGTCTACAGTCTCATTCTCATGCCATGTACTTTTCACTTAGCTTCTCAAGATCATATGAGACCTCTTTAGGTTACCTTAAACCAACAAAACTTATATACACCCTACCAAAGGGGTCCCTCTCCCAGGATGGGAGGAAAACTATCACTTGAAAACAAGGTCACAAAAGCTCTTAGGTATAGGGTTTACATCCACATGAGCCTACTTAACCCTAGCAAGCTATTAAGGCACAAAAAATCACCTACCGAACCATGCTAGGTCATACTTGTCCTCTTTCCTCCATGCTGGATCAAGATCATATCTTCCTTTATCATCAACCTAGCTGTGAGGGGTTCATCAAACATACCTTAAACTTAAGGGGCTTCCCTTTTCCTCTATACATGAGGAGTACCATGCTCGCTTCTACAGGAACTCAACTCTCATCGTGAGCATTAGGTACACCACTTCCCCTCTTAAGCCTAGGAACCCTAGGTTCACTTGTAGGGGTCCAACTGCATGCTCTATCTCTTAACCACGAACCAAGCATGCAAAAGGCATGACATGCACTTCTTGTCATCCTTCAACTCGAGAAACACTTAGAGTTAGGTCCTCCTTAAGGACAACCAACAAGGTACAAGGCCTCATAACCTTCTACTAAACCTTTCTAAGTCTAAGGAACTCTTCTTCCTACCTCATAAGGTAAACACCTATACCGTAGGCACATAGGTACCAGAAGCTTCATCTTTTCTCTCTAGGGTTTGGTCCCTCTAAAGGCAACTAAGATATCATCGACTTCCAGGGATCGATAATGTGACGACCTCTATCATCCACTTAGGTCACATCATCCTCAACTCCTCACTTCTCCTCGTATCCTGGAGTCTAGCATTCCAACCTTCTTGCTGGGTTTCATACTCTCTCTCTAGAGCTAATCCTACAACTAACCTCACCATTAGAGGTCCTCTCTTCATGAAGGATCAACCTCAAAAGCATCCTCTACATAGGTGAAGCCTAGGATCGAACTTATGTTTGCATCAAGATCATCCATAGCCCTTTATGCTTATTTCATAAGCCATCCATCATGATTCCTTAACCAGGGTTTCAACTTATTGCTCACACTACTGATACATTCTGGGTGCCTATTATGCCCATATGAGCTCATGGGGTTTCCATAGGTTCTTCTCTAACCTCATCAATGAAGGAGTTGTCCTTCACTCAAACATGCACGACCCGTCCCAGCGTTGGGTTGACAGAGGTACTAGGTCATCCAATGGCCCATATGGCATCCAAGGCATGTCTATCCAAACACCTGGTCTATCTCATCATGCCATCTCTCTCTAACCTTCACTTAGGGTTAGGGTTAACATCATACTCAGAGGATGTGGCAGGCCTCTACTTACAATGGAGATTTCTATCTCCAAGACTAACTCTCTCTATCTATCCTCCTGATAAGAAGGTCTAGCCTCAAGTCTATCTTGAGGACAAGACAACTTATGTCATATGACCTAAGCATGTATCTATTCTTTAATTTGTGCTTAATCTATTAAGCTTATGTCCATGACATTCTATTTACATGCTTTTCATTAATTTGGTGGAGGATTCCTTAAACCTTATTAACCTTACCCATACCTCAAGAGGGTGAGGAGAAGAAAGAAAACCCTAATCCTTTAGGTCCTTATCAGAATTTTTGTGATGATAAGGGATGAATAAGATGAGAATTCCTAAAGGTATCTTATTTCGATTCATACCCTAAGACTTTGGCCAGGCAGTCACACGGAACCGGGAGTCCTCGTATTCCGACTAGCAGTGCGGAGGAAAATATTGCCAGCCCTCAGTTGTGATCCTTTTCTAGACACCTCTATCTTTTAGATAATCCTCTAATAACTCCCTTGGGTTCTATGGAGTTTGTAAAATTTAATAATTATTAATTATTAAGTGGGGAACCTATGCTCTGATACCAAATGTTACGACCCCACCTCCCGATAACCCCCAATTAAGGGAGATCGAGAGGTCGAACCTGAACCCATAACTTCCGGATCAAAGGTTCGACAATTAACCAAGAATAATTATCAAATTTTAACAGACTATACTTAAAAGTTGTAAGAAAATAAATTTTTGCATATCTTTTTGAAAACTTAGATCTCTAAACTTCTATCCACTTAAAGATTCTACTCTAACTAATCCTCCTTGTATTTTCTTCATGTATTTCACAATATGATGATTTACTGTTTATCCTTTTGGCTTGTTCCTAAAACGTCGACAAACAAAACGTCGGTCAGCCTAAGCTGGTATGTGGGGGAAACAATAATTATGTAAATACGTTGACAATGTAATCATTCAGTCAATCATTTAACAACCAAGATTACATTTTAGATATAACTCCGCGATCCAAGAGTACCCTATCCTCTATGTTGTCGCCATTAAAACCCTCATGATCCACCTATAGATGAACCAATTTCTAGGGTTGAGTCACATGGCACTACTCGTAAGTAGCCCACTCCTTAACTCATGGCAGGCTAATGAGTCTCATGGCACTACACGTAGGTAGCCCAATTTCTAACTCTCGATAACCTAGACCTTACTCTAGGATTACCCCTTTTTTTAGCCTTTTCAAAGCAATAGAGGTGGACCCAGATCTAGTCAGTCATATACGCACATTTATAGTGATAATCATTGTCACTTTATAGTTGCATGAAATAAATAAACATCCAACAGTTATTTTCAAGCAACCGATTAAAACTTCAGGAATCGCCGTGAAACTAGAGCGATTATTCATGCGTAACCAAATACCTTTTCCATGCAGAATATACAGTTATGCTTCAAGTAGATTCAATCAACCAATCAATAGATCTGAGCAAGCAAACCAAGAAATTGATCGTTTAATATGCACGTATGTAAATCCTATATTGTCACCATCACATATTATCCCAAGTAACCTTACTCGGTCCAAATATAGGGTATTAGGGTCTAGTTAAGGAATAGAGGTACAAACCCTAATTCCGTCGCATAATTGTTTATTAGAGTTATTAGGATCCACCGCCTTTCTCCCCGGAACACAGACACTCCCTGGCGCGTCAGTCAGTCTTCCGGTGTCGCCTACCCTCTCTTCCTTGCGCAGGGTGTGGCGGCTGCCTGGGTTCGTGCGGTACGGAGGCCAGAGCACCGATACCTTAGGAGCATCTCTTCTCCCATGTCCTCTTCCTCCGACTTGTGCATGATAGGCCCGAGGCCACACTTAGACATGCAGCGATGTCTGCCGCTACCTTGGTCTCCTCCTTCACGCCACTTGGACGATCTTCGACGCTACTGCTTCTCAGCAGTCAGGGTTCCGCCCTCGAGGGTTGCAGTCCCAAGGATAAAAGGGGCAGAGTTCAGGGCGCTGCTGGTATGGCTCTAGTTTGAGTGTTCCTTGTTTGGATCATGCGGGAGGTTGTGATTGCTTCCCATGGAAAGGTCAAAATAGAGCAACTTGAAGCAGCTCATCCATCGTTTCCCTTAGTTCATTGGGTTGACATGCATCTTTCCTCACAGAGAACCCTAGGATGTCTTGGATGAGGAAGGGCGTAGCACAATGAGGAATGGTGGAAAAACCACATCCAGGATGGACGGCTTGGGGTAGGGTGTTCCCGGTGGCAAGAGGGCTACTTATGATTTCTTTATATAGGCACATTACTTAAAACCCTAAAGGTTTCCCATGTATCATGAAAGGAAGGGAGAGGGAGGTCAACGTTTCCCTTTCTTGCAAACTCATACGTAAGATAATTGTGGATTTGTGTTTTATTGATATGGGAAATATTTCTATTCTCATTAACTTGACTATATACTCCCTTCCATAGACTTCTTTTACGATTTTCCTTTCTTTCCTCTTGCCATACAAGCAAGTTGCCCAAAGGAAGATATTCAATCTAGACCCAAATCTACTTAATGGATACATAAAAGCCATTAAAGAACATATGGAAGTACATGGAACTTTATTGGGTACTCATTATGCATCTATACCCATTATTTCTCAATGTCTTGTTTATTCCTTATAAAAAAATATCTATTTTGCAGATTTCTCTTTATTTCTCTTTTATTTTTCTCATTGGTATTCCTTTTAAGATTAGGAATCCTTGGAATACGAAATTCCATCATGGATAACTCAATTCCACCTCTATCCACTTATTTCCCACATTTTATCATTGTTTTCAATTTCTTTCTTAATAAAGAAATATTTAATTGATCTTTTCTTTTCTTATTGCTTTCTTTTTGCAACTTTGGACTCCTTGGAACCCAAGGAACCCAAGAGGCACGAAATCCATCATTGGATTACATTATTTTTCCTTCTAGAGGTTTCCACATCTCTCTTTTCTCAAAAACTTAATTATTCATTTACTAATTGAATTTCTTTGCTATTTGGGCCCAATAGCCAATAAAGCCCACAAACAATCATCAAGGCTATTGTAAACGAACTTCATTTATTCAAAACAAATTGTATCATTATTTGTCCAAATATCTTTAATGTGAGAAATTGCATTTCTCACCAAAAGATCCAAAAAATTGGGGGTTGTAACATTTGTGCTAGCTAGAACGGTCATGGTGAGAAGTGCTCAGAATGTCCCTAATACTAGAAATGACTAAGTCCCCAACTCCACCTCCACAGATGTGGTACTCACCATGTACATGCCACTCACACCTCTCAACACACACATTTCCATATATCCACAACTCACTTACCACACTCTTTCCATTCCACCATAGCCATGTTTCAATTTTTCACAATAGTTGTGATGCTCACTTCCTCCAACTCATTTTCTCCACCTACTTTCCTATTCTGCCCCACTCAACTCTAGGAACCCAAGCCCCTATATACATAGGTGGCATAGGGATTCAAGGGTTATCTATCCCAAGCATTTATTTCACCACCTACCACTTCCGTACTCATTTCCACTTACATTCCACTTCCTTCGACCTCAAACCCGTCATTTTCTAGGGTTTCAACCATTAAACTTCCTTATTTCATGCCATTTCTTTCCCTTGGTGGAGTAGTTTGAGTTTGGAGTATCTAAAGGTGAAGATTTAATCTTCCTCATCAACATCCATGGAGTTTCTTCCTTCTTCTCCCCCTTCTTTTGCATTTTCTTAGATCATGTCTAGTTAATCCCCTTTGTGGGTTGTTTGGGGTGTAAAATGTGAATTTTATACCATGTTTGGGGGGTATCTTTTCAAGCACTATGTGTCTAAAATATACTTTTATTATGTTTCTCATTGGTTTTTATGTGATTGGTGCTTCATATCACCTAGGTAGTAAGGGAGTTTTGGTGATATGCAACTATTTTGTGATTGTTCTCCTAGGTCCAACTATTGGATCCCTAACTAGCCACCCATCTTCCTACATATCTATATTCTCTCCTAACCCTACGTGATAGATCTAAGTAGCTAGTTTGGAGACTCTTAGTGCAAATGACTTGGAACTGCTTGAAGGATATATGGGAGGTGGCATGAGTTGCAAAACCCTCATCTCCCAGTCCCATTCCTACCCTTGGGTCCCATATACCCTAAGAGGAACCCTTATAGAAACCTAGATGTGTTAGGTTATGATAGAATTCCACCTAAAACCTAGTCAATTGAGCCTTGTAAGGTTGAATAAGGGGGTGATATGTACTAGTTCCCCTATGCACACCCTAGTCTATCCATGGTCAGTAAGAAGTTTAGCGCAATTCATTATCACTTATCTTGCTTTTTAATAGATTGAATGGATGAATGGTGTTTTCTTTATATGAACCATCAACATAATTGACCTTCACATTACATCATATGGCCCACATTCTCAATTTATTTCTTAAAACCCAAATTGCTCTTGTCTTAGCTAGTGTCAACCTAGTCAACTACCTTCTTTACTTAGTTGATTGCCTTGTTTATTGTTACAACCCATACTTCAAATCCTTGGTAATAAGAGGAATAAAGATAATCTTGCATTCATATGTCTTTAAAGATGCTTTGAATTAATTGGAATCTTTATGCTTAATTCACTTTAAATTTGATTCTTGAATAAGTAATGATGAGATAACTTACACATGTGTGAAGAGAAAGCATTAAGGAAAACTACATAAATTATATATAAAGAGAAATTCCACACAAGAGATCTTGTTATGTTTTGATATATAACTTTTGAAGAATTAAATTATGACACCTTAGAAATAAGATTAATTCAAATTGGAGTTGAAATGAATAAGTTACAACCTTTTCAATTCTCCTATTAGTTTCCATCGGATGACACCCGATGGATTAAGATTGAAGGCTTTACATGTCCCCAGATTGAAGGTTTTTCTTAGAGGATAAAATTGATGGTTTCACATAGCCTTTACACTAATGGTTTAGAGACAAATGGTTTTACAGGTTTGTAAACTGAAGGTTTTAATGAGGTCTCATAGACTGAAGAATCTACAACTGATGGTTCTGTTTATAAATGCCTATGATGGTTCAATGGAAAAATGTCTTTTGATGGTTTTGATCGAGTGTATCCTGAAGGTTTTCTTAGGCACCATCTTCTAATGATTTGTTTGACAAACATCAAATGAAGATAGAGCTGACTGATGGTACTAGAAATCAACAGTTGTGTTGACAGTTATCAACCAAAGGCTCAATAGTCAAAGGTGATAACTTATGGTTATATAGACTGAAGGGTTGCCTTCCAATGGTTCATTTGTGATTCAGCCCATCTCATCAAATCATAGATAGCTTAGATCCCTATAGATACTAGATGGAATCTAATGGAAATAGGTTTGTTAGCTTCATTTTCGTTTCTATTCTCTCTTGAAAACCTTCGAGCAGCGATTGGGGGGCGGTCGTTGAGGCAATCTTGGATGAAGACATAGGAGGAAAGTGATTAGCGACAGAAATTGATAGCTTCAACTTAGATTTGTCTTGGTAAGTAGTTTTATGTAATGACCCCGCCTCCCGGTAACCCTTATAAGTAGTTTTATGTAACGACCCCGCCTCCCGGTAACCCCCAATTAAGGGAGACCAAAAGGTCAGAGCCGTTAGCCAAATTTTCAAGATCAATGGTTCGACAAGTAATCAATAATAATTACTAAATTCTACCAAAACTATACTAAAAAGATGGAATAAAATAAAACTTTGCATACATTTTTTTTTTAATCTTGGATTTCCAAACTACTATCCACAACAATAGTCTATTCTAACTAATCCTCCTTGCACTTTAATTCGGTTATTCACATTATATCAATTTATTGTTTGTCCTTTTTCATTTCATACCTAAAATTCCAACAAACAAAATGTCGGTCAGCATAAATGAATATGCCGCTATGTGGGGGAAACAATAATCATTCAACTAACTGTAACAACATATTACAAGCAATTATGGTTTAGCAAGCAAATTTTACACTTTAAACATAACTACTCAATCCATACATACCCTAACATCTGCGTTGTCCCTACAGTGGACATGGATGCTACCTCTCATATGGTAGATCCCAACTGACCCCCATGATCCTACCTAATAGGTAGATCGATACCTAGGGTTAAAGAGTCGCATGACACTACCCATAGGTAGCCCAATCACTAACTCATGGTATGCTAAAGAGTCGCATGGCACTACCCATAGGTAGCCCAATCCCTAACTCTTGATATGCTACAGAGTCGCATGGCACTACCCATAGGTAGCCTGATCCAACCCTATTCTAGGGCTGTATCTTGTGTCATTTTGTACTTCTATCATATTCAAATGCGTAAGAATTACATGTTATTCTCCCCAGTATGATTATCATTGCAAATATGCTTATGGATGTTCTTTGCACTGTTTTTCAGGTACTTGGACCATGCTTAGATGGAAGAGAGAGAGAGAGAGGGAGTTCTAGGGTTCCCCACTCAAGGAGAGACCCAAAGAAGGCCCCAAAGTCTCCCTCAACCTACCTCCAGTGGCCAAGAATCATCTCCAAGCAAAAACATCCGAAAATGACAAAGTTAGAAGCAAAATCAAGAAGTCAAGCCTCACAACGACCTTGGCTACAATGCCACGGTCGTGGCTTTATTGCCAAGATCCAACAGGTTGCAAGAGGAAAATTCCAAAGAGCCCCACGACCATGCCCCCCCCAGCCACGATCGTGGCCATTGAAGACAACACGACCGTGGCCATCAGCACGGTCGTGGTCAGGAGAAGAGAACACGGCCGTGGCACCCTGCCACGGTCGTGGGAATTAATTGCAAGAAGTCAGTTGCCAACAAGGTTTTTGCCCAGGTAGCCATGATCGTGGCCAAGTCGCCACGACCGTGGATGAAGACGATCAAGACGCTCGTGGCCCCTCCCCAAGGCCAGCTCCACCTCCTCCAAAACGGTCGTGTTACCCAACACGGTCGTGGTGCATGCTACCCACCACGATCGTGGCACTCCGCCACGACCGTGGCCACTACCATCTCACCACTTCCTTCACACTACGACCGTATTCACCCCCCCACGGCCGTTCCCCACTACCCTCACCACGTCCGTGGCACACCCACCACGACCGTGGTGATCACCTACCCTATACAACTTTCCACTACTTTTCCTATTATACCCCCACTTAGCCCTAGCTCCTATATAAGCACCAGTTGCTTCTAGGGCTCGAGAGAGAGCACTTCCTAGCCGCAACCCAGTTGCTCCCTTGCCTACATTACTCCCATATACCTACTTTCCTTGCATTTAATCCCATTTCCATCCACTTTCCACTCACATCCACCATAGAAACCTAGTTTCTCTAGGTTTCTATCCATCCATTCCACCATTTCCATGCTCTTGGGCATCGTTGGAGGAGGAGGCTCATGGCTGGAAGCAAGGAGGTGAAGAAATCAAGCTTCATCAAGCATCCATGACGTTTCCTACTCACTTTCCCTTCTCCTTTGTTTCTATTTTGATCATGTATAGCTAAGCCCCCCTTGGGTGGGCTGTTTGGGGCAAAAATGTGACTGTGATACCATGTTGGGGGAATATAATTTGTAATGAACATATTTCACTTCTATGATGATTGCCTTTGCTTGTATCTCATTTCCCATTACTTGTGCATGTGATTGTTGTTTAATTACATTCATTTCTTACCTTGTGGTGCTAGAAGACATTTGCCTCTAGGATGTTTTGGTTTCTATGTAACTATCATAGGATTGGCTCCTAGGTCCTTAATTCGGATTCCTAGCTATCCCCCTATCTTCCTACATAATCACCTTCTTCCTACATGCAAATGTGAGTTCTAAGTGACTAGTATAAGTGTGATTAGTGCAATTGCCTAGGATTTCCTAAAGGCTGAGGTGGCTAGTGGCATGTGGTCAAATATCCTCATCTCTACTCACATCCTTACCCTTGGTCCTCAATTGACTAATACCACTTATCCTAGAGACCTAGACTTGGTAAGTCCTATGAGAATTACACCTAGCCCTAGTTATCCAACTAGTAGAATAGGGTACATCCTCATAGCACCCACCTTGTTGTTTGGTTTGGTAGTCTAGAATGAAATATGCTAATTGCTTATTATGGTGACATCCCCCAATTAATGTCAAGGTCACATTCCCAAACGACCCACCTCCTCCATCTAATTTCTTAAAACCTTAATTTCTCTGTTTGCTTGTTAATGCTAGTGTAGTTCAATTGCTTTAGTTAACTTAGTTAATTGCCTAGTTTTGCTAGCTCAGTGTTAATTTAGGTCTTTAATCTTGATTAGTGGTTAACTTAGTCTCTCAATTGCTAGTTGCTTGCTTAGTCTAGTGTAGTTTGTTCTTGCTCTTGTTTAGATAGCTTGTTGACTTAGATTGCTCATTTAGCCTTTTGATAACTTAGTTTCATATTGCTTTTCCTACTTGCTCACTTAGCTTAATCAACAACCAACCAACCTTTAAACCCTAAAAACCTTACTCTCCGCAATAGGAACATAGCTTACCCCGTCTAACTCTAGTGCCCCCTCTATCTCCATGGATCGACCATGTACTACCGCCTCCCTATACTACGACACGACCCTGTGCGCTTGCGGGCGTAGTGTCTTAGTAGACGTAGGTAGTTAGTGTAGGTCTATAAATTTCAAAAGCATAAGATCCCACATCCCGTGCGCTCTGACCTCGTGGGGTGTAAAAGAAGATGATCTATATTACTACTAGTGTGTCGGACTTTGAGCTCGAGCCGCCATACCACGCGGCGCCTCTTCTATCCGCGTTGGGAGTTAATTTCAAATTGAAAGAAAAACTTTTAAAATGGCAGCAAGAAAACCCAAGAGAGACGTATGTTAGGGGAGCCACTTCCGTACATGAAGACGTTGCTGAATCTAATGTACAAGGGCAGGAGCAAGAAGATGCAGAACAACGGCAACCCCGAAGAACAAGAAGGAGGGATGAGGGGACATCCCAGCTGCATCCACCCTCAGGGAATGCCTATGACATGGCCACGATCTAGGCACGCCTTGAGAACATTCAAAAAACTCAAAGTGACATGTAGCTTGCCTAACAGCAAATGTGGTATGATCAGTAGCAGATGCACTATCAGATCAACCACTTGTATCAATTTCACCACGCCCAAGCAGCAAGAAACCCCGAATGGGGTGCAGATTTTTGGGGTGGTTTAGCTGGGTATCCACAAACTTACCCTCCGCCCCAGGATGACTACTAGGGGCGCTACTACCAGCATCCTCCATCCAGCTCAACTCTAGCCTCAGCTCCTCCTCCAGATCCTCCGCAAATGCCGGACCAGCCACCGCAGCCTTGACTCTTTCCCTATCTCCCCTAAGCTATAGTTTCATGCTGAGGACATCATGATTCTAAAGTTTGGGGTGGGTAGGGCGGTATGCACCACTCTTTCTCTCATTTTGTCATTTTGATATCACCTCTGCCATCTAGTTAGTTTTATTGTTTGTTTTCTTTTCAGTGCATCTTTGCATGACATGTAGTTGATTTCTGCATTTTTGAGTAATTTTTCAAAATTTTTGCTTTTTCAGCCACGCATTGCATCTCATGTGATTTTTTTGCTAATTTTTGCATGTTTAGCTAGGATTTACTTGATTTTTACCTAAAATTGTGTTTGAATGTGATTTAGTGCAATTTGGCACCTTTTTGGCCAATTTGCCCAGATTTGATGTTTCTTGTCCAAAAAGCGTGTTTTGACTCAATCTTTACCATATTGAATGAAATTGCTTATTTTTGACAAATACAAGATGATATGTTGTGATGAAGTGCTATGTGGTATCAACGAGTGACTTCTTACATGCTCGTCACCTCCCTTGGGAATGTGTTGGTTTGATTGAATTATGACCCGAGCAAGCATAGAACGTTTAATGTTTGTGGAGTTACTTGATTGATATATGGATTTCATTTGGTTCATTCATGTGATGTGATATCTATGGTGAAGTGTCGGACTAGTTTTCATGCAGGAGACCTTATGTGGAAGATCATGCCAAGTGACCCCTCTTTGACCCGACCATTCTTTCATCATCTTCATACCTCTCCGCCTCATAAAAAGATGCCAAAGTGCACATATTAGCTGTGGCCACCTCCAAAAGTTTGGGGTGGCCACATCTCTATCTCCCCACTTCACTCTATTCACCATATGCCCTATCTACACCAAGGGCAACAAAGAAAAGAAAAAAAAAAGCAAAATGCAAAAAGAAAATAAAAGGATGCTCTTGTTTAAGAGCATTCAAATAAAGAAAATATGAGTGTGTAATAGCACTCCAAATCTTACCGCAACCCTTTCTTCATTCTTTCATACCCATGGAGCTAGGAAACATTAAATCTAGCTCACTTTATACCTTTCCGCAGCCATGTGGTTCATTTGGCATAACTTGAAGCATAAGGTTGAACACATGAAGGTGAAACAACACTCCTAGTCATCAACGATTAACATCATCATGAAACGGTCTACCCGGAACCTTATGGATGAGATATTGATAACTTGTGCAACCCATGCATTATATGTGAAGTTCATGTGCTTTGTGCTCTCTTCATGGTTGGTTTGTGAAAGTAGAAGAGGAGGGAAGTGATTTGCATGTACTGAGTCACCTTTGATCCCATTTAGCATTTGTTTCCCATCATATTGCATTTTTCAAATCTTTTGATTGTGGAAAATGGAAAAGAGATTGAGTTGGAGCATACTTGAGGACAAGTATGTTTCAAGTTTGGGGTGGTGATCCAACCCTATTCTAGGGTTGTATACTATGTCATTTTGTACTTTTATCACATTCAAATGCATTAGAATTACATGTTATTCTCCCCAATATGATTATCATTGCAAATATGCTTATGGATGTTCTTTGCACTGTTTTTCAGGTACTTGGACCATGCTTAGATGGAAGAGAGAGAGACAAGGAGTTATAGGGTTCCCCCACTCAAGGAGAGACCCAAAGAAGGCCCCAAAGTCTCCCTCAACCTACCTCCAGTGGCCAAGAATCATCCCCAAGCAAAGACATCTAAAAATGACAAAGTTAGAAGTGAAATCAAGAAGTCAAGCCTCACCACAGTCGTGGCCACAATGCCATGGTCGTGGCTTTATTGCCAAGATCCAACAGGTTGCAACAGGAAAATTCCACAGAGCCCCACGACCGTGGCCCCCCACCCACGATCGTGGCCATTGAAGACAACACGATCGTGGCCATCAACACGGTCGTGGTCAGGAGAAGAGAACACGGCTGTGGCACCCTGCCACGGTCGTGGGAATTAATTGCAAGAAGTTAGTTGCCAATAGGGTTTTTGCCCAGGACGCCACGACCATGGTTCGAAGACAATCAAGACACCCGTGGCCCCTCCCCACGGTCAGCTCCACCTCCTCCAAAACGGTCGTGTTACCCAAAATGGCCGTGGTGCATGCTACCCACCACGACCGTGGCACTCCGCCACAGATGTGGCCACCACCATCTCACCACTTCCTTCACACCACAACCGTATTCAACCCCCACAGCCGTTCCCCACTACCCTCACCACGGCAGTGGCACACCCACCACGACCGTGGTGATCACCTACCCTATACAACTTTCTACTGCTTTTCCTATTATACTCCCACTTAGCCCTAGCCCCTATATAAGCACTAGTTTCTTCTAGGGCTCAAGAGAGAGCACTTCCTAGCCGCAACCCAGTTGCTCCCTTGCCTCCATTACTCCCATCCACCTACTTTCCTTGCATTTAATCCCATTTCCATCCACTTTCCACTCATTTCCACCATAGAAACCTAGTTTCTCTAGGTTTCTATCCATCCATTCCACCATTTCCATGCTCTTGGGCATCATTAGAGGAGGAGGCTCGTGGCTGGAAGCAAGGAGGTGAAGAAGTCAAGCTTCATCAAGCATCCATGGCATTTCCTACTCTCTTTCCCTTATCCTTTGTTTCTATTTTGATCATGTATAGCTAAGCCCCCCTTGGGTGGGCTGTTTGGGGCAAAAATGTGACTGTGATACCATGTTGGGGGAGTATAATTTGTAATGAACATATTTCACTTCTATGATGATTTCCTTTGCTTGTATCTCATTTCCCATTACTTGTGCATGTGATTGTTGTTTAATTACATTCATTTCTTGCCTTGTGGTGCTTGAAGACATTTGCCTCTAGGATGTTTTGGTTTCTATGTATCTATCATAGGATTGGCTCATAGGTCCTTAATTCGGATTCCTAGCTAGCCCCTATCTTCATACATAATCACCTTATTTCTACATGCAAATTTGAGTTCTAAGTGACTAGTATAAGTGTGATTAGTGCAATTGCCTAGGATTTCCTAAAGGCTGAGGTGGCTAGTGGCATGAGGTCAAATATTCTCATCTCTGCTCCCATCCTTACCCTTGGTCCTCAATTGACTAATACTACTTATCCTAAAGACCTAGACTTGGTAAGTCCTATGAGAATTACACCTAGCCCTAGTTATCCAACTAGTATCATAGGGTACATCCTCATAGCACCCACCTTGTTGATTGGTTTGGTAGTCTAGAATGAAATATGATAATTGCTTATTATGCTGACATCCCTGAATTAATGTCAAGGTCACATTCCCAAACGGCCCACCTCCTTCATTTAATTGCTCAAAACACTAATTGCTCTGTTTGCTTGTTAATGCTAGTGTAGTTCAACTGCTTTAGTTACTTAGTTAATTGCCTAGTTTTACTAGCTAAGTGTTAATTTAGGTCTTTGATCTTGATTAGTGGTTAACTTAGGCTCTCAATTGTTAGTTGCTTGCTTAGTGTAGTGTAGTTTGTTCTTGCTCTTGTTTAGATAGCTTGTTGACTAAGATTTCTAATTTAGCCTTTTGATAACTTAGTTTCATATTGCATTTCCTACTTGCTCACTTAGCTTAATCAACAACCAACCAACCTTTAAACCCTAAAAACCTTAATCTCCGCAAAAGGAACATAGATTACGCCTTCTAACTCTAGAGCCCCATCTATCTCTGTGGTTCGACCCCGCATCTTGCCTTTCTCCTATACTACGACAGTACCCCGTATGCTCGCAGGCGAACTGTTTTAGTTTTAGTGATCGACTCGATTTGGGACCATACAAATTTCGAAAGCAAAGATCCCATCTCCCGTGCCTCCCGATCTCGTGGATTGCACTCGGCCACCCTAGTTGGCCGGTGTTGCAAGCCTCTAGCGGGAGCGTAACCCAATCCCTAACTCATGATAACAGGATGGTCCTACATAACAGGTAGACCATGTACTAGGTCATCCTTTTCATCATTAGCAAAGCCACAGAGGAGGACCAGGATCTGAGCTAGTTATGTACACATATTTATGGTGATAGTCATAGTCACTTTATAGTTGCATGAAATAAAAGTCATCCAAGCAGTTATTTTCAGGCAACCGATAAAACCTTCATGAATCACCGTGAAACTAAAGCAATTTAACCATAAGTGTAACCACATACCTGATTCAGAGCAACTTGATGTCCAAGCAAGAATAATCAAGAACATACAAGTAAGAAATCAACAATATCCTAAAATTAATGCATAACATACATGTGTCATTGTTTTATTCAAAATATCCTCAAGATTGACTTGGACTCCACCTTAGGATTTTGAGGCCAACTTTAGGGTTTTATTAGGGTTTTAGCCTTCATAAAGCTTTTATCACTTTTAATGCCCCTTTTAGATCACAAACCCTAATTTCAACATCATAGGCACAATTGAATGTCAAATAAATCTAATATGTCTCTTTTACACTAAAACTACCATCTTTATCCTTTTAAGTAATGTCAAGATCATTAAGCCCAATTATCATCTTCAGCTTCTTTTGAATTGACAACTCATATATCATTATGGTCTAATTCACATATAAACTCTATTTATCATTAATTCCACATTTATCCTCTAGAAAACCCCAATTATCAAATTAAGGGTATTTATCCACAATTAGGAACTTTTATACTTAAAATAGCTTAGAGTCATCAAATCTCAGTTCAATTCATGGATTTGAACAATTAAAGCCATTAAGAATCATAATTACTAACATTAGGGTTTCAAGGTCCATTAAAGCTTATATATGTACATGGAACACTAAATTAATCAAACTACGCACACGGATCATCCATTTAGACCTAATTTGTCATTTTTATAATCAACATGTTAATATCAACTTAAAACACCCATAATACCTTTCTCAATCTCAGTAACATCAATATTAGGGTTTCTTAATCATAAATGCATTAAAGTCAACAACTTTAACTACTTTTCGAATTGTAAGTGGAATTAGGCTTCAGTTATATTTTTATTGTATTCTACGCATTTTTTTGATCAACTTTCATATATAACTTGTCATTATTGGATAATCCTACAATTAATTATGGTTTTTGTAAGATAATTACCTTTAAGCCAATGATAGTACGCCACGTCAGCGCTATGGCCCGCTATTCTCTTTTCCACACGGACCTGTTTCCGTGAGTAGAGCTTCGCCACATTAGCAGTGTGCTTCACGCGAGTAGGGCACCAAGCCAGGATGCAAAGATGCATCTACCCCCTGCGCTCTCACCTTGGGCCATGCACACCCGAAGGCAAGGAGGTCTTTTCCTCCTTTTCTTCTTCCTCTTTCCGTTCGCTGCTCTATTTCGCACACCAGTACCCCCACTCGGTCAACCGGTGAGTTGACTTCGAGTTTCTGGCCCTTCCAAAGCCAACGGAGGGCACCCTCACCTTCGCAGCCCTCCTCCAGACTCGTAGAGCACTTCAATTACTCGAGTGGCGGTCGGAGCAGATGGGCGGGGTCGAAGTCCCCTCGGTGAAGCAGCAGAAGGGATGGAGGTGAAAATAGGGGTCCACGGGAAAATTGAGAGAGGGAGCCTTTGCAAAGGGTCTAAGGACCTCTATTTATACTTTCTCATGGTGACAAGGTTCCTGGAGATTGGGTGAATCTCCTAGAAACCACAAACCTAGGTGAAATCTAGGGTGGATATGGTCGTCCCAATCTCCCGAAGCCAATGGAAGTGTTTCCATAAGCGCTCGTGCCTTGATCATCAAGGGAATCGCCCCCGAAAACCTCGGTCTTCTGATCACACTTTCCTAACCAGTCATGAGCTAGGAGCTAAAGGGATCATCATTGGATCTAAATCCAACAGCCCACAATACACATGACATGCGCATGGGCTGGGCCCAAGATTGCTATTCCAAGTAAAATTGTGACCTTTAATGCAAATCGATGATTATTCTTTCACTTTAAGCAAACTCAAAAATTAATAACTCTCTCCTCGTTTATCCTTTTTCAATAAATTTTTTGGAGAAAGTCTATTATGACTTAATCTACCGTTGTATGAAGTTTGAGATCAAAACTCGAAAGGAAAAACACTTTTTCTTCATATGCAAGTCAAGTACCTATAAGGCACATATTATGTATTAAAACACCTATTTTCTCTTTCCTATTTTCCTATTTTCTTTGTTTTGACTATTCTTTCCCTTAGTAATCAAGTGTAAACGAAATCTAAACAAATGTGGCCATTAATGCCACTTTCTAGAGATTTCTATATATTTCTCATAAATACTTTGCTTAAAATTCATGTTCTTGTATCTTTTTCTTTGGACTTTTCTTCCTTTCTCCACGAAATTCCTATCAAAAGAGATTTGCAAAGAAATCCCTTCTTTGAAGCAAAGCATACAACCTTTTCAATTAAGTCCATATTCATAAAAACATTACTTTTCAATTATGAAAACATATGCGAAATTGAGATTGTAACATTTTCATAATAGATTGTTTATTCTTTTCATGTTCTCTTGTGTGGTAATCTCAATTTCAACAATATAAGGCTTTACTTGACTTTTGTTCTTTGTCTTCTACCTCTAGCGGACTTCTTTGGGGGTTTTTCTACCTTTTGACATGAAATTCAAAGTTGGCTTTTGAGGTTTTGAGTTCAAATCCAAGCTTATAGACTAAGATCTGAATCATATCAAGTTAGCATGAAGATCAGTAAACTAGAACATATACATGTGAGTGGAAAATCACCTTTAAACCTTGATTTCATATAAAACAAATTTTAAATGATCAATTCTATGTACTAATTTGTGTTTTTAAGAATGATTTTGAATTTGATAAGTTTTTATGGATTTAAATTAAGTTATCAAATGATCAATATACTCACGATGCATATCAAGTTCAAATAACAATTTACATTGTGATTATTAATATGCTCAGGTATCAGTTAGAAAGATTCTTTGCTCAAGCCAATGAATTACTCTTTATTAGAAGTTCCGTAAGTGAAAAGAGAAACCATAAGTGCAAATATAAGATAAGAGTAATAAGATGTAACATAAAATATATGGAAAGTAAAGATTCATTAGGCATTGGATATCCTGAACATCGTAGAATCCATCATAGAGGTCTGCTAGGATGAAACATGCTTACTGATGATAAGAGTCCAGAATGAAGTAGTCAGAGCGTACCAAATGGGTATAGGGCACTAAGACCAGATGGGGGACAGTCTCCTGAAATAGTGAGGTGCCTAACATTAACCAGATATTCTGATGGTACCTAGTATAGTCCAGTTGCTGCTCAGTAGGCTAGCCCTTGCAAAACTATTTGATGCATGTAGTTCAGCCAAGTACTTTGACTCTATGCCTAAGTACACAAGTTTAGAGGAGGAGTCTAGATAATATGGTCCCTCCCATTAGCCGTCGAGGCCAGAAGTGGTGAGGATTGTTGAATAATGGGTAGCTAGTTAGTAGACTTAGAGTCCCAAGTCTACTCTTAGTCTTGTATAGTGAGATCACAACTTGTTGATATACTTCCACATGTTGTGGTACTCTTCATGTGGGTCCAGTGCATATAATAAATGGATTAAAATATTAGTGAATGGATTTAATTCATTTAGTGCAACTATTATTATATTAACATCCATGTTGGATGATTTACAATTTTAAACTGACATGTGTGTGTATTTATCTGTGTTTTGTTTAATTAATAATACACATCTTAAATATCATGGTTTCTTGTTGATTTTCTATGCATTGAGCCAGTAGCTCATCAACCTACTAAAACACTTTTTAGGAAAAACTCCAGTTCTACAAGAGGAGTTAGAGGCTAGATATCATCAAAGGTATATCAGTAGAGGTCTCTAGAAGAATAATTATCTTACTTGGATGGTCTCTTATCCTTCCTCTAGAACTTGGGAATGAGAAAGTGAGAAACGGGAAGTTTGTAATAAATTGTACTTGGTTAGTTATAAGTGGGAACTCTTTCTTATATATAAAGGTCGAATTTTGTTGTAGCCTCTCATGTTTTCAATGAATAATATGTTAAATTTTTAAGATATCATGATGTTTTGTTAGTTCTATGTAATTTAAGAAAGAAAAAAATTAAGATTGCTTTTTAATTAGTAAATAAAACTAAATGGTAAGTCTAATCTCTCTTTGATGGGCCTAAAATTTGATTAGTTGGTTTGGGTCACATTAAATGTTGGTATCAGAGCATAGGTTGAACCAAAATTGAGTTTATGTTTGGGACATGAAGGATAAGAGACCAATAGGATATGGATCTATCCTTTTTGAATTGCAATTGTCTAACAGATATGTTATGTAATCAATATGCAGATGGCGGGAAGATTATGTGGACAAGGTGAGGAACAAGTTGAGAGCCACTATGGTCTTGAACCTCAAGAAATGGCTCACATTGGAGAATCTAGGGACGAGGAAGCAAGAATGAATCGTGTCTTCCTGGAAACAAAGGCAAAATATAAAATGGACTAGAGGTCTTCATCTTCTAGAAATGACTTGGTGAGATCCTATGAGCTGGTGAAGAAGCTTGGTGGAACTGGGTTTTCTGGAATAATAGACCCAACTCTAGTAGATGTGTGGCATCAATAGTTGGAAAAGGTTTCCCACTTATAGAAGTTACCATAGGATAATTATATCAATCATGTTGTCTATTATTATCTAAAATGCACAAGTTTTATTATCTATAACTCAAGCACTACCCCGCAAGTATAGGGGTGCCTGGAGTATGTCCTAGATCGTCCAAGGAGTAGGGAACAGCCAGACACAAGCTTATCTTCAAAAATCTAGATTGATTTACAATGGTTGGTTTGGTTTATGATTCCACTAATTAGCAATTTAAAGGAAAATGCAAGGAATTAAACACCGGGAGGGATATTGATCAATTTTTTAAGGATCATTGTCATAGGATTTCACTTCCATACCATTACTCGCATGAATTCACAAAATTAACATACTAATTAACCTACAAAAGAGGTTGCCATCATCATACACCTCTTGTTGATATGACATGATTCTTATCTCTACATAGAAC
This sequence comes from Alisma plantago-aquatica, assembly GCA_963693085.1. Taxonomy (NCBI): domain Eukaryota; kingdom Viridiplantae; phylum Streptophyta; class Magnoliopsida; order Alismatales; family Alismataceae; genus Alisma; species Alisma plantago-aquatica. The sequence continues at coordinate 1,250,730,130 of OY856412.1, forward strand.
TCCTCTGTTTATGTTAAGACTCAAACCACAACCTTAAAACCTTAATGCATCCCAGCTACTCCCGTGGTCAAGGATTTATTGCCAAGAGAAATACTCCCTACTTCTCTACATATCTTCCCACACCACATAAAGAATCATAAAACATGTAGGCAAGATGGTCAGTCAAGCATACAAGCAAATAGCATTGTAGAATATCTTGGAGAAGCAAATTAACTACCATTAGTTTTGAAATATGAGTTTACATGAGTAATGACATCGAGCTACCATTCTATGCCTAAGAAAAAGGAAAATATTCATCCATGATGATGAAACACAGGAACATGCTACAGATTTCAGAGTTTGACATGTGATTAGAGAATGAAAAAACAAAGCAAACCCAAGGAATGGGGAAGGGTAAGGTAAAACTCCGACTTGGGGATGAATTTCCACTCTTGTCGATGCCTCTATCCCGAGAGGTATGGGGGAAGTAGAGAAGCCCTTATTTCACTCTTTGAAGAAGAATGGAGAAGAATGGAGGTTCTCTCTCGAGAAACCACTTCTTCCTCCCCAAAATAGATTTTTGTGCTCTAAGCAATTCTTCGATTGAAATGTGAATCAAAATGTGAGAGATAACTACTCCATATTCTCATATTTAAACAAGGGGTGGTTGTTTTCAAAATCTGCAAAAATATATGGGGACACGGCATGTACTAAGGGAGACCCAGTGTGTCATTGTGTGTAACTGATGTTGGAACTGCTCTGATTGGGTTGGACATGACGTGCACAATCGCGAACACATTGTGTATCTAGAAGTTGTTGATTTCTGGTTAGATCAAGTTGGGATGGATTCAGCATGTCACATTAAATACATGTCGTGTCTCTTGACTGAACATTTGAGTGTAGCTTTTGAATGTGGTGTGGCATGTCATGTCACTGTGGAGATACGTCGTCTCGCAACTCTTTACAAGGAAATGGAAATTATTTGTAAGCTCACATGGCATGTTTTTTTAGAATATTCAAGAAGTTTTATGTGACATATGCAATCTCCTCAAGGATCCAACTAAGGTTAGATTTTGGCTGAATTGATCCCATTTTCTCGTTACAATCATGTACTTATGATCACAAACATGAGGCGAGTAAAACAACTAAAAAGGTGGAAAATAAAGCATGATTAGAGGTAGAATGACGTACAAAATGTATTGAAAGTGTGTGCAAAAGTGGATTAAAAAAGTCTATATAAAATGTGCACATCAAATCCCCATAAGCTTGAACTATTGCTTGTCCTCAAGCAAAAAGAACATGGAAATACAAATAAAGAAATTGTCAAGATCATGTATCAATCAAATGGGATGGCAAAATTATATCAATACATTTCAAACATAGATAATATTTATTGCAAGTAACCATAGGATCACCTTAAACACTCAAGATTGAAGTTCAGTCCAGCAAAAGTGCAAAAATTTAAATGAAAGAATCAACAAAACAGCATTAAGTAGAATTTAAATGACTAGACCAAATGAGTTGTGAATATGCAACCTAATTCTCTCATTTATTAAAGATGTAAAGGATGGAATCCAAATTAAAAAAATATTCCAACGACAACCTTTTTGCCTTTAGATAAAAATTGAAGTATGGGTTTTGGAACTCAGTAGCTAATGCAGACTTACACACACGTGGAATGCGGGTTGGGATTATGTATCCTCTTTTAAGATGTAACACCTAACCATTGTAGCCAGATCAGACTTATACTAGGCTAGCATGGTACTTGGGCAGTTTAGCCATCTTTTATAGGGGTGAATGTAAGAAAAAGCATGTAATGATAAAAAATGAGTCAGGTTCCACTTTAGAACCACGAGGCCTTAAACTAAAAACTTTTCCCCCAAGCATGAAAGAGTTGGTTGGATTGTCTAGTTAATAGGATTTCATTCATTTATTAAAAAAATTATTGAGAATTTGGTTGAAAATGTACCACGAATTTGGCAAAGTCATCTAGAATGCTAAATAAGGTTTTAATTTTGATTAGTCCAAGAATATTTTAGCCGCTACATGTATTATATAAGCGAGAGTATGAAGGGTGAACATGTGTCTATAAGCAATAAACCAAGATGAAATGGAGGTTTTTGGTAAAAAAATTCATTTAATGATGCATGATTTGACTTTCTTTCTTCAATTTATATTTATTAATACAAGATAGCATAGACAATTCAATCATAAAAGGGATTTTAATCCAAACACAAGGAATGAGTCTCTAATCATACAAGTTCTCCACAAACAAGAACATAAACTAGAACAAAAGCATGAAACAATATGATGACAAGAAACTACAACTACACTACCGGTCGGTTCCTCCCCCCGAAGCTTGAAATTTGCAATGCCCTCACTGCATTAATCAAACACAAGTTGGTAGCAATCGAGTACCTGGTATGGTGAATCAAGAAGAAGGGCCAGTTCCCTCGTCTCCAGTTGTGAAATGTTGGCTCAAAAGATCATCACCATGGATATACATAGGAGGTTGATCAAGCTATGGTGGTTGTGGCAGTGGAAGAGGCATGGTATACTGGCCTTGAGAGATATGGCATGTATCCATCCTCCAGAGCATGGTATACATGTCAGAGTACTATTAGCTAATCGTGTCCAAACAGGCATCCTGGTGATCAAAATGATGTTGAACATAGCCATAGAGATGTTGGACATCAGGCATAGCCCACCTATACTCTGTATGTGTGTCAGTGGAGGGAGGAAGAGATGTGGTTGCAACATCTTGTGAGGCTTTTGGGCAATCTTCAGAGCCTCTAAATCATGAATCTCGATGTACCCTTCATGATCTACGAAGAAATTCCTGAATTTGTCATCATCACTAGAATCCCTAGCAATTAGGCCGAAACCAATGAGGATTTTGAGATCAATTAAGTTCCTCCCAAGATCAACTTCTAATCCTATAAGTTTAGCATTGACCTTGTGGTCTATGTGGGTTATCAATCCTCCGACCATAATATCGCCTCATTTACTATGTTTGATCTCAACAAATGGCAGAGCATATAGTACCTAGCATTAATGTTGAAGTTATGTAGTATACTCCACAATTAAAATAGATCATTCTTACAACAAGGTCACAAACTCCCTGAGTTTCTTTCCTTACAAATACACAACTGCTAAGAATCTTGTGTATATAATGGAAAATGGGGTCGTGTATATGTGTTTCCCTATCTCTTGCAGTTTCATGAATGTCATCATTAGTGATTTTCCTCCAGAATTCCTCACTTTTAAATGCAAGTGGATATGACATTGCTCCACCATAATGGCATTGAAAGGCATCACATAATTGTTTAAATGTAAGCTTGAAACCATGACGCAGAAGTTGGAAAGTAATGATAGCAAAAGGTTCATGTGGCTCTCTGGGGTCATCCTCGACTGTCAAAGTAGTCGGAAATTTGTAAGTAAGCCTAGGGTAGGTGTGGCTTACTGTGCAACATGTATACTTGAGTCCTAGGTCCTCAAATAGTCCTAGGACTTTATGTTTGAATCCAACTGCTTTCTTGGCTTCTTCACAGGAGAAGCACATGGGGAGAACCCTATAAGGAACCAAAGTCTGGTAGGTAATGTCTTCTTCCTTCATGACCTTGAACTGAGTGGAGGAGACATACTCTTGGGCATAAGAAAAAGTCTCCCCTCTATGTCACTTTGTCGCTTGCTTGGTGGGTGCCACTGATGTGTGTTAAAGTTTCAAAACACTAAGACATGGCGTGTATTGTGAAACACACATTGTATCTAATGGGCTTGAAGAAACTACTGATAAATGGTTGAACATGGTGTATATGTGGAACACACGATGTGTGTTTTGCATATTGGGCATTTTTTGAAGGTCGAACATGTGATCGAAACGTCACACCATGTTTGTTCTGGCTCATGACATGTCTGCTAAACTTTGCCGCGTCATGCTCGTCTAGGCACACAACAAAGTTGTGGGGTTAGGAAAATTTGAGCCATGAGTGATGGTGGAATGGATGATGCTCTGCCACAGATGTGAGCTAACAACATTAATGGAGTAACTACTTCTCGGTGGAGATGGTGGTAGCTTTGTGGTTGAGTGTCAGGAGGTGGTAGGTGTTGTGAAAGCTAGAGTCAGAGGTGATGGAGAAATTCCACACGGGTGCAGATGGCAGGCAGGGGTGCACATGGTGGATACTCCCTCAGTGTCGACGGTGAGTTGCTTGCTCACTGAGGATGGTGGCGTGAGATGGGAACATGGCCTGGAACATGAATGAGGGAGTGTATGGGTTCTTGCTTAAGATACAGGGTGACTGTGTGTAGAAATGAAGAGTGTGATTTCAAATTTGGATTAAAGCCCTAGTTCAAATGCACAAACATGTCATGTATTAGCAAACACACGCAGTGTACTAATGTATATAAGCAGTTGTTGTCACTTTTATTAATTTTAGCCTAGCATGATGATGACATATCATATATTTCTAGACACATGTAGTGTCCCTTCTTTTCTGATAAATCTCTTGATGGACATGTTGTGCCTTAACTAACATATTTGGTATAAGTTTCCAGCAAATTATCAATATGTAAATGACCTTTGCGGCATGTCGTGCGGGAATTTACACATGCCGTGTGACTTTTTGATAGATTTTTTGATGTCTTTAGGATGATGAGGACACGTTGTGTCTTAATTAACACATGACTTGTAAGTTTCCAGTAAGTTTATCATTAATGAATGAACGAACAAACATGTGTGCCTATATGTGCACGTCGTGTATGATTCTAGGAACATTGTTAGTAATTATCTGGAATGACACATGTCGTGTATGAAATCAAACATGTCGTGTTTCCTTAGCGTTTTTCTTGAAATTCTTTTCAAAGGTTGTTGCACAACATTTGTTGGGTTGGACACACTGTGTTTCCTTAAATTTCTATAGAAAATAAGTAATGTTCCTTGACCTTTTTTTGGCACCTACAATGACGATGATATATGCTTCATAAGGGTCTAGATTATTACATTCATTTGTAGCAAATTTATTTTAGAAAGAAAAAGTTCTAGAGAGAATGCTTGAAATAAAATCTATCCTAAATGTGGTATCAACTCCCACAAGAGCCTCCATTTAGAGTCCAAAGTAAGACTTGAGTCGGCAGCGCATCTAAGAGGGATCAATAGGCTCCCTGATCCATCTTCTCTCCCTTTGTGAATAATTTGTATCATTGGCCATTAACTTTGAATAAAGCTTCTTTTCCTTGCAGCTCCACGGTTTTGTAGGGTTAAACCTTAAACACCAGGAAAGGTCTAGACCATTTAGAATGCAGCTTTCCTGGAAAGAATTTAGTCTTAGAGTTGAATAACAACATTTGGTCTCCTCCTTTGAAATTTTTGCTATAGATCCTCTTATCACGCCATATCTTTGTTTTTTCCTTATATATCTTGGTGTTTTCATATGCATCTAATCTAAGATCTTCCTATTCCTAGAGTTGTAGCATCCTTCTTTCACCTACTTTCTTCATATAATAGTTGAGAAATTTGATTGCATGTAGTCCTCTATGCTCAAGTTCTACATGTAGATGACAAGACTTTCCATAGACCAACTTGAATGGAGTCGTACCAATAGGTGTTTTTTAAGTTTCCCTATAAGCCCACAATACATCGTTTAATTTCAATGTCCAATATGTTCTTGATTTAAAGATTGACTTCTATAATATTGCTTTTAATTGCTTATTTGAGATCTCAACTTTCCCTGAAGTTTGTGGATGGTATGGCATAGCGATTTTATACCTGACACCATACTTTCTTAGTAAGTTGTTGAAGTTTCTATCATTGAAATTACAACCTCCATCTGATATGAATAATATTAGAACACCAAATCTCAGAAAAATAGTCTTATTGAATAGCTTAATCACTGATTTTGCATCTGGAGCTTATGTGTGAATTGCCTCTACCCACTTTGATACATAATTACACACCACTAGGATGACCTTGTAGTTACATGAAGAGGGAAATCGCCCCATATAGTCTATTCCCCATACGTCAAAGACTTCATATTTAGAATTGAGTTTAGCACACCTCATCCTTCTTTGAAAATTCCTCCTGATGTTTGACTCTTATCACATGCTTTAACAAATGCATGCACATCCTTGAATAGAGTCGGCCAATAAAAACTTGTCTCTAGAATTTTGGTTGAATTCTTGTCTCTGTCAAAGAGTCCTCCATAGGGAGAGGAATGACATTATAAAATGGCAATTGGGATCTCCTCATTGGGAATGCATTTCCAGATCAACCCATCTGCACATTGCTTGAATAATAGTGGATCATACCAAAAGTAAAATTCTACATTATGAAGGAACTTCTTTTTCTATTTATAAGTAATATCAGGAGGAAGACATTTTTGGATAGATAATTTGCAAAATTTTCTAGATAATTTGCAAAATTGGAAAACCATGGTGTTACAAGTGAATTCACTGCATACATCATTTTAATGGGTAAATTGTCATCAATAGAATCTTGTCTTTGGCACTTGTGGAGATGTGTGAAAGATGATCAGATAGATTGTTTTATGTCCCACTCTTGTCTTTTGTTTCCAAATCAAATTCTTGTAACTACAATATCCAACAGATAAGATGGGTTTTAACATCTTTCTTGTGCATGAAATATCTAATTGCAGCATTATTTGTATATACAATGACTTTAGACCCCACAAGATATTGACAAAATTTATCAAAGACATAGACTATGGAAAGCATATCCTTTTTTGTAGTGGAATAATTGATTTGAGCATAATCTAGGGGTTTTCTTGAATAATGAATGGCATGAAGCTTGTTATCTCTTTGTTGTCTAAAACTACCCCTATGGTGTAATCACGTCATCGCTCATTATTTCAAGTGGAGCACTCCATTCTGGTGGTTGAATGATGGGGGCTAATATGAGGGTGTCTTTGTTTTGCCATCTTTATTGTTTATGAATTCAACATCTTTTTCTATCAAGGAGTAGAAAGGCTTTGCAATCTTTGAAAAAACTTTAATAAACTTCTTAAAACCCTACATGCCCCAAAAAGCTTTTACCTCTTTCAATGTTGTTGGAGTTGACATCTTCTCAATGGCTTCTAACTTTGCTTTATCAACCTCAATAGCTTTTCTTGAAAGGATGTGACCAAGTACAACTCCCAATTGTACCATGAAATGGCACTTCTCTCAATTGAACATGATGTTGACCTATTTACATCATTGCAAATTTTAGTTAAATTTAACAAGCAATCATCTAACATAAACATTGAAATCATCCATAAAATTTTCCTTAGTCTTTTCTATGAAATTAGAAAATTGGCCATCATGCATCTCTGGAAAGTGGTGAGTGCATTACATAACCCAAAAGTCATTCGCCTATAGGCATATGTCCCATAAGATCATATGAAGGTTGTTTGTTCTAGATCATGGGGATAAATAGGAATCTAAAAAATCTGGAATACCCATCTAAATAGCAAAAAATAAGAATGGTTTGTAAGTATTTACAACATTAAGTCAATGAAAGGTAGAGGGAAATGATCTTCTCTTGTGGATTTATTTATATTTTATAATCAAAGCACATCTGCCACCTGGTTACCACCCTTGTTTGAATTAGTTAATTATTTCCCCCTTTAATTATAGTAGTTCCTTCCTTTTTAGGTACAATATGTATAGCACTTACCATGGGTTGTCACTGATAGGATATATTATTCATGCATCTCTTAACTTAAAGATTTTTTTATTAACAACTTCCATCATGTTTTGATTTAAGCTTCTTGGTGGTTCTATGCATGTTTTAACATCTTTTTCCAAGTCTATGTGATGCATACAAATGGAAGTATTAATTCCTTTCAGATCATCAATGAAATAACCTATCACATCTTTGTACAGTCTAAGTTCTTTCAACAACTTATCCTCTTGTTCTTGAGTAAAATCAGTATTTATTATGATAAGAGGAGAAATTTGAGTCCAAGAAAGCATACCTTAACCTCAGTGGGAGGGATTCAAGTTCTACCTTTTTCTAGAGTAGTGGTATCACTTACCTCCTTCTTGTTTGATACTTCATTGGATGACGCCTTTGATGTAGCTTTAAAACTTTCTCCACTAAGAACTATCATCAAGTCTTATTTGTCTTCTTCACCTTCAAGATCAACAAAAACTTGTTTAAGGATGTTCTCATATTCCTATAGCAAGGTATCAATGCTATCTATCAAACAAAGATATTCTTTAGTGTTGGGTACCTTTATAGCATCATAGATAGAAAATATTAGAGCTGCCTCTCCAACTTTGATAGATAGCTTTCCTTCTCTCACATCTACAATACATCCTATAGTCCTGAGAAATGGTATCCCAAAAAGTATTGTATTTGTTGGATCTTCATGAATGTCTAGGACTACAAAATCATAGGCAATGTAGAACTTCCCTATATGCACAGGGATGTCTTCAACAATCCCACTAGGATATTTAGTTGATATATCAACTAATTGTATTGTCATTGAGGTGGGTTTCAAGTCTCCTACTAAATTTTGTCATAGGAAAAAAGGAATCAAGTTGATACTAGCCCCAAGATCAACTAAGCCTTTGTCAAAAATTGAATCTTCAATTTTCATGAGAGAGTGAATGCACTTGGATCATCAAGTTTTTCTGGAAAATGATTCTGAATGATAAAACTTATTCTTTCAGATAGCATCATTGTTTTATCTTGGTCGGGTCTCCTTCCCTGTGTGAGAATATCTTTTAGGGACTTGGCATAAGAAGACATTTTAGCTATCACTTTTACAAATGGAAGATTTACATAGAGCTTGTTCAAATTGTCCATGAACCTGTTGAATTTCACATCATCTTTTGTGTTATCAAACCTGTGAGGGAAAGGATCATTAGGCTTGCAAAAAGAATCACCTTCTTGTGAATTTCCAACAGTGTTCTTCCTTTCGTTCTCAACAGCCTTCTCTCTAGTTGTGTCAATAACTTCTTAAGATTTCCTCTTTGAAGGTGGTGAGGATCCTCCAATCACCACTCTACTTCTCAGTGTCACAGACTTGCATGTCTCCTTAGGATTCATCTCTGGTTGGCTAGACAAGAGCCAGAAGGTGTTCATTAATTAGCAAGATCTTGTTATGCAATCTGATTTTCCAACATCGTTGTATGGGTAGCAATATTGTCCACTTTAGAAGAAAGTTGTTGGATGATATCTTTCATAAGTTGACCATGTTGGAAAAATTCCTCATTTTGTTTCATTTGAGCTGGAAAAAAACCTTCAAGAAGAGACTCTAAGTTGGACCTTGGTTGTTGTTGTTGGTTGAAGTTTTTATCAACATTGTTGTTGAAGCCCAGAGGATTGTTTGTTATTGGTGTCCTACTCCCCAAATGTAGTGATTGTTGACCTTGATCTTGTTGAGGATTTTGAGAATTGTTATTGCTGTAGGATAAATTTGGATGATCACGCCAACCTAGATTATGGGTATTGGAATATGGATTGTATGGTTCTTTATTTCAAAAACTTCCTACCATATTTCATTGCACCATAGTTATCCTATGATGGTATAAAAGAATGGTATCTTGAAGAAGATACTTGTCCCATGACTTCATTTGCATCACATATCAATTATACTGGTTGAGTCGGTTGAGCACTCAACCTCTTAAATTTTTGTGCCAAGGCATCTAACTTAGTAGAATTTAGATCAACAACATCAATAGCATGGACACTGGCTTGCATGGTTGAAGTAGTAGATGATGAGGAAGGTTGATTATTCCTCTTAGAAATCCATTGGCAATGATTGATTTTCATGTCTTCAATTATAGCATAGGCTTCCCTGAGGACTTGTTCATTAAATCTCCATTGGAAACAACGTCTATAGACATCTTGGTATTATAGTAAAGCCCATTATAGAAAGTTTGAAGAAGCAAATAGTTTCTGAGACCATGGTGAGGACAAAGATGTTGGAAGTCCTTCAACCTTTCCCATGTGTCATGTAAAGTTTCTCCATCCGTTCGAGAGAACTTGGTTAATTGGCCCCTCAACTGAGTCATCTTTCTTGGAAAAAAGTACTTGGATAAGAAAGCTTTAAGGAATTCATCCCAGATGTTGATGGAGTTCCTTAGAAAAGAAGAGAGTCAAGCCTTGGCTCTATCCTCAAAGAAAATGGTAACAAAATCAGTTGTATACCATCAGAAGCAACGTCATTAGTCTTGAAAGTGTTCATATATTACAAGAATTCAGCCACATAAAGACTGGGATCTTCCATGGGGGTCCCTCCAAAATAATTCTGTTGAATAATCTACATCATTGTCGAGCTAATTAAGAAGTTATTTTCCTCGATTTGTGGGTTGTTGATAGCCCAATTTATGTTTCTGGTTGCGGGAATGGCGAAGTGCTTGAGAGGACGGTCGTCTTCCATGATTGGTTCTTTGTAGTCTGGTGAAGATGGTGGTGAAGAATGAAGTGATGATGGTTGTCAATCTCCCAAGCTTGAAGAGTCTTCTCTCCTCCTTGTTCATCTATGGCTGTTGAAGGTTTCAATCTTCATGTCTAATAATACGGATGGTTGAAGACCACGTTTCAAACACCACATACAATCCTACAAATTCACAAGTAGTGACAACGCTTAACTAACAATGGAAGATATGATAGATGATATAAATAAAAAATGAATGATGAAATGGGGAGTGAGTGACCTAGACTCTCTTACTAATTAACACTTCTCACTCTAATAGAAAAATATCGATGCTCCCAGGCAACGGTGGCAAAAACTTATTACCCAAAATGTGCAAGTTTTAATATTAATAACTCGAGCCCTACCCCACAAGTATACGGGTGTGTGTAGTATGTTCAAGGTCTTCCAAGGAGTATGACACATCCATTTGCAAGTGTGTTAATATTCAACAAACTAGATTGGTTTACAATATCTATTTTGGTTTATGATTCCACTGATTAGTAATTTAAAGGAAATTATGAGAATTAAATACTAGGAGGGATATACATCATTTTTTAAAGGTTCTTGGTCATAGGATTTCACTTCCACACCATTACTCACATGCATTCACAAAATTAACATACTAATTAGCTTGCGAAGGAGGTTTCTGACATCATACACCTCCCAGTGATATGAGATGGTTCTTATCTCTACAGAGAACTCATGTGCTTATGTTAAGACTCGAACAGTAACCTCAAAACCTCAATGTACTCCTACCACTCATGTGGTCAAGGATTCATTTCCAAGGGAACTACTCCATACTTATCTACATATCTCCCAGATCACATAAAGAAGCATAAAACATGTAGGCAAGATGTCCAGGAAATCATACAAGCAAATAGTACCGTAGAATCTATTAGAGAAGTAAATTAACTAGAATTAGTTGTGAAATGTGAGTTCACATGAGTAATGACATGGGTGCTACTCCCCTATGCCCAAGAAGAATGAAAATACTCATCCATGATGTTGAAACATGGAACATGATATAGGTTTTAGAGTTTAGAATGATTAGAGAAGGAAAGAACAAATAAAACCCATGGAATGGGAAAGGGCAAGGTAGAACTCTAGATTGGGGATGAAATTCCACTATTTCTGGTGCCTCTATTTGGAAAACCTTCTCTTTGAAGAGGTTTGAGCAAAGTAGAGAATTTCTTGTTTCTCCTTGAAGAAGAATGGAGAAAAATGGAGGTTCTCTCTCGAGAAACCACCTCTTTATCCCCAAAATCACCTTTTTGTACTTTGAATTGTTCTCCAATCAAAATATGTTTCACAATAATGAGAGATAACTGCTCCATATGGGTGTTCTCATATTTAAAATGAGGGGTATTTGTTTTTGAAATCTATAAAATTTGGAAGGGACACGATGTCTATGAAGGGAGACCTGATGTGTCATTGAGTGTAACTGATGCTGCAACCGCTCTGATTGGGTTGGACACGGCATGCACAATCCTAAATATGTCATACATTTGGAACTTAGTTGATTTGTGGGAAGATCGGGTTGGGATAGACATGATGTGTCATATTAAATACATGTCATGCCTCTTGACCAGAACATTTGTGTGTAGCTTTTGAATGGTGTGGCACATTATGTCGCAGCTCCTTAGGGGAAAAAGGAAATCATCTATAAATTCACACAACGTGTTTTCTTATCTTCAAGAAGTTTTCTATGACATAAGCAATCTCCTCGGGGATCCAACTAAGGTCATAATTTGGCTAGATTTACCCCATGTTCTCGTCATAATCATGTACATGTGATAAAAAAAAACATGAGGTGAGTAAAACAACTAAAAAGGTGAAAAATCAAGCATGACACAAAATGGTTTGAAAGTGTGTGCAAAAGTGGGTAAAAATTCTATATAAAATGTGCACATCATCTATCTACTCTAATGAGATACTGAGTTGTGGTGGCTTGGAGTGGAAGATAATAGGAGGAATATAGTGATGGCATGGAAGGCTTTGTATATGAGTTTCACCTTAAGTATTTTCCTCTTACCTTCTTAAGCGACAAGATCAGACAATTGGAGAATATTAGACAGGACAACATGTCAATTGGTGAATACAATGCATATTTCACTAGATTGCATCCTCAGCTCGTACTAGATGATGTAAAGAGATGTATAAGACTCCAATGAGATTTAAGATCTAATATTAGACATATCATATCAGCTATCAAGAAAAGAGACAGAGAAAATTTTGGATAATTTGTGGAAGCAGCAAGATGTATCAAAGAATCAGTTAATGTTGATAAGCACTCTGAGAGCAAGAAAAGATCTGGATATTTTGGTAGAGGAGGACAAAGTAGTGGTGGATGCAAAGGAGGTTGTGGATTCTTTTCCAAGATAGGACAAGGTCCTGGTTGTTTTTGAAGGCAATGATCTGGTTCAAGTGGTATAGTGTCTTCTCATAGTGGGGGGAAATCTAGCCCTATCATATGGAATACACCACCTAGGTGGGCACCTCCTTCAAGGCCTTCAAGATCATCAATATCGATAATAGGACCCTTGAGACATGATAAATTGTGTCTGACACTTGTGGTAGGGCACATTTTGGTCAGTGTTGGGGAATTGAATTTCAAGGACGTCACTATTGTGGATAGATGGGACATGATGGGACATTTAAAGAGAGATTTCCCTCAGCATTAGGTTACACTGACACAGAGTTCACGGTCTCAGTTACAAACTCTATAGAGACAAGATCTAGCTAGAGGAACAAGTTCTTCAACAACCTAAAGCTCTAGAGGGGGAGCACTTAGTATTAGCAGTGGACAACAAGTATGTTATACTATAGGGAGAGATACCATAAAAGAGTGAAATCACCCCTTTACTAAAAATTTGAAGATTAGAACCTCCGGTCCAAATACACCCAAGAGGTATCATGGAGTGGGTGTAAAATTTTCAAATCTTAATAATGGTATATAAAGGACCAAAGTGTTGCCGCGGAATATAAAAATAAATACTATATTCAATTCTTCACAAAAGATTACAAATGTACATTAGGATCTCCCACATAGGGTTTACATGTAAGATACAACATATGGATCTAAGTAGAGGGAAATCTAAACCATATCAATGTTTGTCTCCAAGCTTTAACTCCTTATGATATATCCATATCTTTATGCCATGTCATCCATGTCCTTCACCTAGGGTTGGAAGTGTACCCTAGAAAGAAGAGAAAAATAGATGACATCAGCAAAGGTTGGTATGTGCATACTAAAAAGGAAATTGAGAAATATTATGAAGTAAAGGACAAAAAATATAAAGGCTTCCCATGAAAGAGAAAATTGCAATCCAAGTGGGTATAAATATATATGATTTGCAATAACAAAAGATATACTTGCCATAAATAAAACAAGTTGTGCAACACAAGCACATATCAAGTTAGGGCACACACCCCATATCATCAACATGCATGCATGTGAGATAAGCATAGCCCTAGAACAATATAAAGACAAAGTCAGTCAAGTGTCATAAACTTGAAACCTGGTAGAGAATGTCACATAACCAAACTCCCAAATATATATATAAAGTGGGCCAAACATCGTAAATTTGAAAACCGGGTATGGGGCCACCTCCATCCCAAAAATAATAGGAGCATACTGCCCCAAGTAGGAAATACATGTATGCCCAAAAACCAATGCAATTACACTACTCTAGTGCTACGGAATCACATAACATGTTTAATAGAGAGGCAAGTAAAAAGGTATAGTCAAATTAAACAAAAGTTTACATCATACTAATGGACAACATAAACATCCACCTCACAAGTGGGCAAAAGACATCACATGTCATCATTCCAACATGAACAGAGCATAAGTAAGAGACCAAAAGAATATCAAATCATGATCATAAGATCAGTAACAATAAGATATTTTACATGAAGCATATTTTTCAAAAGAATAAGATTTTATGTAGGCTAATGTCCATAGGACCAAGAGAAAGAAGAAACATAGGCTAATTGCTCAAAGGAAAAATAGAAGATGCAAACATACCTTATTCCAAAGTCTAAATAGGTCCAAAGTCAGTCCTAGATCCAAGCCTAAATCTCCAAAACACCTATTATGCATGTATATGGAATTATAATTAGGTTTATATTAATTAGTCAAACCCTAAAAATTGCCTTTTTATTATCTGAGAATTAGGTTATCAAAACCACACCATGTTGTAGGTTATATTTTTCTGAGCTCATAACATTTTTATTTTTATTTTACTTTTAGATTATTACTAATAAATTTTAGAATATACGACCAATGAGGAATCTTGGAAAAGCAACATGTATAATCCATTATCCTTCTCACAGTGGGGCCCAACATCGATAGACCTATAGAGACTCACCGTGTGGAGCCGGTCCTTCCAACCAAAAGTGTGATTTCAATAAAATAGGAACCAGAGTAAAGTATGAAAATGCCCTTGGAGGGAAAAACAAAGAAGTAAGAAAAAGGTAGGGATACACTTGAGAAATCACTAGCAATCATCTTCATCCTCTCACAAAAACATCTCGTTAAACAATTGGGCTTTGTAATGATCATGAGTTGTGATCCCTCGATCGAAACTTGACTGCTATTGGAAACTAGACAAAGAAAACTACACCATTGAATTCCCATCATCCTCTCTGTCATCTATCGGTCCCATGGAACCCAACCTTGGGTCATGGGGCTTCTGGACGACCATAACACCCTCATCCACCAAGGCAGATAGGAACATACAATGACAAAATCGGTAACCAAAAACAAGTAACAAATCTTGGGGAAAGTTCTAAATTTCAAGGCAAAGTCTGTTGCAAGCAAAATAAAGAAAACGATAGTCGACCCACAAAGATCCTGGGTCAATTTTCAACTGTAAAGCTGACGAGAAAAAGAGAGAAAATTGGGCTACCTATCTTGCGATCTAATAGACTAAGACAAAAGCTTCCAAAGGTATCCAGGGGAGGTGAGGAGCCTCTTCCAGGTGGCTCCATGGTGAAATTCTCATCGGACCTCACACAGGACATCAGAGGTAGGGAGACATGGCTGCAGATCCAATAGGGTGTAAAGAAATGATGGGGATAGATACTTGTGCTACCTCAAAGGTGGGGGGAGACCTATATATACACGAGAAGGGTTGAAGAGGCCAAAGTGAATGGTGGATCAAGAAATAGGGGAAGTGGAGAACTCCCCTTGTCGAGTGGGGTGTAGAGATGATAAAACCCTAACAAAGTTGGGATTAGCACTAGTACAGAACCGACCTTTAGTGTTGGTTATTTAAGGCCTTTGGCATTGGTTTCAAAGCGACACCCAAGTGGGTGCCGCTAAAAGTTGAAACCTTCAGCGTTGGTTTCAACACTGACACCATAACCCTTCCTACCACCAAAAATGTACAAGCAAGGGCACTATAGGCATCGATTATTTAATAAAATCGACACTATATCCAGGTCAAAGACGTCGGCATTTCACAAAAATTGATACTATATACCCCTTCCCGCCACCAATAAACGCGCCAGCAAGGGCACCATCGATGTCAGTTTTTATATATACCTGACACCCATAGCCACATAGACGTTAGTTTTCTGCTAATAACCGACGATGTATGTCTTTGTTGTCAGTTTTATACTAATAACTGACACCTATGTGCTGATTTTTTTTCTTATTAGTTTGCAGGCCTACTATATGGCTAGTCAACAGGATGCAGAACCTACAGTTCAATTTTGAACTACAGTTTTACAGCATCCATTGATATCAGCCAACAACAGGCCACAAACCTGCAAAATTAACAAGATGGACAACAATTTATGATCACACACATGTATAAGCACATTTAATTCATTTTATTTTTCATCACACACATGTAGAAACCAGTAGTTCCATTTCAAATTTCCTCCATTTTCACACACATTTAGCAACCTGTAGTTCCATTCATTTTATCATTTTTCACATTCAGACACATGTAGAAACATTCATGTATTGATCATCTTCACATTCACACATGACAATTTAGAAAAATTCATTTACATTCACACAAAAATAAATTATGAGAATAAAGTTTAGAAATATCATTCTTTATTCATCATCGTCATTATCGCCATCAGTATCCCAATTATATTTAAAAATTCCCACTACTTGCAGGGCTTTTGCCCATTCTTCTCTTACATCATCTAATTCTTCCCTTGTAAGTATGTACATCTAATAATTTTCCACCTGTAGTCAAGTCAGTTTTAAACACCTGCAAAGAGAATGACGTATATATAATTAATAATATGTAATAAGATTGATATATTTCATATTATCTAATGAGACTATATATAATACCTTATGTATAGTATCGATTTCCATTGTGGTATGTTTAATGATTAGGTCCATAAATTGCATCACATAGTATGCACATGCCCAGCCGTTGTCTTGTGTAGCACACTATAAATTTAAACATAAAAAATTTCAAAAATACAAATAAGCACAGTTCACATAAATAATATATACATTGGAGTCGGGAAATTACTTTCAAATTCTCCCAAATTAGTGGTTGATTCTTTTTCTTGGGGACCTTTCCTCCAGCTCTTTTGAACTCATGTAAAGCCCTACATGTTAATGTAACACATTAAATTGCATAATTAAATAGTAAGTAATAACATATGTTAACGGATATAAAAATATGAAATATTTCTCAAGGGAATAATGGCTTTTTCATTGTGTGTCCATATAATGTATTCAATTCATTCCACGCAGGATCTAGATAATAGACAGTGAATGTCTTGGGGATAATAACTAGTAACTCCCAATGCCTACCACTACAGGTAAGAAAGTTAAAAATTAATAACTCAAAATCCACAATAAAAATGTAATTTTCTGAAGTCCAAATTATAAGCAAAGTAAACTTACTCGACATTGAATGGAGCTATTATCACCATCTTTTTTTGCCAAAATATTTAAAAGTAGCATAGCAGTTGAAGTAGCTAAAGAATGGTCTTTATCTACAAGACTAATCAAAGATGGAACCAAAAATCCCACATGGGAAAATGAAAAATCTATACATATCATGTGTAAGTGGCTGAAAAACATGTATTACGTATGCATTAATATATAAGAAACTAGATCACCATATATAAAACAAGGTATATGGATGTATAAACAAGATCTCACCATATCCATAGCTCTATCATAGATGTATTCATCCAATCATAACAAAACAACTCCAAAATATCTTGTATAAATAGCTTGTTATCGTATGATTGACCTGCAACCTCTGGAATAGGAACATTTATAGGGCAATTTGGATCATGTTCACCTATCCATACTGACATACCCCTACAATTAGGACCTAACGAGGCGTGTAGGTCCCTTAGAAGCCAACTTGGTACTTCACGAGGTGGAGGTAGAGGCCGACATGTAGCGGGTGTCTTTCTTTTGACCTGTATATACAATTTCAGATCAATTGAATCATATATACACACTAACAAATTAACATAATGTAAATTTTCCATACAATATTAGTATAGGCGACATCCACTTTGGGCCACATTATCACTCCGCCTTCTGCCTCACCAAGCATTTCAAAATTTGGGTGGGCATATGGTAATGAAAGATCCCTCCAATTGGGGAGTACATGTATTGGGCTCACACGAACTGCACCAGCTAGTACTGGAGTCCTATGAAACATGTCCCCTGGAAGGGCTGGGTAAGCTTGTGCCTCTACAACAATATATTCTTGACTTTTTAGATGGCATGACTTCAACCCCTACAAATTTACGTAAAGAATGTTATATACATATATACATAAACATATAATCTTGAAAAGACTAGATATTATGTCATAAAAATACTTACAGCAGACGTGCTAGGTGTGTCTATAGGATTACTCCCAACCTCTACAGTAGGAGAGGAGCGGCACACCATAGGTACTGTCTGAGTGGCATCCTGAGACGCCTTCCACTTCACCATTGCTTCCTCGACTCTCTTATTTATTAAATCATCTACCTATACATGGACAAAAGAAATGCTAGCTTTTGATTATTGAATTCCCTTTCACAATAACATTCTAAAAAAAGATTAGGTTACCTCAACATTTGATAGTCCTACTTTTGGGACGTATTTGTACTGTGATGGCCCAAAGAACGCTTTTATGCCCACACCAGCGCCTGCACCCCTAACACATCTAGGATGCTCTGGGTTACCAAGAGCAACTGTCAATTCATCCTGTGTGCCCTCAGGGATGAACTTGCCTTCCTTCCTCTACTCGTGAAGATCCTGCTAATCGCCATCAATAGAATTTGGTAAGTAAACATAACAATAATCAATATCGATTGCTCTAAGAGTTGAATTTTACCATTTTTGCAGCCACCTCAGCAGTTGTGGGCGTCATTATATCTCCCTTCTTATTTTTCCTCCCAGCTATCCACATAGCATGGCGAGGTAGATGTGCGGGACCAATAGTAGAGGACTCTGCAGTGTCTTGAGTAGCAGCAGACTAAGTAGTAGACTCAGCTTGTAGTCTTTGGTGAATGCCTGCATAGCCTCTTGGACCCATTGTGTGGTCATGCACATTCCGTGCGCGCCTTGCTCTTTGAGCGTCGTTGATAGCCTTGTTAGTAAGAACATTGAGTTGGTTAGTAACTCTAAAGGTTAATCTTGAATAGGTGAATACATAAGAATGTATATTAATTAAATTGGGAGTGGCGCATAATACCTTGAATTCATCTATTTTTCTTTGGTTAACAAACTCCTCCCAGTATTTGGGGTCCAGGTAGTTCCATTGCTCAGTGGTTGCCTTTTTCCTAATTTATTTTTTAAAGAGAATACAAATAAAAATTATTAGTGTAGAGTTAGTCAAAAAGTGATCGATGTCTAGAATTGGAAATCAATCAAGAACCTCTGCTCAGGATCGTGTATGTAATCTCGGGTGAGATTTGTCCTATAGTTCCTTAGGACCCTCCCACATCATTGCATCACGCATTTACGATGCAGCTTTTCATCCAGATCAAATTTACTCTGCAAAATAGAATTGCTATTAACTAGTATCCTAAAAATTAGCAATCTACAAAAACAGAATTGCAAATAATAATAACTCACACATAGTTCCTTCCATACGAAGTCTTTCTTCCCCTTAGGAACTTTATGCTAAGATTCAAAATTAGGACTACAATGGCTATGAGTAAGAACCCCAAGATATAAAATAAATGAGTTGCGGTTCACTCCAACTGGATTTCCTGCATGATTTAAATCCACAGCCAGTTTGGGTCCATTACCCCTTTGCTGTAGTAACTTGTTCATCATTGTGATGTCCCTCACTTTCTCAATTTTTTTATTGCTCATCAAGTTCCCCAAGTTCTTTAGGGGGTACATCATCAACCTAAAATTTAACAAAATAAACACACTTACAGGATATAACTATAAATGGACATACAGATAGAAATATAGGATATATTTTTAAAGCTTACATTGGGAGGCGGCGCATTGATATCTTCACCCTCACAGTAGTCATCATCACGGTCATCATGCTCATGCTCATCCATCTAAAAGTGTCATTAAAAAATCAAAGATTTAACATTTGACATAGAAGATAATAAAACATTGTAAAGTTCACATTCAGAAAAATAAAACATATAAAAAATATAAACATGCATGCCTCTAATATCGCAATCTCTTATCAATTAACAATCCTTCATTGTGATCTCCGTGCACATACAAGTCATCATTAGCTTCAATATTTGGTGGAGTTGGAAACCCAACTGAGAATGGACTGGAGTCATCATACTTATCATAGTACTCTTCTTCATCTATAGGATCTTCAACAAACTATCTTTTACCATGAAGAATAACCGACCATTTATCATTTGTAGTATCATTTGTAGGATCATTGATATAAAATACTTGTTTTTCATGTGATGCAAATATGAATGATTCACCCTTCTCGCCAATCTTTTCAAAGTGCACTAATATGAAACCCAATTCATCCACTATAACTCCTTTGTGTTATCAACCCAATTACATTTAAAGAGCAGAATTTTGAAATCTATATAGTCAAACTCCCATATGTCTTCAATGACACTGTAATATGAAATTTTAGCTTCACGTAGATCTTATCCTTTGCAATTGCAAACAATGAAGATGCTTGAAGGGTGACCCCACTATTTTGGACGACACTCTTATCATCTTAACGCTTTGTGTAATATGAGAATCCATTTATGTCAAACCCTTCATAAGACATAACATTCAATTTTGGTTTAAAGGTGAGGCATTTGATAGTTTTAGTAAGATTATATGGTGTTTGAGATAGTTGATGTAAGACTTTATCTTCAAACCACTTAATAAATGTCTTGTTATGCTCTCTAGCAAGCCACACTGAATTGGCTCGAGGATATTGTCTCTTGATGAAATTGGTATGTTCCTCAATATAAACACTCACTTCGTCAATGTTGTGTAAAATATATAAGTGACCTTGTTCCAACTACTCACGGCTGATTACTTTCATCTGTGATCCAAAATTCCTTTGCCAAAATGCTCCTCAATATTCTTGTCATTAACAGGAGCATCATTAGCACTCAAAAAGTCATTGCAAAAATCCATAACCTCTCTTGTCACATAACCCTCAATAATACTCCCTTCAGGAAGATAACGGTTTCGAACATCACCTTTAAAAATGCTCATGTATAGCTCAAAGGGATACATCCAATGCAAGAAAATTGGTCCTAACATTTTCACTTCCCTAGTCAAGTGGACAACAAGATGTACCATGATATCAAAGAATGAAAGAGGAAAATACATCTCAAGCTGACATAGGGTAACAACCACTTCTCTTTGCAATTTATCGAGAGTATCAGGGTCAATAACTTTGCTGCACAGACTGTTGAAAAAGAAACAAAGTATGGTGATAGCAAACCTTACATGCTTCAGCAATATAGATTGAATTGTCACGGGCAATATTTGTTGCATTAGAGTGTGACAATCATGAGATTTAAGACCTATCAACTTCATATCTTTCATTGATACCAATCTACAGATGTTGGATGAGTAACCCCGTGGCACCTAAACATTTACCAAGCATTCACACAAAGCTTTCTTCTCCTTTCTAGACAGCGTGTAACAAGTGGGAGGTAAGTATGTTCTTCGATCGCTATTAACTACTTTCGTTAATTTTTTCCTTATTCCCATTTCACATAGGTCCATTCTGGATTTTATCCCACCTTTAGTCTTACCTGGTATATTCAACAGAGTACCAATGGCACTATTACAGACATTTTTCTCAATGTGCATGACATCGATACAATGCTTGACTGCCAAAGAACTCTAATAAGGAAGATCCCAAAATATTGACTTCTTCTTGAATAAAGATTTGTCACTCTGTGTGGTCATGGTACATTGTGATATCTTACCAAATTCATTGGCAAAGTCTTTTACTCTTTCCTAAACAACCTCCCTTGGTATAGGTTTAGGTGCACTCCATTCCTCATTCCGTCCATTGAATGCTTTGCGCAACCTACAATATGGATGGAATTTTGGAAGAAACCTTCGATGGCCAAGATATAGAGTCTTTCTGCCATGTTTTAGTTGTAATGAATCAGTGTTCTCTTCACATATAGGACACACTTTAGATCCTTTAACACTATATCTAGACAAATTCTCATATGTTGGAAAGTCATTAACAATGCAAAACAACATAGCGTGTAAACGAAATGTCTCTCTTCATGAAGCATCATAGGTCATCACACCTTCACCCTAGAATTTCTTTAAGTCATCAATCAGAGGTTCAAGATAAATGTCGATATCATTTCCAGGTTGTTTAGGGCACGATATTAACAACGACAACATAACGTACTTATTTTTCATACACAACCAGGGAGGATGATTGTATATAACAAGCATAACTGGCCAAGTGATATGTTGGCTGCTCAATGTCCCGTATGGATTCATCCCATCCGTACAAAGCCCAAGTCTTAGATTCCTGACTTCTTCACTAAATTTAGGGTACAATAAATCAATCTTCTTCCATTGTGGGGAATCAGACGCATGTCGTAGGATCCCATCATTATTTTTCTTAACATCTGCATGCCACCTCAAATTCTTCCAATCTATCGAATTGGCAAACAAGCATTGAAACCGTGATATTATAGGTAGATACCACATCACCTTGGTAGGAGAACAAGTTTTGGACTCCCCTGAAGTCATCAATTTATACCTTGATGCACCACATTTTGGACAATCTTTCAAATCCACATAGTCCTTTTGAAATAATACGCAATCATTCAGGCATGTGTGTATCTTCTTGGCCTCCATTCCCATTGGGCACAACAATTTCTTTAACTGGTATGTTGAGATTGGCAGCTCGTTTCCTTCAGGAAGAATTTCTTTCAACAAATACAACAATGACGTGAAGCTTTTGTCACTCCATTTATTGTTAGATTTCAGCTTATACAATCTCAACACAGCGCTAAGCCTCGTAAACTTACAACCTGTGTATAACGGTATCTCAGCATCATGCATAATGTTTCTAAACATGGGAGGTGGATCGGTGTGCTCTACCCCACAACTATCCAGCATCACATCAACGATGTCTACTGGAACTGGTTCGTTCACATCTACGTCATCAGAGGCAATTTCTTCTTCCACACAAGCACTGCTATCGACATCCACTGATTTTAGGTTTGAAATCTCTCCATGCCAGTGCCATTCTTTATAGCCTTGTACAATCCCATTACACATGACATGACTTTTGATTTCGTCACCAGTGCTGACTTTCAAGTTGTTACTGCAACGCCTACATGGACAGTTGAACCTATCTCCAGGTTGTTTCCTATGTTCCTTGGCAAATCTAATAAACTGATCAATACCAGAAATAAACTCTGGGGTGCAACGATTTGGAATGGACATCTATGATCTATCCATTCTATGATCAAAGAGAAAACAAGTATATATTAGAACAAGATTAGGGTCTAGGGTTAAAAGATTAGGGTTAATGGTTAAAACTTTAGGGTTTAAGGTCTTATATATAATAAATGTGTACCACCTATCCCATTCTTGAACACCTAATGTCACTAGTAAGTGTATAATGTGTATTGTGTTTTCAAGAAAATTTCGGCAGCATTTCCCCACTGTTCTCCAAGTACATATGTACTTAGAGAACAAACGGGGAAATGCTTCCGAAATTTTCTTGAAAACCCAATACACATTATACACTTACATCCTAAGTGAGATGAAGTGTTCAAGAACAGTCTCAAATCGGGGACTATCCAAAATTTACTCCTAACGAGTAAATCTTGGATGGCCTTCTAGGCAAACATAATATAACATCAGTCCCATGTTCACAAACCCATTCAACACACAATTTTCTTATAAAAACACTTATGGAAAGCCATAACAACATATCAATGCTTCCTAAATTAATCAATGTACTATTTTATAACACAAATCGTGGTGGGTATAACATAGCAAAAACTCAACATGTCACAACAGAAACATGTCCTTAACCTAATATACAGATCTTTTTAATAAAACTCATTAGGAAGAGAGACCATGAAACACCATGCATTGCTTTGAAATATATATTCATACATTCTTATTTGAAAGAGATTACTTATAATGTAAATATAGATTCATACATTCTTCTTTGAAAGAGATTACTTACAATGTAAATCGTCTCATCTTTGAACTAAAATCTTGTTCATGAAAGGTAGAAGAAAACTTAGTCGTAAATATAGATTCACTTTAACTGTCATTACATCAACTAATTAAAAAACATTACTATATGCATTCTCTATGTAATTTCCCACATGGGGTACATCATGCTCAGAAAGCCCACATGGATAGGAAGCCCATAATGACCATAAAAGTCCATCATTGCGAGAAACATATAATTAGCTACTAAATTCTCTTATCTTAAACATTAACATCATTGTTCCTATCTTTCCATCAATGTATATTTTCCTCATCCAATAATTTCACGAAAGTACTCATCAGGCCATTTAAGTCTCATCTTAGTTGCACCAAAGTTCTCATCAATTCCACAAAGACAAGATAACATCAAGAGGAACAATTCACAACTTAAGTACATTATCTTAAAATCATCACGGGATTTCTCCCTCTTAATCTTAAAATTAACATTATTTTAGATGATTCTTTCTTTAGTGTCTTGATCATTACATGATCATATCATTAAACTAATGAGAATCGGTTATAAGAATAGGAATAGATTAATACAACAAACAACATGAAATAATATAATCAGAGGCATCATCGTTATCTTGATTTTATTCATTAACTTCAAATTTAAGGCATAGTCTTAAATCATACATAACACAAAATTCATCCAAAGTAAATATGCATAGTGGTATGACATGCTTACCTGGAGCAAAGAAGATCCTAACTTAGTTCTTCTGACCTCACCTATTCCTAAAATTCACACAATTTACATTTATTATCATCTTAAATACCTTTTTAAACCCTAATTTGGGTGTTTTAGGAAAAGATGGCAAGATACGATGGAATTAGAGTTTGAAAGCCAGAAAATAAGGTTCCTATTTTAAAATCCTTTCCAATAACTATTTATATGTATTTTTCTAACATTAGATGAATAATCTATGAATATTATAAGATCAAACAAGCCCAATCTTGAAATTGGCAAACCAGAGATGGGAAACACATTCATCACCTTCGCAGGTTCCTTCCAGACCAAACAAGCCCAATCTTGAGTTGACTCATGACCATGAAGACCACACAACTTGCTCACCATGGAAGGAGAAGGTAGAAGTGGAGAACCACTAGTTGCACAATGCAAAGATAGGATGAAGAAGAGGAGGAAGAAGGGTACTTGTCGAGCGGTGGAAGAGGAAGGTGTGGTGATGGTGGTGCGGAAGGTAAGCAAGCAGGAACAAGGCAGACAAGCAAGTAGGCACACGGTAGGTGAGCAGGAGACTGGATCAGTAGGCGGCAGGCGAGCGGCGGCGGCGACAAGTGTGGGGGCGGCGAGCAACGGCGGAGGCAGGCGTGGCGATGGTGGAGCACTAGGCGAGCAGTGGAATCGCTAGACCTAAACTTAATCTGGAATGAAACAGAGAAAGGGGAAGAGTCTGGTTTGCAAGGATGTTATTAAGTTAACAATAGATGTCGGTTATTAAAAACAACTGACGCTTAAAATAAAAGGTATCAGTCACCACAAAAAAACCGACACCTATGTTCAATGATAGTTGTCGGTATTAACTAGAAAAACTGACGTCTATCTACATATGCCAACAAAACAAATGTTCTTGAATTATGCCCATAGTCGTCGGTTCCTGTAAAAAATCGACGCCAAAGGGGGGTAAAAAATTTCACGGGAACAGCGTGCGAAAACACATCGGCGTCGGTTTTTACAAGAAAACCGACGACAAAAATGGGCCCAATTTCTGTCTCGCAAAAAATCTTTAGTCGTCGGTTATTTGGTAAACAACCGATGTCGTATGTGAAATTTTAGAGGTAGTTTTTTGCACTGGAAAAATTAGATTTGGTGGGCGATTTTAAATAGAAAGGGATACTTGTGTCTGGCCGGTCTTCACATATAGATGTCAGTTTGTGTCTTCAGCCGAAGTTGTAGGGTTTAGGCGTCGGTTTTTTTGATACAACCGATGCCTCTAAATGTGACGTTATAAGCTATTTCTGTAGTAGTGTAGCCTGTACGGAATTGGGTGAGGAGGCTATGAGAAAGGAAACTGAGAAAAGGGTGTGAAGGAGAGAGAAATAGTGAAGAGAAACTTGTGAGTACTATTCACATGAATAAGGAAAGTTGATCCAAGGTAGGAGACAATCTCGCTACCCTTAGATCCGGATCAAATGACTCATAGAGCTAGGCGTATTAAAAGAAATTTGGAACCCGCTAACTCTAATGTGACATAAATACAAATCCAAATAAAATTAAAGTTTTAATAAATTCATTTTCCTTTTTCTCTCTCTTCAATTAAGGGTCCAAACATTATCTAAAATTAGATGAAATTTTGCATAGAGGCCAATTAGGGCATGTAGATTTTGATTATGCAATTAGATTTCATATTTGAAAACTTTTGATGCATTAAATAGACAAATCTCATTTTCTCTTTCCTCATGCATTAATGGCATTAGGATTATCCAAGTTTGATGAAACTTCACCCACAAGTCATATTAAGTACCTTGGATACAGATTTGCCATCATTACATGTTGGAGTTGTTTATACCTTTATTTAATATTTTGAAGGTTTTACACACTTTCTTTCTCGTGATTTCACCTTTTACTCAAATATTCTCCAAATTGAGTGAAAATTCACCCAAAGGCATATTTTAATGTGTAGATCATGAATCTAAAATTATTTTCCACTTTTAGAGTCATTAAGTATTTTATTTCATATTTTGTAGGTAAAGCACCTTTTCTTTTCTGAATAAAATAGATGTGATTAATATTATCCCAAATTTGTGAAACTTAGCCTCCAAGCCAAAGCATAGCCAAAGAAAACGAACCTCGAGTTATTTTTAATCAATTTGCCTTCCTTTTCTGAATTTTGCATAATTATTATTTGTGGCCCATCTTTATATTAGTCAACATATTATTTCATAATCATCTCAATTATTCATCCAATTATGTTCCTTACCTTCATATATATACTAAAGGAGTTATATAGGATTATTTCGCATGAATTCTTATGTATCCTTTTATTTATCTCATGTGACACATTTTATGTATCCATTATTAGCTGAAGACTAGGGTGAGAACATTAGGTTACATTAGGGTGGTTTATACATGCATTACCTCATTAGAGTTATACTAAATGTCTTTTAGGTCTAATCTCAAACTTGTCTGGCTAAGTCCAAAAAGGTCAAAGTTCTAGGGTAGGGTCCAATATCCGGTATGTTACAGATACTAGATGGTTCTTCTCTATGACTATGTCTGAAGGAGTTTCTCACCTAGAATTGTTACATGTGAGATGCTTATCTTCAACTAACATTTTAGTAACTCATTTGGTAGATCTTGGTGTAACACATTCTTTTATACATATATCATTAGTACGTGGGTTGAATCTTTAACTCAAAATTTATCTTATGAATTGGTGTTAAAAGTACCAATAGGTGAATCAATGGTTTCGATATAAGTATGTCCTAGATGTTTATTGAGGTTAGTGGATATATTGTATCAAATAATTTCATATTCTTAGACATTATGTCTTTTTCAATTATTTTGGGTATGTAATGCCTTGATACATATCATGTCCAATTATATTGTTGGAAGATAGAGGCTATATTTCAACAAGGTGCACTTTCATGTATGTTCACTAGAGATAGGAAAGTCTTACCCACGTGCATATTATCAGCTATGCAGCTGATAAAATATAATTAAAGGATGTCAGGCCTTTTTAGCACATGTTGTAGATGCAAATGTAGAGAAAACAACAATTAATGTAGATGATATTCTAGTATATACGAGTAACCATGTGTCTTTCCTAATGAGTTACCAGGTCTACCTTAGTAGAGAAATGTTATTTTTGAGATATAGATCCTACATGGTAGTCACCCAATAGAATTACCCACCTATAGAATGGCACCTGCAGAGTTAAATGAATTAAAAACTCAGTTACAAAAGTTGTTGGACAAGGTTTCATTCAACCTAGTACATAAACTTGGGGTGCTCCAATTCTTTTTGGGAAAAAGAAGGATGGAACTATGTGGTTATGCATAGATTGTAGGCAACTAAATAAGATAACAATTAAGAATAAATATCCTTTGCCTAGGATTGATGATATGTTTGATCAGTTGTGGGGACAACAATATTTTCAAAGATAGATCTTAGTACAGGTTGTCATCAGTTGAGGATAGAGGCATTAAATGTACCTAAGTTAGCTTTCAGGACAAGATATGGACATTATGAGTTTATAGTTATGTCTTTGGGTTGATAAATGCCCCTGCAGCTACTATGGACATGATGGATAGGGTTTTCATATTGTATTTAGATTAGTTTATGGTAGTGTTTATAAACAATATCCTTATATATTACATAAATGCATAATATCATGAGCATCATATGAGGATAGCTATGCATTGTTGAGACAACTTCAGTTGTATACAAAGTTCAGTAGACGTAATTTATCTTTGTCTAAAATTCCCTTTCTTGGTCATGTCATATCGAGAGACGGAGTCTGTGTAGACACTAAGAAAGTGGAATTTGTTCTTTAGTGGAGCAACCCACAACTCCTACTGAGATCAGAAATTTTCTAGGGCTAGTTGGATATTATAAGATATATATAAGGAGCTTTAGTGTCTTAGCAGCACCTCTTACATGAGTAACAAGAAAATATATGCCTTTTGTTTGGTTTGAAACATGTGAGAAAAGCTTCCAAACATCAAAGAAGAAACTAACAACAACACCAATTTCGATTTTACCAGATTTAGATAAGGGATATGTGGTGGTGTTGATGCATCCAGGAGAGGTTAGTATGTGTCCTTATGCATGAAGAAAGGGTGTTTGCTTATGCTTCTAGACAACTCAAGAAGACTGAAGAGATTATCCAACACGTGATCTTGAACTTGTAGTAGTAGTGCATGCCTTAAAGACATGGCGTCATTGTCTCTATGGTGATTCATGTCAGGTCTCTACTGACAATAAGAATCTAAAGTACATTTTCACACAAAAGAAATTCAATGTGAGATGACACAAATGGTTAGAGCTTGTAAAAGATTATGATATTACCATTGATTACCACCATGGGAAGGGAAATGATGTGGCAGATGCTCTGAGTAGGAAGTCTATGTAACAAACTGAAATCTAGATGTATTCTCAGTTTGGCCCTTTTCCTAATCTTTTCCTTTCTTTTCTATCCTTTTGTACTTGATGCAGAATTTGTGGAATTATTAGTGGTTTGGGGTGAATTTGATCACCATTTATGCCAATACATGGGTTTATGCACAAATACCTCAGTGAATATTTAAATTAGGGTCTGATATGAAAATTTACCACAATGTGGCATAATGATACAATATATTTGTTTTAGATCACTCATTAGACTTATGGAACAAGGAAGAGAAAAAGGAATGAATAATAAAGTTTAAACATGTTAATGTGATATTGAATTATTTAATATGAGAAATAGTGGTAATAATGGATAATAGAAATAAAATTCATAAAAAGGAGACCAATTGGTTAAAGATAACTTGAAATTCCTCCTTGAGTTTGGATTGGCTTGGAGGCCAAGTTTCCTAATTTTAGGATAATAATAACCATATCTCTTTTAGTTTTGAAAGAAAATGAGAGTTTTTCTCAAAATAATAAATAAAATATTTAATGACTCCAAAAGTGGAAAGTAAACTAAGATTCATAATCTACACATTAAAAACATTCTTTGGGTGAATTTCCATGTAATTTGGATAATCTTCAATATACAAGTGTAGATTAGGAGAAAGAAAGTAAGTAATTGCCTAAAATGTAGTATAATGTGAAAAATCACTTCAAAGCATAAAACTAGTGGCACATGTTCCATATGCTTTGGTTTTCTTAAGGCTGAAGTTTTACATTAATTGATGGATTCTAGAAGTCTTTAATGTGATAATAAAGAGAAAATATGAATTACTTTAAATAAATTAAATAAAATATATAAAGTCATAAAAAGAGAAAACTAAGGCTATATTTTGTTCCTCATATCCAAAATAGGCTAGGTTCCAAATTTCATTAAATTTGGAGTTCATTTTCACCCTCAAATGAAGAGAGGAAAAAGGAAAATTATTTAAATAGAACTTTATTCGAATTTAATTGGGAATGTAATTAAATGTCACACATGTAATCGATTTGTGCGTAATGCTAGATGTCAGATTCTTGTTCGGATGGTTCACAGGTCATCAACTACCTCCCTTTACCCATGAAAGTAGTCGTGGACATAGGGCATATTTTTTGGGTTTTCTCGATCATTTCTCCACCTTTATTCATGATTCTTTTTGCAACGTTTTCATGAGAGAATTCCACACACATTGATGCCTTACTTTCATGTTTTGGTCAAAAGATTAGGAAATCCCTAATTATTTCTATCAAAGTCTCAGTGGCCACCTCCCTCCTCTCTACTTCTCTCATCTTCACCTACAAATATCCATACTTCGAGCATCTCTGGCATCTTTGCAACCATCCTCTTCACTCAATTGCTCGCGAGCTCATGTGTTTCATTGTCAGTGATCAAGTTGTGATCCAGAGCATGTGGTGCCTCTCACAGGCACATGGCGGTGTCAGTTTCTAATCACGGTTGTAGGTAAGTTGGGGAAGCCTTTTTCTTTGCCTCTATACCTTCAAATAGATGAAACAACATTGTGCCTTATTTTCCCCAATTTTGGGTTGTTATTGTTTCTCCTTGCTTGTGAGCATGGTGTGCGCACAAGCAGGGGAATAATTCCCCAGTTGATTAAGCCTTCCTACCCTCCTCTTTTCTTCTTTTATTTCTTTTCTCTGGTAGGGACATTTTGGTCATGTAGTCCATTTCTCTTTGGCTTTGGGTGTGGCTGACTCGGCGGTTGACCGATGAGTTGAACACACGAACAATCCCATCTCCAACTGAAATAACGTGTCCGATCTCCGCAAGGGAAAAAGCAAAAGAAGACATGATTTTTCACTCACCCCAAAACAACAGCCCATTTTTTATCAACTCCTATTGGGCCAAGTCACCCGGCTGGGCCCCTCTTTTCCTCCCTCTCGCAAGGTATTTGCTTAAGTGACATTTTTTAATTGGTTTGTTTTATAAAAATCATAACTTTTTCTCTGGTTGTCCAAAAATTAAAGTCAAATATATTTTGGAATCAGAAAAATGTTTTCTTTCTAATAAAATTAGTTTCAATGCCTGGTTTTCATGATTTTATGAAGGATTATTTTGGATAATATATTTAATTCTTAAAATCCCTAAAAATCATAACTTTAACATATTAACTCCAAATAAAGCAAATAAATATTTTTCTTGATTAGGAAAAGCTAGTAACTCGATCGGTAAGAATTTTAGAGTCAAAATTTGATTTTTGTTAAAAAGGTCTAGAACTAGGGTTTCAATACATTTTTATGGATTTCAAAACCTTAATGTGTGGCCGGGGATGAGTGGTTCAGGTGGTTCGGCACGGTGTCCCCTCATGAAGGGACACGGATTCGAAACCCAGCGGCCGCCTCCGAAATGGTACATATCGTGTAGGTCGGCCAACTGTGTGCTTTAATCAGTTCACGGGTGTGTGGGGTGCTCGGGGCCTGAGAGTTTTACGCTGTCTGGGGGGGTCACAAAAGTGGCGCTTCTATGGGGGCGGTTCTCTCGATAATAAAAAAAACTTAATGTGTGTGAATAACTTGAAAGTAGGCAAAGTTGAACTTGACTGTCTAAAGGTGGTGAAAGTTGATAATTGAACTCGGTAAGAGAGGTATGTGCATTCCTTACACCTCGAGTTGGGAAATTTGTGATCCAAACCCTAAATTCATTAATGAGGCATTGATTGAACCCTAGTTCTCCTATTATTGCTTCTTTTACTATACTTGCCTCAAATTCAATATTGATAATCTATTGCTTGGGTCTTGTACCCCATTGCCATGTTTCAATTATATGATGTTTATACTTGCCATAGTTCTCTTTAGCATGTTTATTTTATTAGAATATTTAGCTAATGTAGTAGTACTTTTGTACAACACCCATAGATAGGGAATTTGTTATTTCACCTAGGGGAATGTGTTACTCTCCCCAATATGAAATATTTTATAGGTGAACAGAATGTGTTACTCTCCCTCATATATATGGTTGAGGTCTGGTAGGTACCTAAACCCTACTTAGTTAAGGTATTCAATATTAATCATGCATGAGAATCATTTACTATATTTGTTTTTATGGCAAGCTTCTATTTGATTATGAATCATATTCTTGATCACTTCATCTTATGATGAAATATTTGCCTTTATTTCCATGTTATTTCTTTATCTTTTATCCTTGTTCACTATTGACACATACCTTGCTTCTTTCTCTTCTTGTGTGATTTCCCAACCACCCAAGTATAGTATCAGAGTTGCACGGTATGAGCATGGAGGGACAGTCTAGGATTAGGATAATGAGTACATGGCTTTTAGCATGGACCTATCTCATGAAATTCTTATTTGGAATAAAACTTGTATAGGTTTAGATTTCCCTCTATCTAGATCCTTATGTTTTATCTTTCATGTAAACCCTATATTGGAGATGATGATGTACTTTTAGAAAATTGAATATAGTCATTACTTTTATTCCACTATTATACTCTTTGGTCTATGTATACCATTATATCAAGATTTGAAAATTTTACACCTATTCCAGCATACCTTTTGAGTATGTTTGGAATGGATGTTTATTCTCTAAATTTTAATAAAGGGGTGATTTCACTCTTTTACAACACGGTATCAGAGCCCATGGTAGTTGGAGTCTGACTATTTCAATTTTTTCTCCCTAATTAGAGACATTTCCTTACATAGTTCCCTTCTAGTTAAGATGTGTACCCTAGATTTGACCTATGTTTTTTGTGAGACGATGAAAGGTTGATTTAGTATCATAAGAGTTTCACATTATAAATATGTTTGGTTAACATTTATCTGATGAGCCTATTAGGTAGCTATTAGGGCATAAGTTGAAAGCAAAGGTGTCTAGAAAGGATCAGGGTTTGGGGGTTGGTAAGATTTTCCTCCGTGTTACTAGCTTGGTTTAGAGGACTCCCTGGTTCGTATGATACTTGCTTGGACTAAGCTTGATACTGACTATTTGAAATAGCATACCTTTAGGAAATAGTAGCCTTGGATATCTATGATGGATACTCTTGGGAACCTTATATGTTGCAATGAATTGTTTGAGGATGGATACCCGATATAGTTCCCTTATGTTTTATAGAACCATATGTTTGGGTAGTCTATACCTAAAACCTAGACCTTGAGGTTGAAGTGATATATCTTATGCATGGTTTTGTTATATTCACCCTTAAACCTCTAGTTAGTTTGACTTGGTAGGTTAAACCCTTTAAGTGGTGGAGAGCTAGTAGTAGTACCTTCATATATCTTGGATATTCTTATTTTGAGGATACAATGCTTTTTATGGGGATGGAGTCCTTCATCATACCTAGATCTAGTTGTGTTGTCTCTATAAGCTCTAACTCCATGGTTAAAATGATAGTGTACTTGTATCCTTAGATTTGACCAAAAAAAGTTATAATTGTAACCCCTCATACTTATTTATATGTTGATGAACATATAATGGTCATCTAATGAATATTTCATATGTTTGAACCCTAATAAAGATTTAATGTGCATAATATGAGTAACTCACATAAACCCTAATTGTGGATACACGTGATGCTAACCTTGTCATGAACCAATAAACCTTAATGATATGATAAGCAAGATAACTGTAACCTAATATTGTACTTAATACATGCTAAGAAGATATAAGTAAAGTGTAATGATCATGTTGATCTAAACCCTAAGATGTGATCATCTAACCTTAATCTATACAGCATTAATGACTTTCATGATACATTAATGACATTAGGTGTCATTATCATATAGCATACTTTGATACACATAAATGGTATATAATCACCTGATCATAGATTAATAAAGTTATAAATATGAAATGTATATCACTTTGTTCTCTAATACACACCTAATTATTCACCTAACCACAACTTGATATGTGAATCAAATCATTAATACGTAATATGTCCCATCTTGTTTAGTAAAACCATATAATGACTCAAATATGGACAAGAAGTAATTGGATTCATATAAATGTGCATAATCAATAATAAGAAATGAATGAATATGAGAAAATGATTAATGATGATATTAATGAGAGCAAGTAAGGTAATATGTAATATATATAAGTAATTTATGTGACATTATTTGGATTAATTGTAGACTTAATAAAAAATTGGCTAAAATGTCTTATTTCATGCAAAATAGTCGAATATAATCCAATATGGTGATAATATAAACATAATGGAGTCTAAATCCATAGTATTAAGGATAATGATCAAATATATTGATAGAATTTGAGATGATTGAGTAACCTCTAATTGTGCTAAAACTCTTAAGGAGATAAATAAGATATATATATAGGATTTTTTGCATAATAATGAAATGTAACTTTTTTAAACAAAGTGAATATAACATGAAACAATTAAAAGAATAATAGTGATGGTGTAATATCATGATAAATATATTTATAATAAGCCTAAAATGTTACTTGTGTTATATAATGCCTAAAAGGATATCTTAATAGTGAAACCTTTAGTGATCCATGAGAACTTGACCTATGAGGAGTTACATGAGAAGATTCTAGACCCTCGTGTTAACAAGTTAAAGAATATGGAGTTTGAGTTAGTGAAAGTTTTGGTGGAAGTTTTATGGTTTGTTTAAAGATGGGTTGTTACTCACCCTTCCCTCTTTGCTTGAGATTTTGGGGATGAAATCATTTTAAAGGGGTGGAGTGCTATAACGAACTGAAATCTGGATATATTCTCAATTTGGCCCTTTTCCTAATCTTTTCCTTTCTTTTCTATCCTTTTGTCCTTGATGTTCAATCTGTGGAATTATTAGGGGTGAATTTGATCACCATTTATGCCAATGTATGGGTTTCTGCACGAAAACCTCAGTGAATATTTTAAATTAGGGTCTAATATGCAAATTTACCACTTATGTGACATAATGAAAAAATAGATTCGTTCTAGATCATTCATTAGCCTTATGGAACAAGGAATAGAAAAGGGAATGATAATAATGCTTAAAAAATGTTAATGTGGTATTGAATTATTTAATATGAGAAATAGTGGTAATAATGGATAATGGGAAAAACTCATAAAAAGAAGACTAATTGGTTAAAGATAACTTGGGATTCGTTTTCCTTGAGTTTGGCTTGGATTGGAAGCCAAGTTCCATAATTTTATAATAATAATAACATATCTCTTTTATTTTGAAAAGAAAAGGTGAGTTTTCCTCAAAATATGAAATAAAATATTTAATGACTCCGAAAGTGGAAAATAATATTAGACTCTTAATCTACACATTAAAAATAGTATTTGGGTGAATTCCATGTAATTTGGATAATCTTTAATATGAATGTGTAGATTAGGAGAGAGAAAGTATGTAATTGCCCAAAATGTTAAATAATATGCAAAATAACTTCAAAGGATAAAATTAATTGCTAATTCGTGTTTCATATGCTTTGGTTTGCTTAAGGATGAAATTTCACATTGATTGATGGATTCTAGAAATCTCTAATGTGATAAGTAAGATAAAATATGAATTTCATTTAAATAAATTAAATAAAATATCTAAATGTTAAAAATTGAAAAGTAAGGCTATATTTGGATTCCTCATATCCAAAATAGGCTAGGTGCCAAATTTCTTAAATTTGGAGTTCGTTTGCACCCTCAAATGAAGAGAGAGAAAAAGGAAATTTATTTAAATAGAACTTTATTCGAATTTGATTGGAAATGCAATTAAATGTCACACATGTAACCGATTTGCACACAATGCTAGTCGTCAGATTCCTGATCGGATAGTTTTGGGGTCATAAACTACCTCCCGCTTCCCGTGAACAGTAGTCGCAGCCATAGGAACCGATTTTTTTGGTTTTTCTCGATCATTTCTTCACCTTTATTTGTGATTCTTTTTCCAACACTTTCATGAGAGAATTCCACACACATCGATGCCTTACTTACATCTTTTAGTTAAGAGATTAGGAAATCCCCAATTCTTTCTCTCTAAGTCTCGGCGGCCACCTCCCTCCTCTCTACTTCTCTCATCCTCACCTATAAATATCCATACTCTAAGCATCCCTGGCATCTTTACAACCATCCTCTTCCTTCAATTGCTCGTGATCTTGTGTGTTTTGTTGCCGATGATAGAGTTGGGATCCAGATCTTGCGACACCTCTCACGGGCACACGGCGGGGCCAGTTTCCCATCACAGTTGCAGGTAAGCTCGAGAAGCCTTGTTCTTTGCCTCGATACCTTCGAATTGACAAACTGATGATGTACCTTGTTTTCCTCAATTTTGGGTTGTTGTTGCATCTCCTTGCTTGTAATCATGGCTTCCGCATAGGTAGGGGAAGAATTCCCCAGTTGATTTCTCCTCCCTACCCTCCTCTTTCTTTTTTCGTCTCCTTTCTCTAATAGGGGCATTTCGGTCAGTTGGTCCATTTTTTTAAGCTTTGGGCATGGATGACTCGGTCATTGACTGGTGAGTTAGACGCCTCTTATTGGGCCAAGTCACCTGGGTGGGCCCTCTTTTCCTCTCTCTCATAAGGTATTTACTTAAGTGGCATTTTCTGATTGGTCCCTTTTATAAAAATCATAACTTTTGCTCTAGTTGTCCAAAAATTAAAGTAAAATATATTTTAGAATCAGATAAATGTGTTATTTCTAATAAAATTAGTTTCAATGCCTAATTTTCATGATTTTATGAAGGATGATTTTGGAGAATGAATTTAATGCTTAAAATCCCTAAAAATCATAACTTTAACATATAAACTCCAAATAAAGCAAATAAATATGTTGTCTTGATTAGGAAAACCTAATAAGCCGATTGGTGAGATTTTCATGGTCGAAATCCTAGTTCTGTTAAAAAGGTCTAGCTGTATGGATTTCAAAACCTGCGTGCGAATAACTTGAAAATAGGCAAAGTTGAACTTGGACTATCTAAAGGTGGTGAAAGTTGATAATTGAAGTCAGTAAGAGAGGCGTGTGCATTTGTTACACCTTAAGTTGGGAAATTTGTGATACAAACCCTAAATTCCTTAACGAGGAATTGGTTGAACCCTAATTCTCCTATTATTGTTTCTTTTATTATACTTGCCTCAAATTCAATATTGATAATCTATTTCTTGGGTCTTGTACCCCATTGCCATGTTTCAATTATATGATGCTTATACTTTCAATAGTTCTCTTTAGCATGTTGATTTTATTAGACTATTTAGCTAATGTAGTGGTACTTTTATACAACCACCCATAGATAGGGCATGTGTTATTCTGCCCACAGGTGTGTGTTACTCTCCCCAATATGAAATATTTTATAGGTGATTGGAATGTGTTACTCTCCCTCACCTATATGTTTGAGGCTAGTAGGTGCCTCAACCCTACTTAGTTAAGGTAGTCAATATTAATCATGCATGCGAATCTTTTACTATTTTTATTGTTATAGCAAGCATTTATTTGATTATGCCTCATATGTTGGACCTAGGGCTCTAGAGGGGGGTGAATAGAGATTCAAAATTCTCACAAGAATAGTTAGACCTTCAAATTATATCAATTTAAACCAAATGCTAAAAGTGAATTTGAAGTCCTCTCTAAACAAGCATAGCAAGGATGAGAGAGATTGAAACAAACACTTGGATAAGGTGTTTAGAGTGGTTCCAATCTCAGAACTAGGAGACTGTCAATCCACTACCTACAGAGGTCAACCTCTAGGACTTTGCAACCCATGTATACTTATATTCCATTATAAGAGATACAAGAGGACCACCTTACATCCAAGGACTTACCTACCCAATCCAAGAGTCTTTCACCTACACAAGGACTTACCCACTTGATCAAGATGTCTTCAGTCTTCACCAAGGAATTATGGACACTTGCATCAAGTGTTTGGCCTTGTAGGGATTACCCACCCTTCTTGAATCTTCCTCCTTCTCCTTCTCCTTCACTTGGAGAAGATCTTCACACCTTCTTCAACCTTGAATAAGAATAGTAACTCCTCCTTCACGCCGAGAAGATCACTTAAGCCTTTGCTCTTTGAGAAAGGGGATTGGAAAGATGGAAAAATGGAGAGCTTTACAAGATAACATTGAGGTAGCTCTCTTACAACATGCCTGACTCATTCATAATCACGAAATGCTTTGTGAATAAGAGAGACAAAGAGGCTCAAAGGGATGTAGCACACTCAACTATAGCAAGGACCAAGGATATCATAAATGAGCAACCTTGGAATGAACTTCAAGAGGTCCTATTTATAGTTGGGGGTGTTCCCTTGAGTGTGGGATCACATAAGAACAAAAAATAGCCATTTTATAACTTGCAATGGATCAATTTTTAATTCTAACGACTCTACAACTGTTGGAATCACTTTTTCTACATTTTTCATGCAATACATTTGATCGAGTTTCAATGAAGGTAACTCGACCGATCCTTTGAGACCCCTAACCTTGCTTAAATAGTTGAACATGCTTAATTACCATAACTGAATTCTTAAAACCCTAATGTAACCTTATTATATATTTTGGTAATATGTTACAAGCTTAAGTTTCAAATTTAGTCCAATTTGGACACTGTTTATGCAAGTTATTCAATTTTATGCACATTTTGGATTTTTATGCAATTTTACCTAATTGAGAGGTTTTATTTGCAAGTTATAACTTTAATTATGGTCCTTGAATTTTCTCTTATCATTCTTGAGATTTTTGAGCCATGGGGTGCTCAATTGTACCTTAGTTTGGAGGTGTTTTCTCTAAGGGTATTTTAGGGTTTACCCCTTTATGAATGAGCTACCCTTAGGAGATATTAACCAATGGTTTATTTGTTTCGCTTGGAAATTCAAAAAACTATTCCTAAGAAGGTCTCCATTAATGGTGGGGTAGCTTCTTGTGTGGTTTCTTCTATATACTTAATAGTTTAAGTCCATGGACGCGTGGGGAGCTACTTGTACACCTCAAGCTTCTTCTCTACCTTATCCTCCAAGCTTTATATATCTATCCTTAAGCTCCCAAACGAAACTTTTTCTCTCTAACACTTCCATCATTCTAATAGCATAGTCCTTACTCTATTTTTCTATGGAGATTTTGTTCAAGGAAGAAGAAGGTTTGGATCTTCTTGGTAAAAGCATCTAGGGTTACGATTTGCTTCCTTTAGGGTTTCTAAATATCCTTCTTGGTGATCTTAACCTAAACAAGTAAGTATCCCCTTCTTTCCTCAGTTTCTTTCTCCATGTCAGAACCTTACCGTTCCATTGTAGAAGTTGCTCTAGAACTCAAGAATCTACCTTTCTTGCTTCTTCTTCTAGGGTTTTGCTTCTTTGTGGAGAAAAGTGCCTACTTGACTGAGTTCAGATCTGAAACATGAGTTTTATTGCCTTATTTGCTCAAGTTTATTGCTTCTAGAAGTTTGTTCTTCTCAGTAGAGGTGAGTTTTTTTAACCCTCTTTTCTTAAATTGTTTACTATAAGCTTGTTAGCTCATGTTCTTGCCTAAAATGGTGATTTAAGCATTAAGAAGATAAGCTAGTTTGGGATTTCGATTTGTATGGTGTTTACTATTTTGTTTCCAGTTCTAGATGAACTTGTAATCATGTGCACATTCTTCCTAAGGAATTATATGACTTAATTCAGGTTGGTATCACCACCTATGTTGCTAAGAACCTATCAACCAATGGTCCATAATTGGGTTTCTAGGTTGTTTTCTTCTCTAAACACATGACCCGATGGTGTGGTCTTCATGACAACTGAAGGTGGTAACCAAGGGTGATGAACAATGGTGTGAAATTATAGTTGCACCTTAGGTCAGTGTTAGGCTCTCTTAGAATCTTAATTACCAATGGTTTGAAACTCTAATGGATATCAATCAATGATGACAATAGCTTAATATCAAATGGTGTTAAATGATTTAGTGATGATCCTATCAACCAATGGTGATCTAAGATGTCACAACCAATGGTAGATCATGTCATCACAACTCATGGTGAGTCAAGGCTTTATTTTTAGCTTCAATTATTCCCTAACCCAATAGTTTCTTGGGTTAAATGATTCAAGGATTAGACCTATACTCCAAATGATGGTTTTAAAAGATGAACCTCATCCAATGGTTAGGATCTAACACTTCTTTATCTAATAGCTTTGAATAATGGACTTAATCCAATGTTTGAGATTGTATGATTCAACATCCATTTTTTTTGTATTGTAACCTATAAGTATTACATGTGAGTTCTAATCATCGTAATTTGATGGTTTCACTCATGTGATCAATTTAAGGAGCTTAATTGTTGACTTTATGACTTGCTTAAAATGTACGAATGATGATGGGTTTTATCCCCACAATCTATGGTGCCCCTTTTACGTTATTAAATAAGGCATATTTAGAGTTAATAGTGACTCTTTCTAGGTCACAACTTGAAGTCTTTACATATGGTTTGTTAAGGTGTTTACTTTTCTAAATAACCAATGATCTTACCTTTTCAACATCCAATGGTTCTGGATGTTGTTGGGATATGGTGATATGGGTTGAATGATGATGTAACCCATGGAGGTTTGTCTTTAATAAGGTATTATGACCTTTACCCTCATATGAATAGAATGGATAATGACCATATCATGTTGACATGTAACCCTAATGGGATATAGCTTGTTATACTTAATCCTAATGAACTCACTTGATCATGATTAACTATGATCAACATTCCTTAGTAGAATAATAGAACAATGGATTACTCTCTTATTGTTGACGAACACTCGTATACTATAATCTAATGGTAGCATGTTGAGTTAGGCTTGAATCCATAATTGAGAATGGTGAATGTGATGATGATGGTACCTTATGCATCTAAGATTATATGGGGATGCTATGGGTTATGGTTTGTGAATGAATGATGAAATATAACTTTAAGCAACCTACCTTGGTAAACATAACCCTAATGTTAGTATAGAATGGTGGTTAATTGTGTTATCCTTACTTGAATGATTAATATAATGATGGAATATCCTTCCTAACATTTGATTGAACTCTGATGTGTTGACTGGTGGTCATCATAGCTTCATGATCTATGCTTTCTTATGCTAAAATTATGCACTATAAGTGTGATGATGGCCAATCATACCTATCTTAATTATATGTTGTTATAATAAAGGAACGCTCTTAATTGCTAAGATAATACTACAATGTTATCATGTGAACATCTTTTAGTTCTTTAATGAAAATTATGCTAAGCTTGTTTATTACATGTGTGGTGATGTTTGTTGAGCCTTATTATAAGGCATAGAAAGATAATGATGAACTTTCAAGAAATGATATGATGGTATTGATGACGTTAGGGCATGGTTGAGCCCTGAATGAGGTGTAATCCTCTTATATTGACAAGGGTTGATACCCTGTAATATTGTGCTAAGGATTTATATCCTTTGATAGTATGATGACAAGTGTAGTTTCATGAATGGCAAGAGAATAGTATTGTGTGATGATGATGTGATGACAAGTACAATCTCTTGATTAAAAAATGACTACTACCCTATGATGTTGAGATGAGAAATTATGTCTCATATGTTTAATATCTTCTGAAGTTTTTATATAGCAATGTTTGCTAGAAATGAATTAGGTTTTGTATGTCCACTTATTTGATGCAACCTTACTTCACCCAATTGGCAATAACTAATCAAAGTAGAATTCTAATCATGTAGTGCCCTGTGTTGTAGAACTATCTTTAGTGTCAAAACTTGTTGGATGGTGAAACGAGCATTCCTAAAGGATACTCAGAGTGCATACTATTGATTATACGGGGGTGACAAGTTGAGGTAATATCCTTGTCATCCACAATTATAGGTAATGTAGGATGACTACGGTCATGCCTTGTTGTGATATGTGAAAGGCAGCAATATAACTGTAGGATGCCTCTTATAGAATGGACATGTGTGATCCTATTCTCTAGTGTCATGACATGTACCAAGGGCAGACTAGTTGTTAGCAGTTTGACTATATATCACTGTAGCGGAAGCACTGACTGATATGTCACTGCCTTTTTACTCATACTGATCGATTTGGTGAGATATTAGGATACCAGCACTCCTAGATCTTGTACGAAACGGAATACCTTTGCAGGGTGATGGAGTTTGTTTTTGTGAGCAACACCACTAAAAATCCTAGAGATGATGAGTCTCTAAGTTTAGCCTTGCTAGTACTATGGTAAGAACTCCACCCACATGTGCTAAGACATGTGGAAGTCTTATCGTAGTATAGTTAAGGGTCGAATCCTCGGGACAACGGTCTTGACGAAGTCAAGATGGAAAACGTTTAGCCTTTACTTAACAACTTAAAGATTGATATTTAGATCGAAAGTTTGATTTGGTTGTTTTAAACTAAGTACAAAGAAAGTAAGGCAAGAAAGTAAATAAAGTGAGTAAATCTTAAGAGTTAACAAATGATGATGAATCACTGGGGTTAAGCAGGTGTTTACCACCGCTACACATGCATTGTATATGTACTAAGCAAGACTTATAAGCTAGATGCATGGATGTTTCCACAAGACCGATGCCTTATAAGACAAGAGCGATGCGTTGCATCCAAGGGTGTTCCACAAGACCGATGCCCACATAAGACAAGAGCGATGCATTGCACCCTTCGATGTTCCACAAGACCAATGCCCATATAAGAAAAGGGCAATGCATCTCATCCTCCAAGGGTTAAGTAACTCTCATGCGGTACATCACTACGCGTCACTGAAGGATGTAGTCTCCGAAGAGAGAATCTTACTTAACCTCAAGAAACGTGCATCTAAAACTAACAAGCGAGCGATAATTACCAAATCGAATAGCGTCTTTGTAGGCCTAGTTTCCGGTGAGGGATAACCTAGCTACGAGAAGTGCGGGAACGATGCAACGCCAGCCATCCTCGAACGAATGGTCACATGCTTTACATCATTCCCCTCGCAAAGTGTGTTCCTCGACTTACCAAAGGTCTCTTCCATACAGATGGGAGTGTGCCAGATGATAGTGAGTTTACTCCACTCTTTGAGATACACTCCTAGACACCGAAACGGATGCGTGGTGGATACACACACCAGAAACCAACACTAAATCGGTATTCAAGCCTCGATAGCGGTCGTAGACAAACCACAACGAAAGACAATAAATGCATACAAGAACGTGGCCACCATTCAAGCATGTGTGAAACGATTTAGTATTAAAACGAAATGATAACATCTTTTTACAGTACAAAATACAAAACATGGGCAGCGGGGCTAGTCCCCGCGCCCCAGTGGATGGAACTACTCGCTCCTCATAGAGGGAGCAACAAAGAAGGAGGCAAGAAGAGATAGAAAGAACATCATCTCCACTGAGGAGAGAAGGTTGAACCCTTGGTGGAGAGAGCAACGATCTTCACCCTTCGTAGCTTGCTTGATGACGAATCTTCTCCTCTCACCTTCTTTGTTGATGAGAGAGAAAGTAGCTTGCAATGGACGTGAGTCTCAGACCGGCAGCCTCGAGTGATGGATGGAGTTGTTCTGGTAGTGGAGAGACAGCCTCTGGACGTCTGGACTCCCTTCATGAACGGCCCTGAGGTCTTATTTATAGGCTTTGAGTGAGATCCAAACGGTTTGGAGACCGTTTGGGCTCAAACGGTCTTGGGACCGTTTGGCGTCAAACGGTCTTGAGATCGTTTGGCGTCAAACGGTCTTGAGATCGTTCGGCGTCAAACGGTCTTGGGACCGTTTGGCGTCAAGCGGTCTTGAGACCGTTTGAGCTCCATGCGGTCTTGGGACCATTTGAACTCCATGCGGTCTTGGGACCGTTTGGCTTCATGCGGTCTCGGGACTGTTTGAACTCCATGCGGTCTTGGGACCGTTTGGCTTCATGCGGTCTCGGGACCGTTTGAACTCCATGCGGTCTTGGGACCGTTTGGCTTCATGCGGTCTCGGGACCGTTTGGCTTCATGCGGTCTCGGGACCGTTTGAACTCCATGCGGTCTTGGGACCGTTTGGCTTCATGCGGTCTCGGGACCGTTTGAACTCCATGCGGTCTTGGGACCGTTTGGATCCACTCGACCCTTGGGCTGGTTTATTCTTTTGTTATTTTTTTGTGCTTTTTCTGCAATTATAAAAGGAAAAGTTAGTTTGATGATGTATTTACAAAAAGGGGTAAAATTAGATTTAAGTACAATATAAATGTAGAAAGAGTATGGAAAACTAAAGAAAAAGACTAAGATAAACTACTAAAATAGGAGGTTATCACCCCCCCTAACTTAGAGTCTAGCTTGTCCTCAAGTTAGATAGAGCTGAGACATGAAATGGCGCGGCGGTCTTAATTAAAATTTCCATACTCTTGCTTCAATTCTTGACCTGAGTTCCCCAGGGGTCGTATCGAGGCTTATTGCATGCCTTGATCCTTTTGGATTTCGAGAGTTGCTTGGATTTCAGGTTTTTCCGTATCTCAAAGTTCGCCTTGGGACCACATTTATTTTGTGCATGTTGTTGACTCTAATCAACTTTATACCTCTCTGGAAACCTATTGGAAGCTAGAGAGGG
Source organism: Alisma plantago-aquatica (assembly GCA_963693085.1). Taxonomy (NCBI): domain Eukaryota; kingdom Viridiplantae; phylum Streptophyta; class Magnoliopsida; order Alismatales; family Alismataceae; genus Alisma; species Alisma plantago-aquatica. The sequence continues at coordinate 1,250,774,761 of OY856412.1, forward strand.
TATGAGGGTTGGCTAAAGGCTTAGAAGTGTAACTCCCCTTCGAGTGGGGGAGGGCTGTCTATGCTTTTTAGGATCTCACTACCGGACACGACACATCTGCCTTTATGAGGGCAGCTGAATGTACCGGCCGGGCAAGTCCTTTATTAGCCTTTTCATATACTTGGAACTTTTAGGGTTTCACTACCGGACGCGACGCATCTGCCTTTATGAGGGCAGCGGAATGTGCTGGCCGGGTGAGCCCTTTATCAGTTCTTTATATAGGTCCTTATTCGTGGCACAACTCTCATGATTTTATTCGTCTCTATGGCTTTTATTCAAGAACTCACAGGCTTGGGTTTTGGGATGAGGATTTATTTTGGGCGGCCAAGCCTCTTTTATTTTGAAGAGAGGAAAGTTGTTCTTAAAGTTTTTCAGCATGCACTTATTTGGTTTGTGGTCCACTTGCAGAGCTTTTTGACTTGGAAGTTGCCTGATTTCCCTCTCATCCTTGAGATCTCGGCTTATTTCTGCCCTGATTTTGACCTATGGAGAGTCAGATAAAGAATTGGAGCAAAAATATAGGATCCATAGTGGATGGGGGTCGATAAATCGCCATTTGATGTCTAAGTGCTAAATACTTGTAGAGACTAACATGATTCTAGAGTTAGTTGAGGTGATAAAAAAGAATTTGTAAAAAGAATCTTGAAAGAATTTGTAAAACAAAAGAAATGTATGGAAAGTGTTTAGAGAAAAAGAAGGGAGTATAGAAGTTGATACCTAGCCCTTGTCTAATGTATCCCCCCCCTAACTTATCGCACACTCTGTCCCCAGAGTGGCAAAGTGATAGGTTGAGAAAACATTAGAACAAGGGCTGCAGGTTAAGGTAGATTGTCGGTTGCCCCTGGAGAACGCAGTAGTGTAGATGCGAACTGCCCACGTAAGGCGTGGTAATCCACGTCCGTCATTTCCTCCACTGGTCTTTGGAGAACGATTATAGTGTACATCCAGTAGAGGACGTGGAAGCCGCAGTCGTTGGATTGTCGTATTTGCTGGGGGCATTTATGGCAGAAGGCGGGGCGGCTGAAGTGCTCAGTGCTGTATGCCCTAGTGTGCTGACTCAGAAGTTCGATTAATTTCATAGCACACTCCTTTGCCATTTCTTCTGTCGGCGTCTTGGGCGTTACGACGTATTGTCGTTGTCGGGCATTGAACTGGCTGTCGGAACTGTTGTATATTGTAGTTGTTCCGGTGTGGAGATTGGTTGCCAGAAGAAGCCAGTGCGCTTGATGTAGGATCGGTAGCATGATGAACTTCGGCGTTGTATGTTGAAGATATGCAATCAATGCTTCTATTGTGCCGAAGTTTTTCAGTTTGAGCAGATCGTCTTTCATGTACGGGGACGCCATATATGTATCGGGATTGTGTTGGCCAATCTGAGATTGGTAAGCGGTCATGAGGTTGCAAGAAAGTTGCCCCTTATCTTGTAAAGTCTCTCGCAAAGAATCGGCCATTACGATAATGTCTTGAGACATGAATACGATGCCGTCTTTTTCTGCGGAGAGTTTTGCCATGATTATGCGTATTTCAAGGTCGTTTAGACCCTTGCAAGAATCGCGATCGAAATCAGGAAAAGTTGGTGTAGTTGTGTACGCGGGGTCTTTCTTGCTGGTGTCTTCTTTGGGCAACTTGTTTAGTTCTGACTCTTCCAGAACTTGGCGGAAAGGTCGCCGCTGTCGACGTTGCACAGCTGAGTAAAGATACCGTGGAACATCATCTGGTGACATAGTCGGATCGTTGAAAAATCTTCTGTCACAGATGAGTTCCATGGCGTAGCGTCCTCTTAGCGAATGGAAGTCTTCAGCTGCCAAGTCTGTGAATGGGATTTCCTGGTTAAGCGCTTGAATATGTCTGATGGTGTAGAAGGCGCTGTCCCCGGATCCCGTGGTGGCTTGAACTGGAGGGTTAATGATTCTAAACCATGGTTGGCTCCAGTCTTGGCGAAGAGAAGGGCGTACAGCCCAGATTACTTTAAGCAGCCGGAAGGGTATACACCGAGCTTCACCTGTTGCGTCTCCGATAAAGTTAATTATGCCGGATGGTAGCTCGGTGGTATTGAAGTTGTAGACTTTGGCATCCCTTGCCGCGGTGTCCACTATCATAAAGAGCCAGTGTCCCGAGACTTGGAAAGGCAGCGTGATATAGCGTGCCCAACGTGCTAATCCGACACGCAGCCGCTCAATCGACCTCACCTGCAGGCTCTTGTGTAAAAGGCCAAGAGACAGTGCAGGTGAGGCGTTGAAGGCTGGTTGTATCCGTTTTTTACTTTTATATATTTCTATACAGTTGGCGAGGAGGACACGAAAAATTGACAGTGGCATCGTAGACCGGGGTCGGAGGATGCAACAAAAATCTTCGTGTGTCAACGTATGCCTGGTTTTTGTATTAATGTAAATTGTATCGTCCCCCGCTTTTGCATCGTCTACTATAGTGTTCAGGATGAAAATGTCCTGAGCATCTAAAGTAGAGATGGCTGTCCTGTCAAGATCATGCATTTTTTGTGGAAGAGGGGGGGGGGGCGGGGGGAGGTTTTGTGGTGGAGGGGAAGCGTGTTGTTCGAAGGCTTCTTCATGGCCTTTGATATTGTCATCCTGGTCGGAGGCGGAGTCAAGATCTTCGTCTGTATCTAGACTCACTCGGTCCGCATCGTCCAGGTGAGGGGGAGAAGGTGTTGAGTAGGGAAGAGGAGTTTTCGGCGAGGTAGCGCTGGCTCCTTTTATGCACTGTTGGAGCTCAGCGAATGCTGCATCTTTGGCGGCTTCTCCCATTGACCCCATAGCGGAGTAATCAAAGAATTGGTCCCCATAAGAAATGTTGACGTTATCGTGCTGTGGGGACTTGGGGTGATAGTCACTTTCCTGGTGACCTTTATCGGACCCTTTTTGGGAGGGTCCTGCAGCATTCCCTGGATCTTCGCCATCATCGTGCTTGTCTCCTGGAGGTGTGTCTTTATTGGAGTCAGCAGATGAATCGGAGTCTTCTTCTTCTTCATCATCATTGTCGTTGTCAGCCGCAGCTTCGTCTGTTTTCTTCTTATTATACGGCTTTTTACACCGCCGGTGAGTGGCATGTAGCTCATCGAAAGCCACTTGCAGATGCTCGTGTTTTTCGAGCAATGCGTCGTGGGCTTCTTTGAGATCTGTATATCTGTCCTCGGCGGAGAGGAGGCGTGCAGTCAGATCTGTGACTTGGGCACGTAGTTGTTGTATTTCATTGATGGTAGCCTCCTCTTGATGATGGTGGAGCTGCGTAATTGTTTCGTCGATGGTAGCCAGGCGCGAGCTTAGCTTGTCTTGGTTTTGCTCAAGCTTGCGGAGATTCTCTTGCAGAGGGTGAGTCTGGGTCGAGATCTCATCGACTTTTCTCGTCGTAGCTTCTTGCTGACGCGTTGCCTCAAGGATCAAGTCCGGCAGGTTGTTGGTGTGGCTGTTGATATGTTCAACTTGCCTAGCCACTTCATCCTGTCGTTGCTGAATACCTTGTAGGACGACAGGAAGAGCTTGATGTTGATTGTCGATCCTGGTTACCTGTTTAGTTAAATCATGTACATAAGAAAAAAGAGAATGTAATAAGTTAGAAGGATCGGTGAGGAGGTGTCGGACAGCGTCAAATTGACGGCCGAATTCCTCACCGATGTTAGTAAAGGGGGCCCCAGAGGCGGAAGGGTGATGTGGCTGGGGCCTATGTGGGATGGTGGTAGTGTCTTGCGGAAAAGACACTGATGAAGGCCCGAACTGCGTAGTGACTGTTGATGAGGTCACCAGCGGTGTCGGGGTGGTGGCGGATGTGAAGAGTGGTGGAGTTGATGATGAAGTGGTGGGGAGTGTGGATGGTAATGGAGAGATGGTGAAGTCGGGCATGGAGGTGAAGAAAGGTAAGCCCGATGTTGGGGTGGGTGAAAAAGTGGATGTGAATGCTGATGTGGATGCGGAGGCGAAGGTGGTGAAATCAGGCATGGAGGTGGGGAAGGGGAAGCCCGATGTTAGGGAGGGTGGAAAGGTGGATGTGAATGCTGGCGTGGAGGTGGAGGGGAAGGCGGTGGTGGGAGCAGTGGAGAGCTGCTCGTTTAGGCTCTGGATGAAAGAGTCAAGGGAGGATGTTGTGAGAATTTCATCGTTGAAATGCTCATCCTCCGGGTTGGGGCGGGATGTTGGCGTCTCCGACAGCTGCTTGGCCTGTAACAACCTTCTAGAGAGCCGTTTGACAGGGATTTTTGTAAGTCGTGCTGTCGGGGCTGTAATACTCATCTCGGTTGGACCCGCAGTTTTTTCTTTCTCGGCGGGTTTGACCGAAGCTAGCAACTTAGTAATCTCGTCGTCAGAAAACAGGAGTTGTGTCATGTCATAGTGTGCTAGCTCTGGTAGCGGAAGGAGGGTTCTTGAAGATTTAACCATCAGGCAGAATACGTAGTGTATTTTCCCATCCTTTTCTTTGATTATGAACGAGTTTTTTAGAGATTGCTCGTTCGTAAGGATGTCGCCCTTGATTAGCGTGCATTGGGGTAGTAGCCTGTCCATCTTAAAGAATTTTATTATGGAAGTGACATGGCCCCCCAAGCAGATCTCTTTCCCTATTAGGGCAGCAGAAAACTTCTGGACCATCAATCGTCCAATGTTTACTGGCCTGTCGTTGAGGATAGACCAGAGGACAAAAAGATCAGATATTGTAACGTTTCCTCCTTCCGTCCTTGGGAATAATGCGCCATATAGGATTTTGTGCAAGGTACGCACAAATCCGGAATGTATGTTGGATGCTTTGCAGGTTTTGGCGTCGTAGGTGGGAAGTCCGGTTAAGCTTTTCCAGAATGTATGGCGGTTGAATTCTGGGTGATCGGTTCCCACTAGCTTGGCCTTTTGTAGCTGCTCCGTGTCGTCGATGAACATAGAATTCAGCATATTTTCTGTCAAGACGACATTGCTACCAAAGATCTGGGTGACAATTCTTCTGTCACCCCCATCCCGCGACCTATCAGCGATGTCAACGGGCTCCTTTCTCAGGAAGGAGAAGAATTCTGCCGTAGGTTCAAAGTATGACACTTCAGGTAATGAGCATAACCTGGCGAGGTTGGCTTTCTGTAGTACGCTAAAAATGCGGTCTTGAATGCCCATTTTGACTAGTATGCTGGAGCAAACATACTTAGTCGGTTTGAGGGTTTTGTCGATGGAGATGGAAGATTGGATGAATAGGTTTTGTGGAGGTGGAATTGGAGCAGTAATGGGAATGAAAGTGGTAGGGATGGTAGCTGCAGGGGTGATGGTGGTAGCAGCGTGTGTGGATGGTTTGGCGAAGGGTTGGTCCATGGCGGATGAAGGGTGGACCTGTTTTCTTGCCCTTTTTGGAGGCTGCCCAGATGCAGCCTTTGCAGCCTTGCGTTTCCCCTCTGTCTCCTGGGCAGAGGAGTCTTCATCGGGGTTCGGTATGTAATCCGAACCTTCGTCGTCGTCCGAGGAAATGTGTTCAATGTCTTCTTCAGGAGCCTCACCCAGACATTGGGTGAGGCGTGTTATTTCACACAGGATGTCAATCATCTTGGTCTTGGGAGGGACAACTCCAGTAGAGTTGTAAGTGTCCCTGATTTGCATGAGCCTTTCTCGCTCCTCCATCATCTGCTCCCTTGTCAGAGCAGGGGCAGATCCGGAAGTCTTGTTTGATGCCATTTCTGAAAAAGATACAAGTTTCTTAGTTAGAAAAGAGGATTGAAACAATTTAGATTAAGAAACAATTTAGAAGTTTCTTAGTTTCAGGACCGTTTGACTCCAAACGGTTTGAGGACCGTTTGGTTCCAAACGGTTTCAAGACCGTTTGGTCTCAAACGGTTTCAAGACCGTTTGGCTCCAAACGGTTTGAGGACCGTTTGGTCTCAAACGGTTCCAAGACCGTTTGGCTCCAAACGGTTTGAGGACCGTTTGGTCCCAAACGGTTTCAAGACCGTTTGGCTCCAAACGGTTTGAGGACCGTTTGGTCTCAAACGGTTCCAAGATTGTTTGGCTCCAAACGGTTTGAGGACCGTTTGGTCCCAAACGGTTTCAAGACCGTTTGGCTCCAAACGGTTTGAGGACCGTTTGGTCCCAAACGGCTTCAAGACCGTTTGGCCTCAAACGGCTTCAAGACCGTTTGGTCTCAAACGGTTTCAAGACCGTTTGGAAAGCGAAAAGACGCAGGTCGCCGGCGCAGGGGAAGGTGGAACGGCGCGAAGGCGGGTGAGCGCGCCAGCACCTTCGACGATGACGAAGACGATAGGAAAAACGGCGACGGCGATGAAAGCAGTGGAAGAATCGGAGTTTCTTTCGACAACGACGGTGGTAGCGGAGAAAGAGATGTTGCGCGATGATCAAGAAGACGGCGACTGGTTCAGTGGTGGTGGCGACACAATGGCGTGGTGTCGAAGGCGACAGAGGAGTCGGAGAACTTCGTTCGATGACGGCTGCGATGGCGGTGTAGGAAACGTCGGCGAGAGCGGCGTGCTTGGAGTCGCCGGACTACCTTGCGGAAGAAGGTCGAACGAACGGGTGAGCGGCTAAGGCGAATGCAACAGTAGCAGGAAGAAGACTCTTCGCACGAACACTCTGGAGAATTCGAAGATTCGAAGAGAGAAAGATGAAGAAGAAGGGTTGGTATATATAGTGATTGGTTGGTGGCCATTCGTATTCCAAACGGTTTTGAAGACCGCTTGTTCCCAATCGGTTTGAAGACCGTTTGGTTCCAAACGGTTTCAAGACCGTTTGGTTCCAAACGATTTCAAGACCGTTTGGTTCCAAACGGTTTCAAGACCGTTTGGTCTCAAACGGTTTGAAGACCGTTTGGTTCCAAACGGTTTCAAGACCGTTTGGTTCCAAACGGTTTCAAGACCGTTTGGTTCCAAACGGTTTCAAGACCGTTTGGTCTCAAACGGTTTGAGGACCGTTTGGTCCCAAACGGTTTCAGGACCGTTTGGAGAGGTACTAGGAGGTTATATATTTTTATGTTTTTGAGTATATATATATTTGTATATTTTTTTGTATTTTGGTTTATGAATTTTTATGTTGTTTGTTTTATATTGTTTTTGTAGTTTTTATTATGTAGATTTTTTTTGTATTTTTAGATTTAATAAGGAAAGAGCTTAAAGAAAGCAAAACAAAATTAAGAAAGAATAAAACTAGAAATTAGAGAAATTGGTATTCAGGTCTTGGGTTGCCTCCCAAGAAGCGCCTCGGTTTTCTGTCGCTGGCTCGACGAAGCTAAAACTTGTTATAATGCTGGCATATTTAATTGTTGATCTTTGTTCAGCCCATGTTTCGGATTTAATTCGGGCTGTCCAGTGAAGGTGCCAGTCGAAGGCTTCAATTGTGCAGCAATCTGAGCAAGCTGTGTTTCAACTGCCTTTTGTTGGGCTTGTTGATTGGCCAGCATGGTTTGCTGAGATTGCAGCATCTGTCTTATTGAAGATAGCTCATCTTCCGGCTGCGTGGTAACATTCTTCTGAGAATTTTGTTGTTGGGATTGTTGAACATGCAATTGTGGGTGAAGCGGGGGGTGAGTGTACTGGTAGTAGGTTGACTGATTTCTAGGGTAGTTGACCCTAGGGAAGTTGTTTCTTGGATTCCCTTGATTGTTTGATAACCCAGAAGGCAACCTACTGTCAAATCCCCCTTGAGTATGGTGTTGCGGGTTTGCAGTCCCAGAAGGGTTCCCATACTGGAATCCAGGATGGTTCCTTGGTTGACTGGGATTATAGTAGACTTGCCCGGGAATAGTATGGATAGAGTTGACTTGCTCCGGAGTCTGATCTTCAATCTGATTAGTGATGGCCTCATAGGGTTGTGGTGGTGGATGAAGATCCATCATCACACTATAGAGCATTCCGCATGATAGGGTCGGATGATCTGATGCATGACAAGCTTCACAGGAACCTGTGACAGCTTTGACTTGATGCAGCTGCGGGGTTTGTTTCTTGTTGAATTCCCCTAGAGATGATTCAAGGGTTTGCTGTTTATGGGCGATTGCTTTCAGAGCCTCTGCTATTGACTTTAATTCCGTAGATTCCTCAGCTTTAAAGACTTTGAGGACGCCTTTTCCGGCTGTTCGTCCCCAGTTGGACTGGTTTTCAGCCCCTAAAGTGACGATCTTCCAGGCGTCTTCATAGTTTTTCCTCATGAAATTTCCTCCAGATGAGGAATCTAGGAACTGTTTAATGTCATCATTTACCCCTCGATAAAAGGTCTCAATCAGTTGATTTTGCAAAATCCCATGATGAGGGCATTTTCGTAGAAGTTCTTTGAATCTTTCCCATGCCTCGGCGAGGGTCTCTCCAGGAAGCTGAGAGAAATGGTTGATCTGCCCTCTGATTTCGTAGGTAAGCGAGGGTGGAAAGAACTTCTCCAAGAATTTCTCCTCTAAAGGGGCCCAGGTGGTGATAATGGGTTCTCTATCCAATGAATTATACCAACTTAAGGCCCTTCCAGATAGAGTGAAATGAAACAGATGGAGCATTATTGCATCGAAAGCAATGCCAGCTTGTGGGACCAGTCGGCATAATGCCTTAAACCGTTTCAGGTGGTCCATGCAGTCGTCTCCAGAACTTCCAGAGAAAGAAATCCCTTGCATAATTTGAATCCACTGGGTCCGGATCTCGAAGTGTGGGATGTTAATGATCGGAGGCCGGACCGGATGGTTGTCTTCATAATTCTTTGGGACTGCATAGTCCCGAAGTTGCTTGTTTCTTAACGCAAGTTGAGCAGCAGCCTGCTCTGCTTGGATGCGGGCTTGTTCCTCAGCTCGGATCTCAGCTTGCACCTGAGCACGAGTGTCAGCAATGAGTTGTGCTCGTTGTGCTGCTATGGCGGCGTTGACTCTTTCTGCAACAAGGCGTTGCTCTTCGGCCATCTGTCTGGCTTTTTGGCGGTTAAGTCTATTCCTTCGGTGAAAACTTCTTTCTACCTCAGAATCGTATTCTGGTTCAGGGGAGAATCCGATGCTATGCGGGGGTTGCATACACGTTTTCTACCTGAGTAGAAGGAAAATCTCAAGTTAGAAAAAATGGAAGGAAAAGATCAAGAAATATTGGATAAGAAAAAGTGTAAAATCCTAATCAACCAAGAAATTGGTAAGTAAAAACTAAAAAGTTCCGTTGTCCCCGGCAACGGCGCCAATTTTTGATGGAGTTTGTTTTTGTGAGCAACACCACTAAAAATCCTAGAGATGATGAGTCTCTAAGTTTAGCCTTGCTAGTACTATGGTAAGAACTCCACCCACATGTGCTAAGACATGTGGAAGTCTTATCGTAGTATAGGTAAGGGTCGAATCCTCGGGACAACGGTCTTGACAAAGTCAAGATGGAAAACGTTTAGCCTTTACTTAACAACTTAAAGATTGATATTTAGATCGAAAGTTTGATTTGGTTGTTTTAAACTAAGTACAAAGAAAGTAAGGCAAGAAAGTAAATAAAGCGAGTAAATCTTAAGAGTTAACAAATGATGATGAATCACTGGGGTTAAGTAGGTGTTTACCACCGCTACACATGCATTGTATATGTACTAAGCAAGACTTATAAGCTAGATGCATGGATGTTTCCACAAGACCGATGCCTTATAAGACAAGAGCGATGTGTTGCATCCAAGGGTGTTCCACAAGACCGATGCCCACATAAGACAAGAGCGATGCATTGCACCCTTCGATGTTCCACAAGACCAATGCCCATATAAGAAAAGGGCAATGCATCTCATCCTCCAAGGGTTAAGTAACTCTCATGCGGTACATCACTACGCGTCACTGAAGGATGTAGTCTCCGAAGAGAGAATCTTACTTAACCTCAAGAAACGTGCATCTAAAACTAACAAGCGAGCGATAATTACCAAATCGAATAGCGTCTTTGTAGGCCTAGTTTCCGGTGAGGGATAACCTAGCTACGAGAAGTGCGGGAACGATGCAACGCCAGCCATCCTCGAACGAATGGTCACATGCTTTACATCATTCCCCTCGCAAAGTGTGTTCCTCGACTTACCAAAGGTCTCTTCCATACAGATGGGAGTGTGCCAGATGATAGTGAGTTTACTCCACTCTTTGAGATACACTCCTAGACACCGAAACGGATGCGTGGTGGATACACACACCAGAAACCAACACTAAATCGGTATTCAAGCCTCGATAGCGGTCGTAGACAAACCACAACGAAAGACAATAAATGCATACAAGAACGTGGCCACCATTCAAGCATGTGTGAAACGATTTAGTATTAAAACGAAATGATAACATCTTTTTACAGTACAAAATACAAAACATGGGCAGCGGGGCTAGTCCCCGCGCCCCAGTGGATGGAACTACTCGCTCCTCATAGAGGGAGCAACAAAGAAGGAGGCAAGAAGAGATAGAAAGAACATCATCTCCACTGAGGAGAGAAGGTTGAACCCTTGGTGGAGAGAGCAACGATCTTCACCCTTCGTAGCTTGCTTGATGACGAATCTTCTCCTCTCACCTTCTTTGTTGATGAGAGAGAAAGTAGCTTGCAATGGACGTGAGTCTCAGACCGGCAGCCTCGAGTGATGGATGGAGTTGTTCTGGTAGTGGAGAGACAGCCTCTGGACGTCTGGACTCCCTTCATGAACGGCCCTGAGGTCTTATTTATAGGCTTTGAGTGAGATCCAAACGGTTTGGAGACCGTTTGGGCTCAAACGGTCTTGGGACCGTTTGGCGTCAAACGGTCTTGAGATCGTTTGGTGTCAAATGGTCTTGGGACCGTTTGGCGTCAAACGGTCTTGAGATCGTTTGGCGTCAAACGGTCTTGAGATCGTTCGGCTTCAAACGGTCTTGGGACCGTTTGGCGTCAAGCGGTCTTGAGACCGTTTGAGCTCCATGCGGTCTTGGGACCGTTTGAACTCCATGCGGTCTCGGGACTGTTTGAACTCCATGCGGTCTTGGGACCGTTTGGCTTCATGCGGTCTCGGGACCGTTTGAACTCCATGCGGTCTTGGGACCGTTTGGCTTCATGCGGTCTCGGGACCGTTTGGCTTCATGCGGTCTCGGGACCGTTTGAACTCCATGCGGTCTTGGGACCATTTGGCTTCATGCGGTCTCGGGACCGTTTGAACTCCATGCGGTCTTGGGACCGTTTGGATCCACTCGACCCTTGGGCTGGTTTATTCTTTTGTTATTTTTTTGTGCTTTTTCTGCAATTATAAAAGGAAAAGTTAGTTTGATGATGTATTTACAAAAAGGGGTAAAATTAGATTTAAGTACAATATAAATGTAGAAAGAGTATGGAAAACTAAAGAAAAAGACTAAGATAAACTACTAAAATAGGAGGTTATCACAGGGGTCAGTTGGACTTTGGGTGGTATGACTCAAACTCCCCAGGGTGTAATAAAAGATGTAATACAGCCGTGTAGCATATCTATTTAGGGTTATACACAATTCCTCACATTGGATGACAACCCTTGTTTGCTCTTCTTATATAGAGACGATTTATAGTATAATAAGAGATGATAGATATGCTTATGCTATAGATGTGCTCATGTTGTAAACCAACTTATGTTGTCAGATATACTGACACTGATAGTTAAGATTATGCCGTGTTTAATATTTCTAGCCATGCCTCTATGATTAGAAATGCTTTAAACTGCTAAACATGCTTATGTCGTTAGTTGTTCTTATGATGTAAGCTCCACTTATGATGTAGATTTTTTTCACTTTATTAAACATGCCAATATTGATATCCATGTTGTGCTACTAGACATATTCATAATTTCAAAGATTATTATGCTTCTAGATTGTTGGTATTGTTAGTAAGGCATATGGTGCTAGTAAGATTAATGATAATGATTGTTATTAGATGCAATCTTATGAAACCCGAGTAGATATCTAATAAAAGAAATGGATTTATCTATTACTTGTATATACATTGATATTCATACTTGTTGCTAAGCTTATTTTCTTAATATGTTTAACATACTTGAATTGTTCAATCTACTTAATTGATTACTAAATACTTCAATTGCTCAATTATTTACTGTTTAATCTAATGTAATCAATATCTCTTGGAGAGAGTTATATCTCTCACTAGGACTGGGTCTCACCAGTGGGTCACCACATCTTTTTAGGTAATGGGAAAAAATGTCAGTAGAACTGTGGAAGTGAGGAAGAAATATGGTGATGGACCTTAGAGAAGGTTATTTAGTTGTCTAATGTGTTCTAGAGTCATCCTTGTATTCTCAGGTTCGGGCAGGAAAAGTTTGTAAATCGTGTTCCAATCGAATCAAGTTTTTGTTAGCATGTTATATTCTTATTCAAGTGATAAATGTGGAAATATTTCATGTGTAATTTGTATATGTGGTGGTTGATGCCATGGAACAATTGTAAGAGATTTTTAGCAATATACAAAACATAGCGAATTGCTGGGATTTTATGTAAATGTTTCTGAGAAATTATGAAATGTTGAAACTGGTTTTAATTTACCCTATTTGTTGGGTTTGTATTTAATTGATGAGTAATTGTGTTTTGAGTGATTTCGTTTAGTATAACGGGTTCTCACACTTTGGTATCAGAGCTTTAGGTTTGTTGAGTCTATAGGGACACTAGGACTTAGGACTAGGATGATGTCTAAGTTAGGAATATGACATAAAAATATGGTGCATACTGCCTAATCTCAGTACTTGGATGCCCTAGCCAGGTATTCAAGTATTGATGAAAAGGTAAGTATGGAACTCCTAGATTGTTATCTTTCTTATTACTTTGATCAAGTAATCATTTTGAAACAATCTAACCCTAAAGAAGATGAGAATTACGTCATAATCTATCAAAACTTAAATATTTGGTAACTATAAGAGAAAGATACAACACCATGAAACCTAAATATGAATATAGATAATATAAAGAGGAGTTCCTGGAGCTCTAATTCAAGAAGATAATAAAGTAAAAGATAGATAAGTCTGTGCTAATAAAGTGATTCAAGGTATGAAATTAAAATAAGATGGAGAGGACTCCTGTGATAAGTATAATATGAGAAGATGAATGAGAACAATGGTAGATGAATAAAGTGGTACCTAAGTTAATCTCATGCCAACCTATGTGTGTAAGAAGTGCTAATGTACAATCTTCATGACATATGAAAGAAATTAAGGGAGATGATCCTTGTCTAATGAAGAAAATGTAGAATCTGATGATCTATTCATTAATAAGTGGTTGAGAAACATGATAACATGAAAGGACATACATATGAATGATGAAGATTTAATGAGAAAAGAGATGTTATAATCTTAATAATTCCTATGCTAATGGCAAGGAACCCAAGCTATGAGAGGTAAAATGATACATAAAAAGTGTAACCTTCATGGGAAAAAAGAATTGGTTACCCTTTTGCTACCCATGGACAATGTTGCTTTGATGTGGGAAGTGTGTTTCCCTTTATGTTCTTTTCTATGTCTACACTTAGTATGCATGGATTCACTATAATCTTGGGATGGATATCTTGATATGATGTGTGATTTTCATGGACTATAGTTCCAAAATATTTATGTTTTGTAATGACCATTTTTTTGAGCCCTCCAAGAGTTAGGGGGATTCCTCCTATATGTTCTTAGTCGGTTATGATGTTGAGTAAGTATATGAGACCAAGGTCTGAGTTCTTTATAACACATGTGGTGGATACCAAGGTAATGAATCCTAGTATCCAGAGCGTACCAATTATATATGAGTTAAAGGTATCTACTAGATGAGTTGTCTGGTGTTCCACTTTGATAGAGAGAGACAATTGATGTTGATCCTCCAAGTGTTGTTTGGAAAAATAAGGGTGATTCTATAATGTTAAGTATGGTCTGTTGATGGTTGGGCAAGACCACTATCAAGGATAGATGGTTTGTGGATCAACAAACATGTGTTACTGTACTCCTTTAAAATAAACCTAGGATCAGAATATTAATGAATAAGAGATAGAGGGGATGACATAAGATACATGACCATGATGAGTTTAGGGTTATGTCGTTTAGACTAATCAATGCAACAACAGTGTTTATAAATAGGAGGATCAAAGTAATAAGGTTATGTCTCATAAGTTGTGAAAAACTTTAAATGATGACATCTTAAAGTATTTCAGAGATAGTTAGTAGCATGGTTAACATCTTTGCTAAACCTTGAGAATGTTGAAGATTCTATACTTATGTTTGAAAATTTCATCAAGAGTGAGTTGGGGGTGAACTAGAGTACTCTCTTGGAGTTATGGCACATCTTCTAAGTGGGTTGTGTGAATATTGGTAAGATGAAGATAGTGTCGTTGCCCTACCCCTAGCAAGGTCAATCAGGAAGTTATATTTCATTACGGTTGTACATAAGTGTATGATTCTTCAACTAGACAGATGGCCAGTCCATCATTGGGATTATTTAAGAATATTTTAAGAACATATGCTTATAGTTCTTGACAATTAGGGGATGCCCACCCGATTGATTAAGTTGATATTTACAACAATAATTAAAGGAGCATAGAGATGAAACCTTGTAAAGTTACATATGATAAGAGATACAGGATGTTCTATGTTTGGTAAGAGCCAGCAAGTATGCCCTATGATGTGTGGTACAACAAATAGTATAGTCCAGGATGGCAGTTAGAATCCCAAGTTGGAAGGTACTACCAGACTTATACAGGTGGCACAACAGTTCTTATGTTGAACCAAGGTGACACATGTAAGAGTTGAGGGAGAAGAATATGTCTTCTATGAGAATGATGTGACATCACCATGTGATGAAAGTAACCATGTTTAAGATTGTGGATGATGTGCATGAGAAGTTTCCATCTATGTGTACCTTAGATTTCGAGGGCAAAATCCATGTTAGGAGTTTATGGTTGTGAGACACCTAATCTTGCTTAAATGGTTGAACATGCTTAATTACCATAATTAAATTATAGAACCCTAATATACTTGTGATATGTTTTGGTAATATGTGACAAGCTTTCAAATTTGGTCGAATTTGGACACTATTTGTGCAAGTTATTCAATTTTATGCACATTTTGGAATTTTATGCAATTTACCCAATTGAGAGATTTTCTTTACAATTTATCACTTTAATTATGGTCCTTGAATGTTCTCTTATCATTATTGATCTTGTTGAGCCATGGGATTCTCAATTGTACCTTGGTTTGGAGGTGTTTTCTTCAAGGGTATTTTAGGGTTTACCCCTTTATGGATGAGCTACCCTTAGGAGCTATCAACCAATGGTTTGTTTGTTTGGCTTGGAAATTCAAATAACCATTCCTAAGAAGGTCTCCATGAATGGTGGAGCATATTCTTGTGTGGTTTCTTGTATATCCTTAGTAGTTTAAGGTCATGGACACGTGGGGAGCTACTTGTACACCTCATGCTTCTTCTCTTCCTTATCATCCAAGCTTTATATATCTACCCTTAAGCTCCCAAATGAAATATTTGCTCTCTACCAATTCCCTCCTTCTAATATCATCGTCCTTCCTCTATTTTACCATGGAGCTATTATCTAAGGAAGAAGAAGGTGTGGATCTTCTTGGTAGAAGCATCTAGGGTTACAATTTGCTTCCTTTAGGGTTTCTAAATCTCCTTCTTGGTGATCTTGACTTAAACAAGTAAGAATCCCCTTCTTTCCTCCATTTATTTCTCTATTCTTCTTCCTCTTACCTTTCTCCAGGTCAGAACCTTGTTGTTTCATGGTAGAAGTTGCTCTAGAACTCAAGAATCTAACTTTCTTGCTTCTTCTAGGGTTTTGCTTCTTTGTGGAGAAAAGTGCCTACTTGGCCGAGTTCAGATCTGAAACATGGGTTTTCTTGCCTTATTTGCTCAATTTTATTTCTTCTAGAAGTATGTTCTTCTTAGTAGAGGCAAGTTTTATAACCCTATTTACCTATATTGTTTACTATAAGCTTGTTAACTCATGTTCTTGCTTAAAATGGCGATTTAAGCATTAAGAAGCTAAGCTTGTTTGGGAATTCGATTTTATGGTGTTTACTATTTTGCTTCTAGTTCTAGATTAACATGTAATCATGTGCACATTCTTCCTAAGGAAGGATATGACTTAGTTCAGGTTTGTATCACCGCCTATGATGCTAAGTACCTATCAATCGATGGTCCATATTAGGGTTTCTAGGTTGTTTTCTTCTCTAAACACATGACTTGATGGTGTGGTCTTCATGACAATCGAAGGTGGTGACCAAGGGTGATGAATGATGGTGTGAACTGATAGTCACACCTTAAGTCAGTGTTAGGATCTCTTGGAATTCTCTAATGATGCTATCAATCAATGGTGACATTATCTTAATATCAGATGGTGTTAAATGATTATAGTGTTGATCCTATCAACTTATGGTGACTTAAGATGTCACAACCAATGGTAGATCAGGTCACCACAACTAATGGTGAGTCAAGGCTTTAGTTTTAGCTTCAATAAATCCCTAACCCAATAGTTTCATGGGTTAAATGATTCAAGGATTAGACCTATACTCTAAATGATGGTTTCAAAATATAAACATGATCCAATGGTTAAGAAATAATGCTTCTTCATCTAATAGCTTTGAATAATGGACTTAGTCCAATGGTTGATATTGGATTATTCAACATCCCATGGTTTGGATTGAAACCTATAAGTATGCATGTCAGTTCTAATAATTGGAACTTGATGGTTTCCCTCATGTGATCAATTTAAGGAGCTTGATTGTTGACATGATGACTTGCTCAAAATATAAAACCAATAATGGGTTTTAATCCCACAGTCTATTGTGCCCCTTTTATGTTATTAAATAAGGCATGTTTAGAGTTGAATAGTGACTCTTTCTAGGTCACAACTTGAAGTCTTTACATATGGTTTGATAAGGTGTTTACTTATGTAAATAACCAATGATCTTACCTTTTCAACATCCAATGGTTCTAGATGATGTTGTGGCATGGTGATATGGGTTGAATGATGATGGAACCCATGTAGGATTGCCTTTAATAAGGTATTCTTACCTTTTCCCTCATATGAATAGAATGGATAATGACCATATTGTGTTGACTTGTAACCCTAATGGAATATATCTTGTTATAATTAATCCTAATGAACTCAATTATAATGATTAACTATGATCAACATTCCTTTGTGGAATAATAGAACAATGGAGTACTCTCTTATTGTTGTGGAACACTCGTATACTATAATCTAATGGTAGCATTTTGATTTATTCATGAGTCCCAACTTAGAATGGTGAATGTGATGATGTGGTGTACCTTATGCATCTAAGATTATATGGGGATGCTATGGGTTAATGTCACACCCGCATCCTAAGATTATCACTAATCATGAGATTAGGGCATGAGTTTGAGGATTATACTTAATACAAAGTGCACTCCCTTTTTTCATTTCAAACTCTTTGTTTTCTTGCATCCAATCACATAAACAAACTTTAGAGAATTAAACTTTTATTTCTGTAATATGATCTCAACATTAATGATACACATCCATACATTCATTATGTTTCTCACACTTCAATGTACATACAACATGACAATCATTTGCATTCTCTCTTATTAAGGAAACAAACATACAAATATCATTTACAACTCTCTCACATCTATACAAGGACCTAGAGTGATAGGGACCGACTGAACTTAACTGATCTCATACATAACTCATGTGGTAGATCTACTCTGATGCATTGACCTTCTTCAAGTCCACGTGTTTTCCCTAAAAATTGTGAGTAGAGGGGTGAGCCTACTCGCTCAGTGAATGAGTACTTCAAAGAAACAATCTAAAGCATCGATATAATTACAGATATACTTTTGAGAAACTGATATCAATTATAGCAGCAGTAAGCTTTAAAGAGACTAATTATTCACAATAATATATATGGCAGGATACTCTAGATATCTACAAGAGTGAATCAATATATCAACATGCTTGATTAATCTCAAAGAGAACTAATAACTCAGAAACATATAAAGAATAACTAAATAATTGTGCACATTTGTTTAACCTCTCATTCATCTTATTATGCCCTGAACCCACATGAGGTGTACCACAACATGTGAAAGAATCGCATCAAGAGGCGATCTCACTATACAAGGCTTAGAATCATGTCCGGGTTCCTAGGCATATCTCTCGAGTAAGACCCCGTCTGCAACGGTTCTCGGCACGTCTGCCTCTTAGCAGCTAATGGGAGTTGTCGGATATCTCAGACTCCACCTCTCAACCTGGGTACTCAGGCGGTGAGTCAAAGCCCTCAGGCTTACTATGCATCAGTGGACCTACTGACCACTGATCACTACAACATGTAACAAATGTACCACCGGCATCCCCGGTTGGTGTTGGGTATCACACAATTGTAAGGAGTCAGCCCTATTGGTCAAGACCCCCACACCCTACTGGTGCACTCTGGCTTACCTCGATCTGGACTACCTCCAGTCGGGGAATTTTTTCCTCCTCATAGTGCAGGCCTCATCCTGTGAGGATTCTACAGTGTTTAGGGCATCTACAAGTCTAATTCACTCTTTACATTTACAATTCAATCATCACATCAACATATCTTAGTTTAGCTTTATAAACCATTCATTTCATAGACCATCTGATAACACTTACCACAACTGAACTGTTAAGCATCACCACATCTCATACTGAGAACACTGATATCACAATACTTAGTTCATTGAACACCCTACCCTTAGGGTTTCATTTACCTCATTCACTTATCACATGGCTCTCATAAGGATTTCATGCGACATAAACATTCACTGAATAAAGACTGCTATCAACAAATCATATAAAAACTATATATGTATCAAACCTTGGAACTGAGCTGAATTTGGGTTTCCATGCCATTCATTGAGATATCATGCATCAATAATAACATTGAATAAATAAATTCTATCATGTCATGAAAATCCTTTAAAATGGATTTTACGATATCTATTCACAATTATCCAACTTTTCTCGCATCTAGGGTTTCACCCTCTTTACTGAGATATCAAACAAACACTATTCACCTTAAACGAAATCCAAGATAGTATATGACATATATATACTATGAATTCAAATAAACAATCATTCATAACCTAGGGGATCCAGATAAACAAATTTCTCTATTTAATTATAGAACAACTTCAGTCATAGACAATTCCCTATATTTTAGTTTACACTTATAACCTCTGTGAATGCTTAGGGAATTCTCATTAGGATGTATTATATACATTTCTAGTATGATTTTATCATCTGAAATTCATCCAAATAGAGGAAGATTCCATTTCATATCATTTTGCAACAACTTAGATCAAACAGACAATTCAGGGTTTTTAGTTGCATACTAAGCAATTAAATATTATGGATGATTTAACCAATTTTCATGAAATATACTGTTTAAAGGAAGTTCCCACTCACCCTAAGGTGTGAAAATACCTTAACAACGCAGCTCATCCCTGAAAATCTCGATCTCATATCAAATCCCTAGCAATTCACCCGATTCTTCTTCCTTTCAACTTGGAAACCTTGATTTCATCATATCTCAAATAGAGAAACCCTAGGTCAACATCTCCACCACTTTCTCTACTCAAAAACCTAGCTCTCCTCTCTCTCAAGAATTTCATTTCTTTGATAGGAAGGACGATTTATGAGAGCTCCTTGTGTGTTAGGTTAGTGATATAGATGAATTGAGGTGCTTAGAACATTTGCAAACAAGCCCCTCAATGTATTTTTATTTTGCTCAGACTGGTTGGTCGGCTGAGTTATAAAATCGACCGCAACCACACGTTTTAGAACTCAAACCTCATCCAAAAATTATGAAACTTTAACAAAATGTCTTAAATTGAGTTTATAAGAAACATTGAAATTTTTAGATAATTTGGAGTTACAAATAAATAATTAAAAATCAAATACTACACTACTATATTGCAGTCAGCAGCATGGTCGGTCGAGTTTGTCCTTCATAGAACTCGACCGACACCCCTCTCTGTAGAGATCAAAAATCATCCAAAAATTACATCAATTTAATAAAGTGTCTATAATGGAGTTTAACAACTAAATTTACAATTTGAGATCAATTGGATATACCAATAAAAGTATAAAATGCAATTACCACACTGCTATATCAATCTAAAAATATGATCGGTCGAGTTTGAAACTCGACCAATAAATAGGTCAGAACATTCTTCAAAAATTCTGATATTTTTCAATACTATTCAAATTTTATATATCCAAATCATATCCAAATTTTATTTAAATGAGAATTACGCATAAAATATTAAAAATCATTTAGTGAGACATTATACTTATCAAATGTATTCAAATGTCATCAAAACCCTAATTTGGGCCAATTAGGGTTTCCAAATCTGAACCCTAATTATGTGAATCAAAGTATGATTAAACCTTCTTGTTGTATTTAAAACATAAAAACTCAACTACCATCATTAATCAACATTCAAACAATCATCAACTTAATTAAGCATACAATCATCCAAGTAAACCCTAATTAGATGACTAATTTGAAAATGGATCATTACATATTCTCCCCCCCTAAAAAGGTTTCGCCCCTGAAACATAAATATGCAAGCAAAGTACTTTCAAGGTTTATTTTAAGCTTCTGATATCTTACATGTCATTATATTCTTGTATTTCATACTTGAATGTATCTTTCAACATTAAGTCCTTTATTTCTTTTTTAATCACAACATGTTTAAATCATGTTTGCTCAATGATAACAAACGAATTCTCTATGCCATAAACAATCATAGGATAGAGAGAGAAATAACCATTTC
The DNA here is from genome assembly GCA_963693085.1 of Alisma plantago-aquatica. Lineage (NCBI taxonomy): Eukaryota > Viridiplantae > Streptophyta > Magnoliopsida > Alismatales > Alismataceae > Alisma > Alisma plantago-aquatica. The sequence continues at coordinate 1,250,795,503 of OY856412.1, forward strand.
AAAATTTTCATACTCTTGAGGTGTTACCTCAACATTGATAATCTGATCCAACTATCTCAATTCATACGGCTCAAGAATTCACCATGTTGTTTTGAATTTTACTATTGTGCTACTCAAATAGCAAAACACTCTTGATTTGGAAGACTAGATTCAACAACAATTGTATAATACTACTCATGGCACCCCCATTGGATCATGGATCCATAAGGTGAAGCATCACCATCACATTCCATACTATTCTCAAGGATGAACCCACACATAATAAGCTAGGTATAACAAGCTATACCTCATTACGGTTTCATATCGATACAATATGGTTATCATCCCTTCTATTCATATGAGTGAATAGGTAAGATTACCTTATTCAGGGTAACCCATCAATTGTTCCATCATTATTCAACCCATATCACCATACCACAATTGTACAATACTAAGATGGATTAGTGGTAAGAATGACTACAACTATCATACACCTTTAATTAACATATTGCTTGCACATGTACAACTGAAATCATATGTAAAACAAATTTACATCCCTTAATATACCTTCAACAAATTACACTTCTAAAAAAATCACATATTACTGAAATCCATTATTTTCTCCTATCTCCTCATTCATTACTATTTACTTCTTGTTACTTATCCTTCTCATTTTGATCATATAGAATAAACATCCCTAAAATTGAAACATACAAGGTAAGAATAGATTATTCATCATTCTTGATATCAATGCAAGAATTTGTTTTAGATTGCACTTTGCTCATCTTACACTTCTCCTTTTGTTCAAATCACACTTCTTATATTTCAAATCTATTTCTTATCCTTTGCTCTAAATCATTTTCATATTGTTTATCTACCTTTCATAGTAGCTACCTTTAAACCCCGGATTACTATCAGTGCTAGTTTACTTGTTATAGTGCAAATATCATGATCTTGTTTTATAGAGATGCTAGTATTCAAGGTCAAATCACTAGTGACATCCCTTGAACTACTACAACTCTAAACATTCTAGGGTTTGGTCCATATCAGTATCATGGCGTTATTGCGATGTGACTTTATTCTCTTAATTTGAAATTCAAACTTTGGATCTCACAAGTTTTATAGAAGTATTCCTTATCTTATCACTTGACTTTCCTTTCTCTTACTTGGCCATTCAGATAGATTACATTCTCAATTTACCTTGCTAGGGTTTCATCATCATATTGTGTGTCATTATTACATTCACTAGATGTCTCTACCATGGTGGTTATGCATCATATATGATTCATTTTCTTATCACTTCATTCCCACAATGCTCTAATTAAGGAAGATATGAAAGAGAAGATGATTCTTAGACTTAGAATTCTTATCTTCAAACTTTCCCTTGTTACCTTTCTTGTATGTAGGTTTAATTAGTATCAACAAGGATACTTGACTATTTAGCACTTGCTTGAATGTCACAATCACTTTCTTTTATAATGTATATTACTCCATCATGCTTCAAACCCTTCATTAGTTTCCATAATCCTCTTTCCATATACTACTCTTCCACCTGTCATCTTTAACTTCTACTTTTCTCTTATGATCATGTTGCTTATTCGTGTGGATGATCATGTATACCATGTTGCACATATTTCTTTTTATCCTTTTACTAATGTGAAGTTGAAATTCTAAATCAATATCTACTAGTTTCACCTCATGTGTAATACATTACATATCCTTCATTTTAAATCAAACAGCTCATGCATGGGTCAAACTCAGCTAAGAATCAATTTTTTTTGCCTTCCTGAATATAGTTTACCTTGGTATGACCTATTCATTTATTTAGCTACACTTTTGTTCTTCTTTTAGAAACTAGTTTGTTGTTCTATAGAGATTTGGAATCCAAAGGTAGTAAGGATGAATGTATTAAACTTCATAATAAAGGTATACATTCCATGCTCTCCATTATATCATAACCCTCATTCCTTAATCAAGCTCGTCATTTCCAACATTTATCTCTATTTTAACTTAGTTTTTTATCCTAGCTTATGATTTACATGTTCATCTAATTCTCTTTACTTTAACACTTCTGAAGACTCTTCATTTCTATGTACTTATTGTATACTTAACTCTTTTCTTCTATTTTCCCTTTGCTTGGGAGTACATAACAACATTGTACTCAATTATATGGTCCATTCCTCATGATTGATTCATACTATCTTGGCCCTTACATACTCTTCTCATTTTTTTCATATTTCATATTTAAATTTCATATAATACTAATCATTAAACTTAATCTGAACCTTATGTCGTGTTCCTTTATTCCCAATTAAGGGTTTCTCATATGAGGCCCCAAAGTTGGATCTCAGATATCAATTCCAACTGATTCTTAGCTATTCTAATATTTTCCATATGTTTCAACATCTTAGTGTATGTACATTCTCACTATGATGTGGGTCTAATTTATCCAGAGTCTACTCTTATTATATTTTCAATAGGAGTCATTAGATCTTAGTAACGCACCCTGCCAGCCAGACCAGGACGAACCTACAGTCCTGAAGCGAAGAGCTACTCAGGATTAACCGACTCCTATTAATCTCAAACATGTGGAAAGAATATCCACTTAGGGCAAACTCATTTAAACATAACTTCTGGTTTACTTGATACAAATAATATAAACAATAATTGGATCACTTCATGATACACAACAATATAAAAGAACCATATATATTCTACAAACTGATAATCTAAATTCATACATATAAGAGCATTTCTACTATGCAATATAAAGCAAGAGTTGTATCACATTATATGTTTAATCTCTTACTCCTTCATTACTTTCTGGTCTCCAAACCCTAATATTTCTAGGGTTTCTCTCTAGCCCATCCTTCCTCTGTATACCTAGCCAGGACATCTAGAGAAGAATAGACAGAGTAGCTTGATACTGGTCAACCTAAGTATTTAGATACTGGGCTAGGGTATCTAAATACTCAGACCTCCCAGATCTATATACACATCACCTACTATCTTCCACACTTATAACTCTGACTTTCAAGCCTAATGTCCCTGACAACTCAGCCTAAGTTCTGATACCAAGCATTATCATACCCGCATCCCAAGATTACCACTAATCATGAGATTAGGGCATGAGTTTGAGGAATATACTTAATACAAAGTGCACTCCCTTTTTTCATTTCAAACTCTTTGTTTTCTTGCATCCAATCACATAAACAAACTTTATAAGAGAATTAAACTTTTATTTCTCTAATATGATCTCAACATTAATGATATGCATCCATACATTCATTATGTTTCTCACACTTTAATGTACATACAACATGACAATCATTTGCATTCTCTCTTATTAAGGAAACAAACATACAAAACATCATTTACAACTCTCTCACATCCATACAAGGACCTAGAGTGATAGGGACCGATTGAACTTAACTGATCTCATACATAACTCATGTGGTAGATCTACTCTGATGCATTGACCTTCTTCAAGTCCATGTGGTTTCCCTAAAAATTGTGAGTAGAGGGGTGAGCCTACTCGTTCAGTAATGAGTACTTCAAAGAAACAGTCTAAAGCACTGATATAATTACATATGTACTTTTGAGCAACTGATATCAATTATAGCAGCAGTAAGCTTTAAAGAGACTAATCATTCACAATAATAAATATGGCAGGATACTCTAGATATCTACAAGAGTGAATCAATATATGAACATGCTTGATTAATCTCAAAGAGAACTAATAACTCAGAAACATGCAAAGAATAATTGAATAATTGTGCACACTTGTTTAACCTCTCATTCATCTTATTATGCCCTGAACCCACATGAGGTGTACCACAACATGTGAAAGAATCGCAGCAAGCTACGATCTTACTGTACAAGGCTTATAAGCATGCCCGGTGACGCAGGGATTTTGAGTCGCATTTATAGGCTAATTTTGTACTTGTTTTATGTGTTCATTCGTCATCTTTGTGACTATAATGGCATGATTCATTTCCTTTAGCCTATAATCATTGTATGCATCAAATTTATCTTATTTTATCCTATTTTGAATGAATTACTAAATCCCATAGACTAACTTGTATTTTTCTCTCTTTTTCAGGTACCTACTGTTCCAGGAAGTGTCGATACCATCGACACTTTGTCACTGCTATCAACAACCCATATGTGGCCGACATGGAGAGATCACACCCCATTGATTCCATCGACACATCTGTCGATGGTATCGAGAAGTCAACAGTTGAGAGTACATTGCCCATCGATACTAGTGACACCACTCGTCGCTACCATCGATAAGTCAACATGGTTACCCCATTTTGGAGCAAGCAGATGTCGATACTATCACTGGAAGGTTGCAGAACACGCGTCACACACCGAGGATCATCTGGATGTTCCTTATTTCATGGGTTACATCATATTCTCATTTGTTTCCCCATGTTTTCCTTTTTCTTCTCCATGTGTATCGTTGGGATGAACATGTGGGGCTCATCCCCATTGTCCTTAGGACCAGAAGTAGCCCGGGGAATCACTATATGACAATTTTCCATTGATTATCATAATTTGTCTCAATTCTCCCTGATATGTTATCATGTTTCTATCAAAATTTGCTATGCTTGATCACCATAGTTGATTTCTAATACTGTTAATTACTCTTGACGAATGATTAGTGCTTGGAAAGGCATGATTAATACATTAGCCTATAAATTCCCTAGACAAGGTAATGTACGGTTAATGGTGGATACCTAGAGTATTAATTAATGCACTTAGATCTAGGGTATAAGTTACTACTAATGTGGAACTGACCTAGAACTAGGTAGTGGATTGCATCGCGGAAGCGAGTAATTCTGACTACAGGCCTCTATCCAGGATAAGGGACGAGTTATGTTAGTTGTGTAGAATTGCATGCAGTGAGACCTCATGGTGAAACCGTAATCCTAAGGATTCCCAGTCCATTTGATTAAACCAAACATTTAATCATCGCTCGCTTTGGTTTTCTCTTTGTTTTATTTTTCTTGTGTCAAAACCAACAATCAACTTTTCCAATTGGTCTAGCTGATCGCGACCAGTTAGTAGTAGTCTACTAAAATTTACGTTTCCCTGAGTTCGACTTGAGCCTCACAAGGACTATATTACTTTGATATGTGCACTTGCATTTAACGCATGGCTCAATCGTGTCACCCAAGTTCCTAAGCCTATCTCTCGAGTAATACCTCGTCTGCAGCGGGCCTCAGCACGTCCACCTCTCGACGACTAATGGGAGCCTCCAGATATCTCAGACTCCACCTCTCAACCTGGGTACTCAGGCGGTGAGTCAAAGCCCTCAGACTTACTGTTTATCAGTGGACCTACTGACCACTAATCACTACAACATGTAACACATGTACCACCGGCATCCCCGATTGGTGATGGGTACCACACAATTGTAAGGAGTCTGCCCTACTAGTCAAGACCCCCGCACCCTACTGGTGCTCTCCAGCTTACCTCGATTTGGATTACCTCCAGTCGGAAAACTGTTTCCTCCTCACAGCGCAGGCCTCATCCCCTGAGGATTCTACAGTGTTCAGGGCATCTACATATCTAATTCACTCTTTACATTCACAATTCAATCATCACATCAACATATCTTAGTTTAGCTCTTTAAACCATTCGTTTCATAGACCATCTGATAACATTTACCACAACTGAATTGTTAAGCATCACCACATCTCATACTGAGAACATTGATATCACAATACTTGATTCATTGAACACCCTAAGGGTTTCATATACCTCATTCACTTATCACATGGCTCTCATAAGGATCTCGTGCGACATAAACATTCACTGAATAAAGATTGCTATCAACAAATCATATAAAATTAATATATGTATGAAACCTTAGAACTGAGCTGAATTTGGGTTTCCATGCCATTCATTGAGATATCATGCATCAATAATAACATTGAATAAATAAAGTATATCATGTCAAGAAAATCCTTTCAAATGGATTTCACAATATCTATTCACAATTATCCAACTTTCCTCGCATCTAGGGATTCACCCTCCTACTGAGATATCAAACAAACACTATTCACCTTAAATGAAATCCAAGATAGTATCTGACATATATATACTATGAATTTAAATAAACAATCATTCATAACCTAGGGGATCATAATAAACAAATTTCTCTATTTAATTATAGAACAATTTCAGTCATAGACAATTCCCTATATTTTAGTTTACTCTTATAACCTCTGTGAATACTTAGGGAATTATCATTAGGATGTATTTTATACATTTCTAATATGAGTTTATCATCTAAAATTCATCCAAATAGAGGAATATTTCATTTTATATCATTTTGCAACAACTTAGATCAAACAGAAAATTCAGGATTTGTAGTCGCATACTAAGCAATTAAAGATTATGGATGATTTAACCAATGTTCATACAATATACTATTTAAAGGAAGTTCCCACTCACCCCAAGGTGTGAAAACACCTTAAAAATGCAGCGCATCCCTAAAAATTTTGATCTCATATCAAATTCCTAGAAATTCACCCGAGTCTTCTTCCTTTCTACTCGGAAACCTTGATTTCATTATATCTCGGATAGAGAAACCCTAGGTCAACATCTCCACCACTTTCTCTACTCAAAACCCTAGCTCTTCTCTCTCTCAAGAATTTCATTTCTTTAACAAGAAGGACGAGTTATGAGAGCTCCTTGTGTGTTAGGTTAGTGATATAGATGAATTGAGGTGCTTAGAACATTTGCAGACAAGCCCCTCAGTGTATTTTTATTTTGCTCAGACTGGTTGGTCGGCTGAGTTATAAACTCGAACGAAACCATACATTTCAGAACTCAAACCTAATCCAAAAATTATGAAACTTTAATAAAATATCTTAAATTAAGTTTTTAAGAAACAGTAAAAAATTTAGATCATTTGGAGTTACCAATAAATAATTAAAAACAAATACTACTATGTTATATTGCAATTAGCAGCATGGTCGGTCGAGTTTGTCCTTCACAGAACTCGACCGACACCCCTCTTTGTAGAGATCCAAAATCATCCAAAAATTACACCAATTTAATAAAGTGTCTTTAATATAGTTTAACAACTACAATTAAAATTTTAGATCAATTGGATATACCAATAAAAAGAAAAAAATTCAATTACCACACTACTATATTAATCTGAAAATATGATCGGTCGCGTTTGAAACTCGACCGATAAACAGGTCAGAACATTCTTCAAAAATTCTGATATTTTTTAATATTGTTCACATTTTATAAATAAAAATCATATCCAAATTATATTTAAATCATAGTTACACATAAAATACTAAAAATCATTTAGTGATACATTATACTTATCAAAAAAATTATTCAAATGTCATCAAAACCCTAATTTGGGCCAATTAGGGTTTCCAAATCTTAACCCTAATTATGTGAATCAAAGTATGATTAAACCTTCTTGTTGTATTTAAAACATAAAAACTTAACTATCATCATTAATCAAGTTTCAAATAATGATCAACTTAATTAAGCATACAATCATCCAAGTCAACCCTAATTAGATGACTAATATGAAAAAGGGTCATTACAGTTAAGGTTTGTGAATGAATGTTGAACTATAACTTTAAGTAACCTACCTTGATAAACCTAACCCTAATGCAAGTATATAATGGTGGTTAATCGTGTCATCCTTTCTTTAATGATTAATATAATGATGGAATATCCTTTCTAACATTTTTATTGAACTCTGATGTGTTAATTGGTGGTCAGGATAGCTTCATGAGATATGCTTTCTTATGCTAAACTTGTGCATTACAAGTGTGATAATGGACAATCATACCTAACTTACTTATATGTTGATATAATAAAGGAATTCTTTTAATTGCTAAGATAATCACGCAATGTTATATTGTGAACATCTTTTAGTTCTTTAATGCAAATTATGCTAAGCATGTTTCTCGCATGTGTGGTGATGTTTCTTGAGCCTTGTTATAATGCATAGATAGATAATGATGAACTTGCAGGAAATAATATGATGGTCTTGATGACCTTAGGGCATGGTTGAGCCCTGAATGAGGTGTAATCCTCGTATATTTACAAGGGTCGATACCTTGTAATATTGTGCTAAGGATTTATATCATGTGATAGTATGATGACAAGTGTAGTTTCATGAATGGCAAGAGAATAGTACTGTGTGATGATGATGTGATGAAAAGTACAGTCTCTTGATTGACAGATGAATGCTGCCATGTGATGTTGAGATGAGAAATTATGTCTCATATGTTTTATATCTTATGAAGTTGTTACATAGCAATGTTTGCTAGAGATAAACTAGGGTTTGTATGTCCACTTGTTTGATGCATCCTTAATTCACCCAATTGTAATAACTAATCAAGTAGAATTCTAATCATGTAGTGCACTGTACTATAGAACCATCTTCACTGTCAGAACTTGTTGGATGGTGAAACAAGTATTCCTAAGGTATACTCGGAGTGCATACTTTTGAGTGTGTGGGGGTGATAAGTTGAGGGAATATCCTTGTCATCTACAATTGTAGGTTATAGAGGATGATATAAGTCAAGCCTCAGATATTGTGATATGTGAAAGGCAGCGGTATAACTATATGATGCCTCTTATAGAACAGACATGTGTGAGCCTATTCTCTAGTGTTGTGACATGTACCAAGGGCAAACTAGTTGTTAGCAGCTTGACTATATGTCATTGTTGTGGCAGCATTAGCTGATATGTCACTGCATTTTTACTCATACTGACCGACGGGGTGACATATAAGGATATCAGCACTCCTAGATCTTGTATGGAACTGAAGATCCCTTTGCAGGTGTCGGTTGGACTTTGGGTGGTACGACTCAAACTCCCTAGGGTGTAATAAAAGATGTAATACTGTCATGTAGCGTATCTATTTAGGGCTATACACAACGCCTCACATCGGATGATAACTCTTGTTTGCTCTTCTTATATAGAGATGATTTATAGTTCAATAAGAGATGATAGATATGCTTATTCTATATATGTTCTCATGTTGTAAACCAACTTATGTTGTCATATATACTGACAATGATAGTTAAGAAAATGTTGCTAGCTATGTTTAATATTGCTAGCCATGCCTCTATGATTAGAAATGTTTAAACTGCTAAACACACTTATGTAGTTAGTTGTGCTTATGATGTTAGCTCCACTTATGATGTAGATTTTTTTTCACTTTACTAAACATGCCAATATTGATATATTGTTATGCTGCTAGACATATTCACGATGTTAAAGATGCTTATGCTTCTAGATTGTTGGTATTGTTAGTAAGGAATATGGTGATAGTAAGATTAATGATAATGATTGTTATTATATGTAATCTTATAAAACCTGAGTAGATATCTGATAAAAGAAATGGATTTATCTATTTCCTGTATATACATTGATATTCATACTTGTTTCTAAGCTTATTTGCTTAATCTATTTAGCATACTTGAATTGTTCAATCTACTCAATTGATTATTAAATATTTCAACTGCTCAGTTATTTACTGTTTAATCTAATGTAATCAATATATGTTGGAGAGAACTATATCTCTCGCTAGGATTAGGTCTCATCTGTGGGTCAATACATCTTTTAAGTTGATGAGGAAAACTGACAGTAGAACTGTGGCAGTGAGGAAGAAATATGGTGATGGACCTTAGAGAAGGTTATTTAGTTGTCTAATGTGTCCTAGAGTCGTCCATGTACTCTCAGATCTGAGCGGGAAAAGTTTGTAAACCATGTTTCAACTGAATCAAGTTTTTATTAGCATGTTATATGCTTGTTCAAGTGATAAATGTGGAAATGTTTCCTTTGTAATATGTATATGTGGTGGTTGAGGTCATGGAACAATTGTAAGAGATTTTGAGCATTATACAAAACATAGCAACTTGTTGGGCTTTTATGTAAATGTTTCTAAGCAATTGGGAAATGTTGAAATTGGTTTTAATTTACGCTATTTGTTGGTTTTGTGTTTAATTGATGAGTACTTGTGTTTTTATTAATCCAATTTAGTGTAACGGGTTCCAATAGATCCACTGACCAACAAAGTGAATTTTCAAACTATTGGTCGAGTTTGTCCTGGGGTAACTCGACCGATCAGCCAAAATCAACTTTGGTCGGTAGGTTGGTTGGTTGAGTTTTGTGAGTGCGCAACTCAACTGAAGCAATCATTTTAGAAAATCCATCATGGATCGGTCAAGACTCAAACTCGACTGATCAAGTTGTTGTGAAAAAAATTCCAAAATGATTTTTAAGTGATCAAATGATGGAATTAAGTGTCCTTGATTTTCCTCATCTTAGTTACAAGTCATATCATCAATACAAATGATTACAAAAATATTCTAATATGATTTGGAGTGATTCCTCAAAATGTGTATTTGCATTGCTTTTGACTTGAACTTGGACAAGCTCGGGCTTGTGTAATTTGATCCTTTTCATATACCTAATACCTAAAATTTATCTCAAATAAACATATTAGATACATATGAATGGAATGGTTTAATTCATTATCAAAATATGGACAATGTATAATTCTCAAGTCAACGTTCTCCCCCTTTTTGACAATGACAAACCATTCCTCAACACATTGAAAAGGATATGTAAAGTTATACCTTAACCTTTTGGATCGCAAGGGGATTCAGAATATGAACAATGTGAATTGCTCCCCCTCAATCTATGCTCACTCTTACATGCATAGTTAATCTTTATACACATAGCTATATAACATGTATACTATATGGTCCTTTAGCAAGTCACATGATAAAACATATATTTGACAAGAAAAGGATCGCATAGGGAGTAAAAACAATATGGTTGAGGTTCAAAACATCGAACTTCTCTCCCCCTTTTGGCATTATCAAAAAGGTAAGAGGGGTAGACATCACAAAAATGGGTCTTCTCCAAGCACAACCAAAACATCCAACCACAAGATAAAACATGCAACCACATAACACTCACCAAACAGAGATGAGAGAGAAATAAGCAACTAGTGTCATAATAAAAATATGGAAAGCATACTAAGAACTCAAATTATAGAACATACATAGAGTTATGCTGCAGAAGATTAAGATTACAACAGTGAGGAATGTTCTCAAAACAACTACAAGCCAAAATGATGAAAACAAAACAAGATGATAGAAATAGTACATCTCAAATAATGTGCCCAGATTTTTTAGTACAAAATAGACTAGAAAGACATATATGATCAACATATAAGACTCAGAATTAAAACATCTAGATATCTATGGCATCTATATCCATGACATTATCATCGTCAACTTCAGGCTCATAGTCATCATCTCCATCTGAAGGTGCAGTAGCATCACCTTCATCACTGGAGCCAATAGCAAAATTGTCATCATCATCAGAACCATCCTTGCCATCATCACCATATGCCTCCTCAACAGCAGCAACATCCTCATCAACCTAGTCAGGCATCTCCTCATCGGTAGAAGGACTGGAACCATGACTAGCCCACATGGAATTATGCTTAGCCTAAGACATACCAAGGTCATGTAGGTCCTGGGCTTGAGGAAAAGTGGGATCAGAGGTGCCAAGTCCTGCGAGCAAGGTAGCCATGGGGCCAGCATGGAGAGGTATCACTACAGTGGTAGGGGCAGAGGTAGATCCATGAATAGCAGAGGGTGTAGCAGCAGAAGCAGTAGGTGGAGGGGTCGAGTAGAAGTGATTATATGCAAAGGAAGAATAATCACCACTTGGGTAGGGTCGGTAAGCAGGATAAGGGTGGGCACAGGCAAGGTTCATGGTAGACATGATCGAACATAGGTCCTGATGTAGATTCTCATAAACATGTAGGTTATATGCATGTTGATGCATCATATATCCCATAAGGGCTTCATTTGATACATGGAATGAGGCACAAGTAGGTCAGGATGGTGGTGGAGGCGACTGGGTGGAGGTATATGCTCCAGGTGTGGTGGAATAAGATGGAGGCAAGATTTTTTAAATTGTGGTCTCACTGATACAGACTCCTTTTCTAGAAGGTTTGTAATGAAGATCATAACAAAGAGACTTCCCATTAGCAGATTGGAAAATAGAACAAATTAAGGGTGGGTAGGGTGGGTGGGTACCTCGGGTGTTCTTCTCGGAGTTGAAGCAGGTCATATGGTAAAGAATGTATCTAGACCACTTGACTCCAGTGTTCTTCAGAAGGTAAAACTTAATCATCGTAGTATTATCTACAATGTCAATTTGATTCCTTTTGGGGTGAATATTGTATTTGACTACCAAGGCCAGAATGTGGTTTTTAAGGTCCAAGGCGGAGGAGGGAAGGGTGTACTTCCTCTTGAATAGAAACTGAGGCTTCTTCAAGAACTTAAGAATGTCGGGGAGAGTGAGATCATATTGCATGTAGAAGGTCTCAGGTTCTAACAAGTCAAAATACTCAGGGTAGTCTTTCCTCCATGTTGCAGTTACTTCCGTACCATTGAAAAAGGCATTCAGGGTGTTATCTGAGAGAGTGAATCTCTTACGGCAATCATGGAAGTAAAAATTACTTGAGTGTCAGGCGGGGCTACAAGAATGTCATAATTCCATGACAAATTGGCATAGAATTCATGAACCACCTTAGTTCTTATGATGGAGTTGTGATAGCACGGGCATTCGACACTTAGGGCAGCTAGGTGGTGATCATACAACAACTCCGCTACCTCATCTATGACCTTTTGTCTACGCGGATGAGGCTCTAACATGGTACTAAAAGTGAAGGGGTTCCTAGGAAGGAGCTCCTTGTACCTATTTAGATCTTCGTCAGAGACAAAGAAGGTATCATTGAATGGAATGAGGTGAGAGTTGGATGAAGAGGATGGTGCTTCAGAGGAGGTGGATCTCTTTCTCCTATTTGTATCCATGGAGGCAAGAAAAAGGATATTGAGAGGTCAAAAATAAAAGAAGCACCTCCAAGGGTCGTACAAACACCTAGGGGTGCTAGGCAAGGGAGCTAGGAAGGGCAAACTAGGGTTGGCTAGGGATAGGAAAGGGAAGGTTGGGTCTAGGGTTGAGAGCTTGAGAGAGATAGAGAAGGAATATCGGTCTATTTTTCTCTAGTTGAGAGGGAGAAAAGTCAGTCAAACCATACTTAAGTTTTGCTTCAGACTGGCCATCACTCAAGTTTTATGAGATGGAAACTTGAGTAAATGGCTTTTTACAGAATCCCTCAGCCAAGGATCGGTCGAGTTGGCAACTCGACCGATGGTCAACCTAATCCATAACTAGAAATCTTAGATTCTAATTAAATTTATTTTTTTCTTGTCCATTTTTCATTTTAAACTTGCTTAGGCACATATCACTCATCATTGGGTACTATTTAGCGATAAAACAAGCATTTGTGAAAAATATCAGAGATAAGCGAAAAACAAGGCATAGGAAATATGAAATTTTAACACTTTATCAAGCAAGGGTGACCAAGACATGAGCAAAGCATATAAGACAAATAACAACTAAGTAGAAGGCATATTGGATTTATCCAAAGTATTTATGAGTAGTTTAGATCTAATAAAATTAAATTTCTCTCTAGCTAGAGGTTTCATAAAAATGTCAGCTAACTAATTTTCCGTATCCACATGCGTGACATAGATATCCTTTTTGGCAATGTGATCACGAAGAAAATGATGACAAACTTCTATATGTTTGTCTCTACTATGCAATATAGGATTGTAAGATAAATTGATTGCACTAGTATTATCACAATAGATAGGAGAATCATCAAAATAAATGTTAAAGTCTTAGAGCATTTGCTTCATCCATTGAACTTGGGCACAACAACTCCCGGCTGCAATGTATTTAGCCTCGGTAGTTGATAGAGAGATTGTACTCTATTTCTTGGAAAACTAAGACACTAAGCATGGTCCTAGGAGGAAGCAAGTGCCACTTGTGCACTTTCTATCAATCAAGCATCTTGCTTAATCCGCGTCACTACAAGCAGTAAGAGTAAAGTCCCTTGACTTGGGATACCATAGTCCAAAATTTTGGGTTTTGGCTAAGTACCTTAAAATCCTCTTAACAGCTATTAAGTGTGACTTCTTGAGACTTGATTGAAAATGAGCACACAAGCTAACAGTAAACATTATGTCAAGTCTAGAGGCAGTTAAGTAAATTAAACCTCCAATCATACCTCTATATAGCGTCTCATCCACTTTCTCACCTACTTCATCTTAATAAAGTTTGGCGGTGTTTGACATGGGAGTGTCCATCGGCTTGGTGTTCTCCATCCCAAAGTACTTGAGTAGCTCACGTGTAATTTCCTTGGTTGATGAAGTTTCCATCTTTAGTTGCTTGATTTGAAAGCCGAGGAAGAATGTAAGCTCACCCATCATGCTCATCTTGAATTCACTCTACATAAATCACTAAACTCCTTGCAAAGATCAAGATTAGTTCTACCAAAAATGATATCATCAATATAAATTTGAATGATAAGAAAATTGTTATAAGTGAGTTTGAGAAACAAGGTAGAATCTACTTTGCCCGTGATATACCCATGATCTAACAAATAGTTCTTTAATTTATCATACAAAGCTCTAGGTGCTTGTTTGATTCCATAGAGAGATTTTTGTAATAGATAAACATGGTTAGGCAAACTATCATGTTCAAAGCACGGAGGTTGTGCAACATACACTTCCTCCTCAGTTGTACCATTAAAAAATGCCATTTTAACATACATTTGATATATAATGAAATTCTTATAACTAGCAAAAGCAAGCAACATACGAATGGACTCAAGTCTAGCCATAGGTGCATATGTTTCATCAAAATATATACCTTCCTGGTGATTGTAGCCTTGAGCCACTAACCTTGCTTTGTCCCTTACCACCTTGTCTCTTTCATCTAGCTTGTTGCGGTAGACCCACTTGGTGTTAATGATCTTTCTATTACATGGTCTTGGCACTAGAGTCCATACTTTGTTATTCTTGAATTACTCCAGTTCTTCTTGCATGGCTAGGATCCATTCATCATTCCCAAGAGCTTCTTTGATGTCCTTTGGCTTGAGTTGTGAGATGAAGGTGATGTTTTCTTGTTCCTTATTGTAGGCAGCTCGTGCCTTCACCCTTTCAAAAGGGTCACCTATGATTATCTCTTTAGGATGATTCTTTGCTAAGCAGGGAGTTGGATCCTTCTTTTCTTCATCTATCTCTTCTTCTTGAGTGGCCACCTCTTTTCCCTTTTGGGTGATGTTGAGTTCGTTCAAGATAGGAATTACTTTTGCACCAAAAAACAGATAGAAATTACTTCTTTTTCAACATCATCATTAGTAATACCTTTGGGAATAGAGGGGTTAGTTTCAATAAATTTCACATTAATACATTCTTCTACTTTAGATAGATCAACATTAAACACTCTATAAGCCTTGCTAGTAGTGTTACAACCAATAAAGAAAGTGAATCAAAATTGTCAATAGAATCTTTCATGTTCAAAACAAAACAAGGACACCCGAAAATGTTAAAATACTCGATAGAAGGCTTCCAACCACAACATAGCTCATAGGGGGTTTTCCTCAAAGAAGGGTGAGTCAAAACTCAGTTTTGCACAAAACATGAGGTACTAACGGCTTCGGCCCAAAACTTCTTTGGAGTGCCATACTCTAAAAGCATGGTCCTATCCATTTCTTGTAGTGACATGTTCTTCCTCTCTACAATCCCACTTTTTTTAGGTGTTCGAGGTGAAGAAAAGTTATGTGCATAGCCTGACTCTTCACAAAAATGTTCAAAGAGATCATTTCCAAATTTTCTCCTATGATCACTACGGATGGAAACAATCAAGCAAGAAGCTTTGTTTTAAACTCATTTGCAAAAGCTAGAGAAAACATCAAGTGTATCACTCTAAGAAATGAGAAAGAAGGTCTGAGTATATCGAGGCAAATCATCAACAATAACAACAACCACGAAGCGATTGAGTTCTCATAGGTCCAAATGGATCAATATGGAGAAGTTTAAGAGCTCTCTTAGTACTAAGGACTCCTTTGGATTTGAAGGAGAACTTGGTTTACTTTCCTTGGGTACAAAGTTGGAATTCCTCATCCTTTATAAAATCCAATTTTTGAAGTCCCTTGGCCAAGTCCTTTTTGCTCAACTTCTTCAATTTATGCATATTTACATGACCTAACTGGCGATGCCAAAGAGAAATATCATTTGAATAGACTACAAGACATCTACCAACAATAGTCTTAATAGATTCAAGCAAAATTACATAAATATTACAATTTCTAGTTCCCTTATATGTGATGTGATAAGTGAGGGAATCTATAAGCAAGCATTCAAAAGAAGTAAATAACACAAGGTAACCATTATCACATAATTGATTAACACTTATTAAATTGTGATATAGTCCATCCACAAAGAGAATATTTACATAAGGACTCGCCTACATCACCCTCACCTTTTACCTTACCTTTCTTGTTGTCCTCAAAAGTAATTGAACCTCCTTTCTTCTTTGTGAAATTCTTGAAATGGCTTATGTCACTTGTCATGTGATTAGGGCAGCCACTACCAACAATTTATTTTCCTTTTTCTTACAAGAAAGTAGAGTGTTGGTTACCAAATCAAATTTTAGGATCCGGAATTAGCTTAGGGACCCATTTCATCTTTGGGTTGGTCCCCTTAGGATTGTAAGGACAATAAGTACAATAATGATCATCACTTTTGCAATGAGAGAAAATCATAGGGTTCTAGAGCCAGAAGACTCTCTAGTAAAAAAGGAAGTTTTCTTACTCTTGTTCTTACCTTTGGTGTTACTCTTTCCCTTAGGTGCTCCCCCTACAAATCACAAACCACTATTACCACTTTATTTGGTAGAATGGTCAAGGATTTCATTTAGGGAGTTTTGCCCTTTGAGGAATTTCTACAGAGAGGCTCTAAGTCTATGATTGTCATCTGTAAGAGATATAACAGTAGAAGACAAACTAGAAAGATCATCTCTAGCATGAACAAGGTCGGCCTCAAAACATATGGATTTAGTCAAATAAAAATCCTTTCCAAGAGAAATAGAATCAATATCATTACTAGGAAAAATAGGTCTAGAAGATAAATCATTAACTTGACCAAATAACCTAGCATTTTTTTTATTTAAGCAATTGAATTTCTTTGAGATAAAAATCCCTCTCATCTCTATGAGCATCACTAATGAGTTTAAGGTCAACATTTTTAGTTTTAAGAAACTTAGTCTCATTTAGGCACTTTTGGTTGTCTTCCTTAAGAGATTCAATTTTCTTAAGATAGACATCATTCTCTACCTCAACTCCATTGTATTGTATCTCAAGATCAAGCAATTGTCCTCGCAAGGAATCGATGCTCTCAAGATGAATTTTCTCATTTTTCTCAAGAATATCAAGTTTAGCATACAAGTCATCAATGATTTTACCCAACCTATTCTTTTTAGATTTACATTTGGAATAAGAAGAATGGATAGTAACAATCATGTCAATAAGAGTTTATGTAGCTAACTCATGCAAACTTACCTCACTTACCTCACCAATATCTTCACTTGTAGAGTCCATGAGTGTAAGGTGGCGCTCTCCATCTTCATCTAAGCTTAATCCACTAGAAGATGATCCTTCCCAAGCTGCATGAGTTGCATCTATGTGTCTCCTCTCCTTCTTGTCCTTCATCTTGTATTTTCTATCTTTCTTGTACTCTTCCTACTTCTTGGATCTGCTCTTGTGGTGAGACTTTCTAGCTTTAGGTCATTCACTATTGCAGTGTCCTTTTTTACCACACTTGTAGCACCTTGGAGTAGAGGAAGAAGATTGCTTTCCTTTGAAGTGATTTCCCTTGGAGAAGTTGGCTTCATGCTCACTAGGGGCATCATCTTCACTTCAGGAGGAGGTAGAAGTCTGACAAGCAAGTTGTTGTTGAAGGATGAGGGCCTTAACTTGAGCTTTAAAGGCACTCTTTGATCTTCCTTGATTCTTTTTCTTCTTTCTTTGCTTCCTCTTCTTGCTTGTCAAGTCTAGGCCCATGAGCGTGTAGATTTCCAATAAGCTCCTCAGTTGGAATGTCACCAAGACTTCTTACATCTTCAATGGAGGTTACCTTTGACTCCCATCTCTTTGGAAGAGACCTCAAGATCTTTGAGTTGATTGCTCCTCTATCCAAAGTTTGTTCCAAAGTAGTTAGGCCGTTGATGATGATGTTGAGTATTGAGTACATATCGGCAACACCGTATTTCTTCCCCATCTTGAAGTTCTCTAGGAGTTTGTTCAACATGTAGATCTTTGCCTCCTTGACTTGCTTTTTGCCTTAATAAGTATGCACAACTTGTCCCATATCTCATAGGATGTATCCCATGAGGAGATTTGGTTGAACTCAGATGGACTAAGGGATGCATAGAGGATGTTAATTGCTTTTTCATTGAGTTGTGCATTCTTTAGGGCTGCTTCATCCCAATTTGATACAACTCCGGTTGCCTCCTTGTAGGGTGTAATCATCACTTTCCACATATCAAAACTCATCCCTTTAATGTAGAATTGCATCCTCCACTTCCAATAGAGGATGTTGGTGTCATCAAACGTTAGGGCGCACATGGAGAAGCCTCTCTCTAGGTTGACAGAACCAAGTAGACTCTCACCCATCTTCTCGTCTTGTAGGAAATTTGTTGGAGAAGATCCTTGCTCTGATACCACTTGTTGGATCTAGGGCTCTAGAGGGGGTGAATAGAGCTTTCAAAATTCATACAAGAATAGTTATACCTTCAAATTATATCAATTGAAACCAAATGCTAAAACAGAATTTGAATTCCTACCTAAACAAGCATAGCAAGGATGAGAGAGATTGAAGCAAATACTTGTACAAGATGTTTAGAGTGGTTCCAATCTCCAAACTAGGAGACCGTCAATCCACTACCTAGAGAGGTCAACTTCTAGGACTTTGCAACCCATGTATACTTATATTATATTATAAGATATACAAGAGAACCACCTTACATCCAAGGACTTACCTATCCAAGTGAAGAGTTTTTCACCTACACAAGGACTTACCCACTTGATCAAGATGTCTTCAGCCTTCACAAAGGACTTACCGACACTTGCATCAAGTCTTCGGCCTCACAGGGATTGCCCATTCTTCTTGAGTCTTCTGTCTTGTCCTTCTCCTTCACTTGGAGAAGGTCTTCACACCTTATTCAACCTTGAAGAAGAACAACAACTCCTCCTTCACTTGGAGAAGATCACTTCAGCCTTTTCTCTCTGCGAAAGGGGATTGGGAAGATGGAAAGATGGAGAGATTTACAAGATAACATTGAGGTAGCTCTCTTACAACATGCCTAACTCACTCATGATCACAAAATGCTATGTAGATGAGAGATAGAAAGGGGCTCAGAGGGTTGTATCACACTCAACTATAGCAAGGACTAAGGATAGCATAAATGGCAACCTTGGAATGAACTCCAATAGGTCCTAATTATAGTTGGGAGTGTTCCATTGAGTGTGGGATCACTTAAGAATGAAAAATAGCCATTTTACAACTTGTAATAGATTTATTTTCACTTATAACAACTCTCATGGTTGGAATCACCTTTTCTACATTTTCCATACAGTATACTTGATCGAGTTTCAATAAAAGTAACTCGACTGATCCACTAATTGATAAAGCCAATTTTCAGACTATCGGTCAAGTTTGTCTTGGGGTAACTCGGTCGATCAGCCAAAAATCAACATTGGTCAGTAGGTAGCTCGGTCGAGTTCTGTGAGTGTGCAACTCGACTGATGCAATCATTTCAGAAAATCCACCATGGATCGGTCGAGATTCAAACTCGACCGATCAAGTTCTTGCGACAAATTTTCCAAAATGATTTTAAGTGGTCAAATTGGAATTAAGTATCCCTGATTTTTTTCTCATCTTAGTTACAAGTCATATCATCAATACAAATGATTACAAAAATATTCTAATATGATTTGGTGTGATTTCCCAAAATGTGCATTTGCATTTCTTTTGACTTGAACTTGGACAAGCTAAGACTTTTGTAATTTGATCCTTTTCATGTACCCAATACCTAAAATTTATCTCAAACAAACATATTAGATACATATGAATGGAATGGTTAAGTCATTATCAAAATATGGACAATGTATAACTCTCAAGTCAACATCATACTCTTGATCTCTTCATCTTATGATGAAATTTTAGCCTTTATTTCCATGTTATTTCTTTATCTTTTGTCCTTGTTCACTATTGAAACATACCTTGCTTCTTTCTCTAGATGGGTGATTTCCCAACCACCCGGGCCTAGTATCAGAGATGTGCAATAGGAGCATGGAGGACCAGCCTAGGATTTGGATAAGGAGTACATGGCTTTCAGCATGGACCTATCTCATGAAGTTCTTGTTTGGAGACAAACTTTTTATGGTTTATATTTCCCTCTATCTAGTTCCTTATGTTGTATCTTTCATGTAAACCCTATATGGGAGTTGATGAAGTACTTTTGGAAAATTGAATATAGTCATTACTTTTAGTCCACTGCTATACTTTTTGGTTTTTTCTATACCATTATATAATGATTTGAAAATTTTACACATATTCCAGCTTACCTTTTGAGTATGTTTGGAATGGATGTTTTATTCTTCAAATTTTAGTAAAGGGTGATTTCACTCTTTTATACTCTAAATCACCTGTTAGAAAAATTCTCAATGGGGTGTGTAAAAGAGATTTATTGGTCAAACTGAGAGAAATGGATTAAAATTTGAGCATGTTAAAACAAGGTGGGATGATTGCACAAATGCAGGTTAGATTAAAATTCTATGAGAAAATCAAAGAGTTTCAACATAATGATAGTAAATTGAAAATAACCATGTGTAACATGACAAAAGGTAAGAGGACATCGTTTAAATATTCAGATGATGGCATTTTGTATTAGTAGGACAAATTTTGTATTAAAGATAACATTGAGTTAAAGAAGCAGATTCTCAAGGAATCTCACTCTTCTATGTATACAATACGTCCAGGCAGTTTCAAGATGTACAACAATATCAAGGAATTATATTGGTGGTCATGATTAAAGAGTTATGTAGCTGAGTATGTAGCCAAGTGTGGTGTTTGCCAACAAGTCAAGGCTGAACACTAGGAACCAGAAGGCACCCGAAAACCACTCCTTATTCCAATGTGGAAGTGGGAGCATATTACCACGAACTTTGTGGTAGGGTTACCAAGGATGTCACAAGGTTTTTACTCAATTTGGGCAATTATGGATCGAGTAAATAAATCCCCTCATTTCTTAAGTCAACTTGGGATGAAAAGAAACTAGCTAAAGTCTACATAGATGAAATATTCAGAGTGCATGGACTACCAGTAATTAGTATATTTGATGGAGATACCAAATTCACAACTAGGTTCTAGAATTATCTACATCATGTCTTGGGAACAAGTTTGAAGTTTAGGAAAACCTTTCATCCTCATATAGATGTATAATTTAGAGAGGACAATTCAAACCCTAGAGGACATGTTGAGAGAATGTGTGACGCCCTACCATGCTAAATGAGATCACTCAAAACAAAACACGTGATCGATCACTAATTAACCACATAGAAGAAAAAAAATTAATTCAAATTGAGATAAACATTGTAAGCATGTCCACAAACTTTTACATATAGGTCTAGCCACCTATGCATAAGAACATACCATACCAAGTTTTTACATATGTATCCAATGACCTCAGCCACAACATATATACAAAATATATATAGTTACACATATACATGCCATATACAAACATCGTCATACTACCAAACACTTGAGTCGAGTATACAGATCATCCACAAAACATCCCCCTGCCTGGACTTGAGAGTACATGGACGACTCTAGGACACTCTAACTACTATCCAACCTTCTGCTCCTACTGCTCTCCAAGTTTCTCTTCCTCAACATCACGATCCTGATGACGTCGTTGACAATCACCTAGAAAGATGTGGTGACCCACAAGGTGAGACCCATGTCTCGGTGAGAGATTTAACTCTCAAAAATGTTTATTGATTACAACAAGTTATATTATTAAACAATTTAAGCCCATTAAGCAGATAAAATAGACTAAGCAACTAAAATAGGTTAAGCTTGACTAGCATAGTACACAGGAAATAAATAAATCTATCGCCTTTCTATACAATTTATTTCTCTTACTGCAATATATAACAACTAAACATTACAAGAAACAAGGCAAGGGTTATCAACCAATGTGAAGCGTATTTAGCCCTAACAAATATGCTACATGACTGGATTACATCTTTTATTAAACCCTGGGGAATTTGAGATATACCACTCAAACTCCAAATGACCACTGCTAAGTCAAAATTAGTTTTGTACAAGATCTAGGAGAGATAGAATCCTAAGATCTCATCCGCCCTTGATTAGTATGAGTATGCCGCAAAGACATAAATAATCAAGCTACAAACCAGTCTAGTCTGTCATTGGTATATAGGTCACGAAACTAATAACCAAGGTATATAGAACTGTATCATCTGAGGTACAACCACAACTGTCCTCAATCACATCATATATACATATATCTGAGATACAACCATAGTTGTTCTCCTATCGAGCTATGACCGCAGCCATTGTCAAAAACGTGCATATACTCAACAATATAAGACTTTGGGCTTCCCTTTAAGAATACATGTTTCCCCATCTAGAAAGTCCTAACACTAGGATGATTATACGGCATAGGGTACTACATGATTAGGGTTTCACTTTTTAGTTAATGACTATTGCATGTCTTTTATCTGCATCAATCAAGTTACAAGCAAACCCTAAGAGAATTTTACAAAAACATGGTTATATAACAACTCTAGAAGATATTAAATGTGTGAGACATGTTTTTATCACATCATGACAAGGTGTCAATCCTCATCATGTCATAAAGAAGATTACATCTCCATTAGGGCTCAAACTATGCCCAAAGGTCACCGTGACCATTACATAATCTCCTACAAGAACATCATTATCTTTCCACGCCTTACAGATCGTTCAACATACATCATCATACTTGTGGTACACAAGTATAGCATAAGATTGCACTACACAAGAGTTATGATGTTTACTAAGTAACACATATGGATTACCAAAACATTGAGCGAGTACTTCTTCATCATATCATACAAGCAATATAAGTATGATTGACCATCATAATTTAATTGTATTAGGGTTAGGTTCAAGAAGGTAGGTTTAATTGATGTCTACAAATCAACACTTCAAACTACACCATGGGATTATACATTTACTTAGGTCAAAGCACAAACCATCACACCATCAAAACAAAACCTCCAACAAAACCATAGGATGTGGTATAGACAAACCATCAGACTCTATACAGCAAAACTCCTAAATCATACAAATAGGAAAGCCATCGATTCATAACCTAAAAAAGTCATTGAATGATATGAACTAACCACCACCATTGGATCATGAGAAGGCATAAGATCAAATATTTAGAAAGGCATTGTTTTTTGACTTCAAGAGCACCATCAGTTGTGGACATCAGATCCGCCGTCAGTTGTAGATAGCATCTTCACCATTGGATGTTGACATAAGAAGACCATTGTTTGGTGACAAGCAAAAGAACAACCGTTTGTGGGCAAGCCAGAGAAACTATAGTTTTTTGACAAACCAATGAAATCATTGGTTATGGACCATCGACCAAGGAACCAGTACAACCATCATGTCTTGACCTAGTGAAGCCATCAAGTATTATTACTAGGTGAGAAAATAGATCCAAAAACACCAAGCAAAACCATCATTTGGTATAGCTTATGGAACCATCAATAAAAACCACTTGAAAGAGAGCCAAGACCATCGTTTGTGAGGGAAAAAGAGCCATAGGTTTCAAGCACAAAAGAATGTACAAAACAGAAACTAAGTATCCCCCATCAGTTGGCACAAAAGCTAAATCATTATATCATGAATAAGGTAGAATTCAATCTATTAAAACCAAGGGAAACCATTGTTTTTCACCTCAAAGAAAACCCTAGGTTCGAGGAACAAAAACCATCTGCTTCCACATGCAAGAAAGGTCTATGGCTCCCACTTCCATGGAGGAAACATGCACAAGGTTAAGCAGGGAATACAGAAAGATTATCTACTCAAGAACTACCATATAAGCACAAACCCTAGGCAAAGATGCAACCTTTCTACTTAGAACTACGTTTTAGAGCAAGATCTTGTACCTACAAGCTAAAAGTAAGAAATAAATGTGGAGAAAGTTATATAACTCACCTCAAAAAATATGAAGAAGGTACAAGCAGCAAGGTAGCTCAAAGAGAGAGAGAAGAAACCCTAGCTTGAGCACCCCACACGTCCAAGCTAGCTCCTTCTCCAAGAACAAGCAAACCCTAGGTAAAGGAAGTAAGAGAAGGTGTTTATCAACCTCTAACACATGATCCACCAATAACACCATGAATCCAACCAATAAGGAAGAGAGAATAAGGTAGTGTGGCAACAAAAACGAAGGAAAGAAGGGAGATCTTACTTGCTTAGGTCAAGAACAAGTTAAGGAACCTCCACAAGCTTGAAAGAGGGTAGATATGAACCCTAGGTGCACATGTAAGCAAGATCAACCAACATTCTTCTACCTTGAGCTTGTTCTTCTCCACCAAGAAAGAGGGAAGAGATCCAAGCATAAAGTATGAATAAGAGGTGTTTGAAGAGCTCGTTTTCATGGAAGGAGGGAGGTGTATAAACCTTGGGTTGAGGGATAAAGGAAGGAAGAGATGTCTAGTCATGCATGCTATGTGTCCAAGGCCAAAAATGTCTCGTCCATGCAAACCAGGATGACTATATATTGTGGTAGATAGGGGCACATCAAGTTTCAACCCTAGGTGGACCATCAATCTTCAAAACTAGGTGGTCAATCGGGTCACGCCTTCACTTGGCCAAAAGAGCAAAACCCTAGTGTCACCATCAA
This sequence comes from Alisma plantago-aquatica, assembly GCA_963693085.1. Taxonomy (NCBI): domain Eukaryota; kingdom Viridiplantae; phylum Streptophyta; class Magnoliopsida; order Alismatales; family Alismataceae; genus Alisma; species Alisma plantago-aquatica. The sequence continues at coordinate 1,250,820,403 of OY856412.1, forward strand.
TTGGTGCACTACACAAGAAAAACCATCAGCCAAAGAGCCTCAAGAGGGAAAACCATCAACCATCAAGAAATAAGAGACCACCATTGGATCCCACCACCTAGAGGTGGACCATCGAATCCCATCATCCAAAGGAAATACCATCGAGTTAGGGCATCTACGAGAGCAAACCCGAATCTCATCACAAGGTTAGATGTCACCACTAAACCAAGGTGAAACAAGGTTCCCCAAGGTACAACTACATCAAACATGATATGAAAACTTAGGAAACATAAAAAGCATGTGACAAATTATGGGAAAAGCCCTAGATATGGGTAAATTGTATAAAAGCCCAAAACAAGCGCATAAATGCATAAATTGCTCAAACACTGTCCAAACTAGACCAGACTTGAAACCTAGCCTTGTGACATGATATCAAAACACATATTATGGTTTGGTTAAGGTTTTCAGAATCAAATTAAGGTAAGAAAATGTGTTCAACCATGAATAAAGGTTAGTTGTCTTACAACTATAAACCCCTAACAAGGATTTTGCCCCTGAAATCCTATGCAAACAAAGATGAGTATTGTAGGGAAATATGGCTACTGGACAGGAAATAGAAAAAAAATGTAACTACCATATTCCCCTTGTTGAACGGATTGTGTCAATAACTATATAACCGGAAGGATGGTTTCAAGGTTATACCTAGTCGTGGAGTCCAGTGACAATTCCCTCGATGAAGTATGTACCTTTCTTCAAGCCACACCCTAACAACATCTGCAGTAGGTCCTGGTTGATCACCACAGACAACATTTTGATGTTGTCCTCCTAGAGGTAGGCAATGGCCTCCTCGCCTCTATAGTATTCCACACAGACATCGGAAACTCTTGTCATTTCATTAGAACGGACAAGAAGGAATCGTCCCTTCACGTTGGTGTACTAGCACCAACTTTCTCTCCTACAATTGTTCTCCCTTGATTTCCCTCCCTTTATTGGGTAGGACTTACTTGGTTTCTCTTAGTTACCACAACCAGAGAAGATAACAATTGTTAGAGAAACCGATTTTGTGTCTAGAAAGCCCCCAATACCCCTCTATTTATAGGAGGGTCAGGTTCAGGGTTTCTGATCTGAGTGGGAGTGGAAGGGGCCATAATTTCACCTTTGCAACCTATGAGTGGCAAAGAGATTGGTTCATAGGTGAACTGGTTGGTTGGCATGTGAGTCAATCAGTTCAACCCTTGAAGTAGTCGTTTAATCAGTTTCCCAATCGCAATTATGCTGGCAATAAATATTTGATTTAGTACTCAACATGATGTCATCACAAATCCTTGGATTAATTGAATTGATATGTGATCGGGTGTTTCATCCTATGAACTGTTCGTATGGGACCTCCAGTCAATTGGTTCACTTGTCTGAACCGGTCGGTTGTTGCCATAGTTCAACCAATATTTATCCAACTCAGTTTCAATCAACTTGACACTCCAAGCGGTCAGTTCAACTCTTAAACCAGTCAGTTCAAAGTCCAGTCAGTCAATTATTCAATCCTTCTTGTTTAAATTGAATGTCTAACTCTTAAGTAATCAAGTTCAAACTATATTCATGAATAAACTCCTATTCCAAGTGTATCCTATGTGTGCGGCCCTATAGGTTCCAAGTTATGTTGGCAGTGAATGTTCATAACCAAATTATGACATCACAAGCAATGAGCGGTGTCTTACAACACATAATTTCTACCCGGGTAATTTGGAAAGTTGGAGAACAACTTTAACCTACAATCCATGACTAGTGTTACAATGATTGTATAACTCCTTTGTCACTGATATTCGTATTGAACTTGAGGCATTGAATCATCATCCTCTCAACATTCAATCCATCTTCCTTGAACTAGAGTAGACTGACTGAGATATATGTGAACTCAATATCATATTTTGATTCACATGTGCATGTACATGCTTTTCTTAGTCTCGCTTATCAAGTGTCTTGGATATTATACTCTAGTAGGAGGAACAAATCCCATCTACATCACTCACATGTGTCACAATGCACCCAAGTTGTAACATATTAGATCTCGGACCCTACCCTGGAAGTTGACATTTTGGACTTAGCCAAACAAAGTTGAAGGTTAGACCTAAATAGATGTTTAGTATAGCCTCAATGAGATAATGAATGCATATATCACATTAATGTAACCTAATGTTTTAACATTAATCTTAGGTTTATAATGGATACATAAAATATGCCACATAACTCATTTTGGTGGTAATATGAAGATAAGGAACTTAATTGGGTGAATAATTTAGATAACGGGATCTTAATGGTCCATATGACATATCTCATAAAAAGAAGTCTCAAAAGTGGAAACAAACTTCAAATTCGAAATCTACATATCAAAATTAGTCTACATGTCAAATTTCATCTAATTTGGACAACCTTGAAATATTAGGATAAGTTTAGGAGAGAGAAAATGAGTAAAAGGCATAAGTAATGAATAATGTAATTATATAACTTTAAAACAAGGAAATAATGGAAAATTCATATTCAAAACATCAAATATAATTTGTGGATGAAGTTTGGTCTAATTTGGATGTTGTTTGTGTAAGTTATACAATTTTTGGTACATTCTGGACTTTTCTGCAATTTACCTAATTGGGAGGTTTTCTTTGCAAATTGTCACATGCATTATAATAATTATATATTCCCCTATCATTCTAGAGTTTTTGAACCGTAGGTCACCTAGTTTCACCTTGGTTTGAAGGTGTTACTTTCCAAGGGCATTATAGGGATTACCCTCTTTATAAGTGAGCTTATCTTTGAAAACTATCAACCAATGGGGTTATTTCTTTGATTGGAAGTTGTTTGGGATGGCCTAAAAGTGTCCATAAACCTAAATTTGATATTCAAGAAACCTCTATGAGTTGTCCTTTTTCATGGCCATGAAATCCCTAGGTTAAAGACACATGGAAAGCTCCATGGACACCTCACGCTTGACTTCTTCCTAATCCATAAAGGTTTGCATGTCCATAGGCACACTTAGCATTGGACACATGAAAAGTAACTTGAAACCTCATTCTTGACTTCTTCCTTATCCATAAAGGCTTGCATGTCCATGTACACCCTTATACATGACACATGGAAAGTCTCATAGACACCTCATACTTGACCTCTATCTTTATATAGCCATATCTACCCCTTCCCAACTCCCAATTTGAAAACTCTTGCTCTCTTTTATTTCCTCTAGATTAGAGCATAAATCCTAATCTGTTTGGACACGAAGGTGTTGTCCCAAGGTAAAAGAAGGTGCCTACCTTGGTGAAGAAGGCTCCTAGGGTTCCAAATTTTCTCTATTTAGGGTTTCTAAAGCTCCTCCTTGGTTATTTCGACCAAAACTAGTAAGTTTTATCCTTTCCTTCCCTATTTTCGTGTTGTTAGTCTTACTTACACCTTCCTCTAGGTCGAAACCATGGTCTTCCATGGTGAAACCCCACCTAGATCCCTTAAACACCCCATCTCCATGTTCTTTTGTTAGGGTTTTTCACCTCTAAAGTGGAGAAGGTGCTTCTTGCTCAAGACAGGAGCTTTGTTGGAGAAACCACCCTCTCTAAACTTGGGAACCTTACTTATTAGACATTTCCACCTTTCCTAGAGGTTTTTTGGAGTCCTAGGCTTGACTTGGACTATTTAGACTCTGAAGTTGAGGTATGATTGCATCCCACATTATTTCTATATTGAGCAGTTTCTAATTCTTCTCTCTAAATGTATGATGTATCCCCTATTCTTTTATTTTGAGAAATTCACCTATGCTTATTCATTATATTTGTCCTATGGACATTAGCCTATACACAATGTCTTTTTTTTAAATCATGGTTCATGTGAACTGCCTTATTTGATATTGATCATGTGATCATGGATATTCTTTTGAACTATTATCTTATGTTTTGTTCATGATGGAACTCTACAAGATGACATGTGATGTCTTTTTCCCACTTATGAGGTGTATGTATATGTTGGTCACTTATGTGGTGACTAGTTTATATATTCTGACCATACTTTCTACTTGCCTCTACATTAACATGTTATGTGATTCAGTAGCACTAGAGTAGTGTAATTGCATTGGTTTTTATGGCAGATGTGTTATTTCATGTCGAGCAGATGTGATATTTCCTACTCTTTTGGTATGGAAAGGAACCTCATACCCAGGGCAAGATGTCTGATTCTTGGCCCATGTTTTATATATTTGGGATATAGGCAGTATTCCTTTCTCCATCAGGTTTCAAGTTTATGAGTCTTGGCCGCCTTTATGTTTATATTGTTCTAGGGCTAGGTTTATCTTACATGCATGCAGGTTGATGATATGAGGTGTGTGCCCTATTCTTTACATGTGATTGTGTGGCACAATCTTTATGTTTTATTAATGGCAAGTATTCTTTTGCTATCATATGATTTCAATTTCTTTTCTCTTGATACCCATTTGGGTGGTCCTTATCCTTTCTATGGGAAGCCTTTTATATTTGATGTCCTATATTCCATATATTGTTCAATTTCCTATTTCGTATGCACATACCATCCTTTTTTGATGTCATTTATTTTCTCTTCTTACTGGGGTATGCTTCCAACCCTAGGCGGAGGACAATGAGGACATGGCATGATGATGTGGATATAGCTTAAGAAGTTAAAGCTTGGATACAAAGTTGTTATGGTTTCAATTTCCCTCTACTTAGATCCTTTTGTTGTGTCATACATATAAACCCTTATAGTATATTATGATGTACTTTTGTAATAACCTTGTGATAAATTGAATATAGTCAACATTTTTATTCTAGTGTTATACTTTGGTTGTTATGAATACCATTTATTAAAATTTGAAAATGTTACACCTATTCCAGCATACCTTTGAGTGTGTTTGGAATGGATGATTTATTCTTCAATTTTTCTTTAGTAAGCGGGTGATCCCGTCTCCTTACAGCATGTTATCAGAGCCCATGGTAGTCAGAATCTGACTATTTCAATTTTGTCTCCCTAGTTAGAATACTTGCCTTACCTTTATGTGACATGTTTGCCCTAGAGTTGATCTATAGATGGTGAAGGGTTGATTTAGGATCATATAGTTTCACATTAGAATAATTATGAATATATCCCTAAAATACTTACAACTAAAAGGTGCATAAGTAACTATAGTAACTTGAGGTTGTTTAGATTGGCCTTTAGACAACTACTAAGACATGAAGTTGAAAGCAAAGGTGTCTAGAAAGGATCAGGGTTTGGGGGCTAGCAATATTTTCCTCCGCACCACTAGCTTGGTTTACGAGGACTCCCAGATCCATATGATACTGGCCTGGCCTGAGCTGATATGAATTGTCCGAAATAGCATGATTTTAGGCAATAGTAGCCTTAGACATCTATATGATTTATCTTTAGGGACCCTAATATGTTGAACTAGTCTCCCAGGTGTAAAGACTTATTTGAGGATGGACAAGAGCAAGTTAACCCATAGTTCATAGTTAGTCTTTATAAGTTTCTTTTAGCATGATGCTTATGTAGTTGGATGTAAGGAAGTGTAGTTGAACCTTTTGTACCTAAAGAATATTTTTGACTTAATAAAATGAATCATTTCAGGGGTGGTGAATAAGTTGTTTTCTCATATGTGAATGTTTTGATTTTGAGGACGAAATCCCTTTAAAGGGTGGTATGTTGTAACATACTAGATCTCGGACCCTACCCTGGAAGTTGACATTTTGGACTTAGCCAAACAAGGTTGAAGGTTAGACCTAAATATATGTTTAGTATAACCCCAATGAGCTAATGCATGAATAGATCACCTTAATGTAACCTAATGTTCTAACATTAATCTTAGGTTTATGATGGATACATAAAATATGCCACATAACTCATTTTGGTGGTAATATGAAGATAAGGAACTTAATTGGATGAATAATTTAGATAATGGGCCATTAATGGGCCATATGAAATATCTCCTAAAAATAAGTCTCAAAAGTGGAAACAAACTTCAAATTCGAAATCTACATATCAAAATTAGTCTACGTGTCAAATTTCATCTAATTTGGACAACCTTGAAATATTAGGATACGTTTAGGAGAGAGAAAATGAGTAAAAGGTATAAGTAATGAATAATGTAATTATATAACTTCAAAATATGGAAATAATTACAAATTCATATTCAACACATCAAAGATAACTTGTGGATGAAGTTTGGTCCAATTTGGATGTTGTTTGTGCAAGTTATGCAATTTTAGGCACATTTAGACTTTTCTGCAATTTACCCAATTGGGAAGTTTTCTTTGCAAATTGTCACATGCATTATAATACTTATATATTCCCTTACCATTCTTGAGTTGTTGAACCATGGGGCACCTAGTTTCACCTTGGTTTGAAGGTGTTACTTTCCAAGGGCATTATAGGGATTACCCCCTTTATAAATGAGCTTCTCTTTAGAAACTATCAACCAGTTGGGTTATTTCATTGGTTGGAGGTCGTTTGGGATGGCCTAAAATTGTCCATAAACCGAAATTTGATATTCAAGAAGCCTCTATGAGCTGTCCTCTTGCATGGCCATGAAATCCCTAGGCTAAGGACACATGGAAAGCTCCATGGACACCTCATGCTTGACTTCTTCCTTATCCATAAAGGTTTGCATATCCATAGGCACCCTTAGCATTGGACACATGAAAAGTAACTTGACACCTCATGCTTGACTTCTTCCTTATCCATAAAGGTTTGCATGTCCATGGACACCCTTATACATGACACATGGAAAGTCTCATAGACACCTCATACTTGACCTCTTTCTTTATATAGCCATATCTACCCCTTCCCAACACCCAATTCAAAAAATCTTGCTCTCCTTTATTTCCTCTAGATTAGATCATAGATCCTACTCTATTTTTCCATGAAGGTGTTATCCCAAGGTAAAAGAAGGTACCTACCTTGGTGAAGAAGGCTCCTAGGGTTCCAAATTTGCTATATTTAGGGTTTCTAATAGCTCCTCCTTGGTTAGTTCGACCAAAACTAGTAACTTTTCTCCTTTCCTTACCTATTTTCATGTTTTTAGCCTTCATCCTACCTTCCTCCAGGTCAAAACCCTAGTCTTCCATGGTGAAACTCCACCTAGAGCACTTAAACACCCCATCTCCATGTTTTTTTGTTAGGGTTTTTCACCTCTAAAGTGGAGAAGGTGCTTCTTGCTCGAGATAGGAGCTTTGTTGGAGAAACCACCCTCTCTAAGATTGGGAACCTTACTTATTGGACCTATCAACCTTCCCTAGAGGTTCTTTGGAGGCCTAGGCTTGAATTGGACTATTTAGATTCTGAAGTTGAGGTATGATTGCATCCCACATTATTTCTATATTGAGCAGTTTATAATTCTTCTCTCTAAATGTATGTTATATCCCCTATTCTTCTATGTTGAGAAATTCACCTATTCTTATTCATTCTCTTTATCCTATGGACATTAGCCTATACACAATGTCTTTTGTTTTGAAAATCATGGTTCATGTGAACTACCTTATTTGATATTGATCATGTGATCATGGATATTCTTTTGAACTATTATATTGTGCTTTGTTCATGATGGAACTCTACAAGATGACATGTGATGTCTTTTGCCCACTTATGAGGTGGATGTATATGTTGGTCACTTATGTGGTGACTAGTTTATATATTCTTCCTATATTTTCTACTTGCCTTGACATTTAACATGCTATGTGATTCAGTAGCACTAGAGTAGTGTGCATTGGTTTTTATGACAGATGTGTTATTTCCTGCCGAGCAGATCTGATATTTCCTGATCTTTTTGGATGGAAAGGAACCTCATACCCAGGGCAAGGTGTGTGATTCTTGGCCCATGTTTTATATATTTGGTAGATTGGTAGTATTCCTTTCTCCATCAGGTATCAAGTTTATGAGACTTGGCCACCTTTGTGTTTATATTGTTCTAGGGATATGTTTATCTCACATGCATGTAGGTTGATGATATTTGGTGTGTGCCCTAATTCTTTACATGTGCTTGTGTGACACAATCTTTATGTTTTTATTAATGTCAAGTATTATTTTGTTATCATATGATTTCAATTTCTTTTCTCTTGATACCCATTAAGGTGGTCCTTATCCTTTCTATGGGAAGCCTTTTATATTTGATGTCCTTTATTCCATATATTGCTCAATTTCCTATTTAGTATGCACATACCAGCCTTTGTTGATGTCATTTATTTTCTCTTCTTGCTAGGGTATGCTTCCAACCCTAGGTGTAGGATAATTAGGACATGGCATGATGATGTGGATATAGCTAAAGAAGTTAAAGCTTGGAGACAAAGTTGTTATGGTTTTGATTTCCCTCTACTTAGATCATTATGTTATATCATACATGTAAACCCTTACGGGATATTATGATGTAATTTTGTAATAACCTTGTAATAAGTTGAATATAGTCAACATTTTTATTCTGCTGCTATACTTTGGTTGTTTTGAATACCATTTATTGAAATTTGAAAATGTTACACCTATTCCAACATACCTTTGAGTGTGTTTGGAATGGATGTTTTATTCTTTAATTTTTCTTTAGTAAGGGGGTGATCCCGCCTCCTTACACAAGCACCACCTTTATGGTAACCTTTATTCAAGGTCACAGTGGATGATGTCTAAGTACATTGAACGACGTCTGATAAGTATAGTGATTTTAGGTCTGAGAACCACAATCACCACCACCACTATGATAGATGATTCTAACCAGTAGTTAAGGTTTCCATGTGTCACTCTCATGGTGGATCTGTCTAATACACTATTCCCAAATAAGTATCTATGTGCTTGGTTTAATATCACATATCATGGTTGATGAGATATCGTCATCAACTAGCACACACTCTAGTCCTATGTGTTATTTTTGTCTATTAGACTTCCAAAATAACATTCAACTACGGACATAACAATAATGTGCATACTCATGACATTCGTATGATCTCATAGTTCAGGTCATCAACCTAAAGACATATGTCATCGAGTAATGGCATTCTTTAGACATTCATTATGCTTCGTTATCTCATAATTGAGTGAAACAGAATAAATTAAAAGATCATCTTTATCTATTAATCAAAATGTTCAATAGATATACCATCACAATCATCATATGATTGACTCTCTGGGGATACATACCAATAGAATCCCACTTGCACTTAGAGACTCACCCAGGAATCTTATTTTTAATGATCTTTAAACATGTACATCATGCTTCTTCTATGCAAGTGCTAATCCAATGGGTTAGCAATATTTGCATTTATCTATTTATTGCATGTTTCACATCTCTTCATTGTACGACATCTCGTATAAGGTGGATTTGTCATAGCATGATATCTGACATTCCATGCCTAACTAGTAGATCCATTGTATTATAGTATTTGTATTATATCATCAATGGTTGGAACATCTCACAAGTTCATCTGTATGAACTTCTAGATCCATACATTATCCTCTATAATGTTTATAACACCAAGATACTCGACTTCTATTTGTAGAATTAAATAAACGTTTGTTGTTTGGAACCTTACCAACTAATAGTTATTGTTTTGAGGTTAAACACAAATTTTATATTTTTATCTTCAATTTTCTTTGTCATATAGGAAACTTGCATCATTCTAACTCTTTACACCCAACTCTTCCTAATCACTATAACAAAGGAACTAATCCTTTCAGTACTTCTTTAAGTACTTAAGGGTGTTCTTTATGGCATTCCAGTGACCTTCATTGAAATCTGACTAATATCATCTTGTCATACATACAATATAATGGGATGAGTACATAGTTTATCCAAATGTGAATGCATATGGCATCTCTTCCATTCTCCAAAAAAAATAGAATACTAGGTTCTTGAGAAACTTAATTCCATCTACATGGACATATTTTCTCTCATTCAATCCTTCATGAAAAAACTCTTTTAGCATCTTGCCAATATTTTGTGCTCATGCTTAGGTCAAAATATTTTCTTGATCTATCTCTATAAATCTGAATTCCTATTACATAGGATGCTTTACTTAAAACTTTCACAGCGAAATTACTTTTCGTGATAGGTTTCAATACTTACAATATCGGGTGTTATTCATCATCATATGTGGAACATCAATATGCTCCCACTAAGACTTTTGTAATCACAGTCTCCATCCCTAATTTTTAGTAAAGTCAAACTCTTTGGCCATCCTATCAAATCAAACATTCCAACTTGAGAGGCTTGCTTCAATCACATTGATTGACCTTTGTGGCTTATAGACTTTATTTGCATTGATGGAGTTATAAAACCCTTTAGGTTGTATCGGTACACATCCTCTCAATTACTCCTTTTAAGGAATGCAGTTTTAATCTCCATATGCCAAATCATATAGTCTTAATAAGCTGCAATGTCAAGCATAATCCCAATGGACATAATCATGTCAGTTGGTGAAATAATTTCATCATGTTCAACATCTTGAATTGGTTTGAAAACCTTTACAACCAATCTACTCATTCAAGTTATCCATGTCAGACTCCTTCTTGAAGACCCAATTGCACCCTATGGGTTTTACCCCTTCAGGTGGTACCACCAAGGTCATAGTTTGTTGGTGTGCATGGAATCCATTTTGGATACAATGACCGTAAATCCATTTCTCATACTTTGGTACCTCAATAGCTTCTAGATAGGCCACTGACTCAGCATCTTATGACCATCTCACTACCTTTATGAGTTATAGGATGTCACATATCATATGAGCTCATGGCATGTTCTACTATAAGTATGAGCTTTTATGTAACTTTTTAGGAAGTTTGAGACTCCACAACAATTTGTGATTCTCATTGTTCTTACTGTATCTATTTAGGTTCAACATTTTCTTGTCAATCTTTAACTCTCCCATGATTCCTTTGGAACTCAGCCATCCTTCCAACAAACACATTTGTCATTGGATAGGGATGAAAGTAGTATTCAACAAATTAACATTTAAATGATTTGTGGATAAGCTAGTTAAGAAAATATTTTCTTACATAAGCTTTCTTCCCCAATTATTATAAGACTTATTGGGACACTTTCAAAGACATATCTCATATGGTATCTTTTAAACCTTTATAGACAATACATTATTTTAGTGTAAAGCATATTTTTGAGAGAAATTGGAAGATAAAATAGATTTATTTAATAATCACGTCATGATTCATCAAGGTGTGATTCCTTCTTTTGATACATCACCATGTTTCAGGTGGAACTTATTGTTATACACTATCACATTCTCTCCAAAAGGTCCTCAAACTCTTGGTGTAAAATATTTCGACATTTGATCATATCAAAGTGTCTTTATAATTTTACTAAGGTGGTTGTGTACTTCATTCATGGTCTTCTTGAATGCTTAAGCTGTCACGGAGTAAAAGAAATCATCTCCTCATGTTTCTTAAGTTGTTGCAAAGAAAAAGAGATCATTTTCTTATCCTGTATCAGCACACATCCCAAGCCATTCTTTAAAGCATCACATAAGGTGATATAACCTTTCCCTTGCTCTAGCAACACTAATACTAGAACACTGGTCAACTTCTCATTCAACAACTGGAAAGAACATTGACACTTGTCATCCCAAACAAAAGGAGAACCTTTCCTAGTCAAGTTGGTTAGGGATAACTCTAAAGAACTAAAATTCTTGATGAATCTCCTGTAGTAACCAGCCCAACCTAGGAAGCTTCAAACCTCTATCGATGTCTTGTACTGTTTCCACTCCAGCACAAAGTTAACCTTCTTGGGGTCTACACAAACACCCTTGGCAGATATGACATGACCAAGGAAAGACACCTCGGTCAACTAGGACTCACACTTTATGAATTTGTCATACAATCGGTGTTGCCTCAACAACACTAATGCCTGAAGAAGGTGATGCTCATGTTGTTGATTGTCCCTAGAGTATACCAGGATGTCATCGATAAACTCAACTATAACTGATCCGGATAGAGTCTGAACATCGTGTTCATCATATTCATAAACCAATAAAACAACCACAAACTTATAGTGACCATACCTATTCCAAAAAATAGTCTTAGGTATGTCATCCATCTTGATTCTCATCGGGTGATATCCTAACCTCAGATCTATCTTTGAGAACAATATAGAACCTCTCAATTGGTCAAACAGATCATCGATCCTCATCAAGGGGTACTTGTTCTTATAACATATCAAAGCTTGGAGACAATATTGAGGTGGTTTAGATTTCCTTCTACGTGGATCATTGTGATGTACCCTTACATGTAAGTTTAAGATGTTCTTTTGTACCCTTATGAGAAATTGAATATTGTCTTTATTTTTTTCCGCTGCTATACTTTTGTTGTTTTGAATACCATTAATAAGATTTGAAAATTTTACACCCACTTCATCATACCTTTTTGGGTGTGTTTGGACTGGAGGTTTTATTATTCAAATTTTTAGTAAAGAGGTGGTTTCCCTTCTTTACAGCATGGTATCAGAGCCCATGGTAGTCGAAATTTGACTATTTCAATTTTGTCTCCCTATAGAACCCTTGACTTGGCTAGCTACCTATAGGTGAGGTGTTCACCCTAGATTTGATCAATGATGATCTTTTTATGCAATAAAGGTTTGGTTTAAGGATGAAATTAGGTTATGAGGAAGTAATAGGTTAAGAAGACTTAACATGGAAATATTGTGACTTGGTTTTTTCATTGAATTTTGGCCAACTTGTTGGTTTTACTTTGCAATGTTTCTTATCAAAAAAAATACTTTCATTAAACTACTATATGCACAAAATTTTCTATGATTTTCTCAATGATTTCTTGAACTAAGTCACAATGAAGATTTTGAGAAGTTTTGGTAGGGAAACCCTAAACCTAGTTCTAACCCTAGTTTTGACTTTAGAGTTGTGACTAGGATTGATATAAAGGTGTAGTTGACCTACCCTATGACTTTTGGATGTTTATGTAGGGTTGTTAGGTTAGAGACGCAAGGACCTAAAAATCAACCCTAGATGGTGTGAATTTCAGTTGGATACACAGATAACATAAATCTCTAAAACATCCACAACTAAAAGATATGTGTGTAACCCTAAATGTTGTTAAGTTTGACTTGTTAGGTTAAACTTTTTTAGGGGTGGAGAGTAGTTGGTTGTTGATGTTTGGATCTATAGATTTCGAGGATGAAATCCTTTTGAGGGGTGAAGTGTTGTAACATACCGGAGCTTGGAGACAATCTTGAGGTGGTTTAGATTTCCCTCTATGTGGATCCTTGTGATGTACCCTTACATGTAAGTTTAAGATTTTCTTTTGTACCCTTATGAGAAATTGAATATAGTCATTATTTTCTTCCGCTGCTATACTCGGTATCTTTATAGTTCTTCAATCTGACCTTGTTCGACTATCAGTAATCTATGCAAATCCTCATGGAACCATCCTTCTTCTTCACAAACAACACCGGAGCACCCCGACGTGAGGTGCTCATCTGATGAAACCCTTCTCCAACAACTCATGTAGCTATTTCTTCAACTTGTGCATCTCTATTGGTATCATCATGTAAGGTGTCGGTGTCGTAGGTTGTGTTCCAGGAACAAGATTGATCTCAAAATCAATTTCTCTAGGGCCACTGGGAAACTCATCCGGAAAGACATCCTCAAACCCTCGTACTACTGGTACCTCTTGGATAATAGGACCTCTTACCTTGGTATTTACAACATGTTCTAGGAGAACCTCACATTCCTATCTCATCATCTTCTCTGCTATCACCACTGACACTAACCACGTAGGAAGAATCTTCCTATCTCCTTGTAAGATCCAAGAAACATCTCTGTCATAGAATGTCACCACCTTAGAATTATAATGCAAAACAACATTGTACTTCTCCAAGGTATCCATCCCTAGGATCACATCGAATCCATGCATGTAAAGTGGCATAAAGTCCACTTGAATGATGTAACCTGAGAATGAAAGAATGCAATATGGACATACCTCCCACAACTCAATGGAACCAACTAAGGGGTTTCAAGCAAAAGCCTATCAGATCTACTACAAACAAGTAAATTACAACTATTAATCACCTCTCTGGTGAGTGTGTCACACCCGAGTCAACCAAAACAAACACGAAAGAGGAAGCAGATACGTCAGAATGAAAAAGTTGTCTGACTTGTCACGACTCATGGATTGACCACTCCCTCTGATTGACCATAGCATAGAATCTAGCTGTCGCTTGTTGTCATCCACGACCCCTTCCAACTGGGCCCAGATGATCCTGCATGCGATGCCAGATTGTATCCTCTAACACCACCACTATTATACTATTATTGTTGCAAACCTTGTTGCCTCTGCCTCAGCTATTGTATCATTTCATAATACTTCATAGGGCAAGACCACCTCAGATTCCCTACTTTTCCACACCTATGACAAGCCCTTGATTCAAAATATGTCCTATATAGCCATATCACTAATACTAATGCTACATTGTGTACTCCTACTGGTGGAAAATTATGACCTCTACCCCTACTCAGGGACCACTGTGACGGTACTCATCTGGGATCAGAAAAAATTAATATATGTTGTGAATGTGGTGATGAGAACCTTGGATTCTTAAGGCCACTAGACGACTGTCCTTGAAAGTGAGATAGTCTCTTCCTAGCATTGGCTTCACACTTCTTAAGAACATACCTCTAAATCCTGGTCACGAACTCCACAAAGGTGGAGAACCTCTCTCTATTATCCAAAGAATATGTTGTCATAGACAACTTGGAACTCAGGCCCTTCTCAAACCTCTAGATCCTCTCATTCTCCATCACTTCCATATGAGGATAAAGCCTTAAAAGCTCCATAAACTTCACCTCATACTCGTTGATAGACATTGAACCTTGGCTCAACCTCTCGAAGTGAATTGTATTCCCATCTAGGTACGTCTATAGGAAGTAATGACTCACGAGCTCCCATTAAAACTCTTCCCAATTCACCACAACTCCTGGTCTCTTCTCTTCCTCTATGGCCCACCAATGGCCAGAACTGCCCTTCAATAGGTAAAAAACGTGCTTCACCTTGTCCTCTTCTGGGATGTTCAGGATCTTGAATGTCTTCTCAAGCTTTGTCAACTACATATCATTGTCCATTATGTCTATTGTACCCACATACTCAATAGCTCCAACACGTCTCAACCTCTCAAACATCTTCTAGGAACCCTGAGATTCCGCATTAGGGATCATTGTCCTAGGTTGGGGAACGACTCTCTATCTACTAAGTGTGTAATTGTCACCATGAGTTGTCCAAACATGGACTAGAAAGCGGGATTTTCCATGTCTAAAGGGTCATACTGAGGCATCTAGGGTTATTTTGGTCCGTCACATGCACTCTCCTATCATATGTTAGCCTCCTACCACCACCTCCTAGCATGATGAAGCTACTCTTCGCATGATCTTCACATTCTCTAGACATATTTGCATAAGCATAAGCTATGATAAGACATGTTGGATTATGTAAGAACAGACACAAAACCTAAGTCATATGCCCCTATAGACTCAATAAACCTAGAGCTATGATTCCAGTGATGCCCCACATGCTAAATGAGATTACTCAAAACAAAACACATGATCAATTTCTAATTAAACACATAGTAGAAAAAGGGAATAATTAAAAATGATTTAAACAATTCAAGCATGTCTAGAAACTTTTACATATAGGTCCAACTACGTGCATATAAGCACATACCATACCAACTATTTACATATCTATCTAGTGGCCTCAGACACAACATGTATATAAAAGAGATATAGTTCTACATATGCATGCCATATACAAACATCGACATAGTGCCAAAAACTTGAGTTAGTATACATATCATCTACGAAACATCCCCTATTTGGACTAGAGAGTACGTGGATGACTCTAGGATGCTCTAACTACTAGACAACCTTCTGCTCCTACTTCTCTCCAAGATGCTCTTCCTCAACACCATAATCCATATGATGTCGTTGATGATCACCTAAAAAGGTGTGGTGACCCACAAGGTGAGACCCATGTCCCAAAGAGAGATAATAACTCTCAACAATGCTTATTGGTTATAGTAAGTTATATTATTAAACAAGTTAAGTAGATAAACAGACTTAGAAACTAAATCAGGTTAATCATGATTAGCATAGTATACAAAGAAACAAGTAAAGCTATCACCTATTTATACAATTGATTTCTCTTACCGCATTATATAGCAACTAAACATTATAAGAAACAAGGAAAGGGCTATCAACAAATGTGAAGTGTATTTAGCCCTAGAAGATATACTACACGGCTAGATTATGTCTTTTATTAAGCCATGGGGAATTTGAGGTATACCACTCAAACTCCAATTGACAACTGCTAAGTCAAAATCAATTCCGTACAAGATCCATGAGAGTCAAAATCCTAAGATCTCATCATCCCTCGGTCAATACGAGTCCACCACAATGACATAAATAGTCAAGTTGCAAAATAGCTTAGTCCTTCCTTGGTATATAGGTCAAGGCACTAGTAACCAGGGTATACAAAACCCTATCATCTGAGGTACAACCACATTTGTCCTCAATCTAATCATATATACATATATCTGAGATATAATCACAGTTGTTCTCCTACTGAGGTATGACCACAACCATCCTCAAAAACCTACATATACTCAAAGTATACGACTTCGGGCTTCCCTTCAGGAATACCTGTTTCCCCATCCAGCAAGTCCTGACACTAGAAGGTTCTATGGCATAGGGTACTACATGATTAGAGTTTCACTTGATTAGTTAATGTCAATTGGGTATATTTTAACTACATTAATCAAGTTACAAGCAAACCCTAAAATAATTCTACAAAACCATGGGTATATAACAACTTTGGAAGATATAAATCATATGAGACATATTTCTTATCACATCATCATAGGATGACAATCATTGTCACGTGCTCAAACCATGCCCAAAGGTCACCAATCTCCTGCAAGAACATCATTATCTTTCCACACCTAAAAGATGGTTCAACATACATCATCATACTTGTTGTACACAAGTATAGCATAAGATTGCATTACACAAGAGCTATGATGTTCACTAAGTGACACATAAGGACTACCACAACATTGAGAGAGTATTTCTTCATCATATCATACAAGCAATATAAGTATGATTAACCATCACCATTAATTGCATTAGGGTTAGGTTCAACGAGGTAGCTTGAATTGATGTCTACAAATCATCACTTCAAACTACACCATGGGGATTATACATTCACTTAGGTCAAAGAACAAACCGTCACACCATCAAAACATGAACCTCCAACAAAACCATCATATGTGGTATAGACAAAAAATCAAATTATATATAATAAAATTCTTTAACCATACACATAGGAAAGCCATCAATTCATGACCTAGAAAAGCCATTGAATCATGGACTAACCACCACCATTGGATCATGAGAATCCATAGGATCAAACAACCAAAAAGTCCATCATTTGCTGACTTCAAAAGCACCATTAATTGTGGACATCAGGTCCACCATCAGTTGTGGACAGTAGGTCCACCATCAGATGTTGACACAAAAAGACCATCATTTGGTGACAAGCAAAAGAACCATCATTTGTGGGCAAGCGAGAAAACCATCATTTGTTGGCAAACCAGTGGAACCATCGGTTGTGGACCATCCATCAAGGAACTAGTACAACCATCAAGGTTTGACCCAGTGAAGACATTAAGTGTCATCACTATGTGAAAAAATAGATCCTAAAAGACCAAGTAAAAACCATCGTTTGGTATTGCTTATGGAACGACACTTGAAAGAGAGATAAGACCATAATTTGTGAGGGAAACATAGCCATCAGTTTCAAGCACAAAGAAAGTCCAAAACAACAGCCAAGTATCCCCCATAAGTTGGCACAAAACCTAAATCATCAAATCATGAACAAGGTAAAACCATTCCATAAAAACCAAGGAAAATCATCTTTTGTCACCTCAAAGAAAACCCTAGATTCAAGGAACAAAAGCCATCGACTTCCACATGAAAGAAAGGACTAGGGCTCCTGATTCCATGGATGGAATGTGCAAAAGGTTAAGGAGGGCATCTATAAGGATCATTTACTCAAGAAATACCATATAAGCACAAACCTTGGGCAAAGATGCAACCTTTCTACTTAGTACTATGTTTTAGAGCAAGATCTTGTACATGCAAGATAAGAGTAAGCAATAAACATGGAGAAAGTTATATAACTTGTCTCATATAAGATGAAGAAGGTCCAAGCAACAAGGTAGCTCAAAGAGGGAGAGATAAGAAACCCTAGCTTAAGCACTTCACATGTCCAAGTTAGCTCCTTCTCCAAGAACAAGCAAACCTTAGGTCAAGGAAGCAAGAAGAAGGTGTTTCTCAACCTATAGCACATGATTCACCAAGAACTCTATGGATATGACCAAGAAGGAAGAGAGAAAAAGGTAGGTTTGCAAGAAAAACGAAGGAAAGAAGGGAGACCTTGCTTGCTTAGATTAAGAACAATCTAAGGAAGCTCCATAATCTTGAAGAGAGGGTAGATCTGAACCCTAGGTGCAAATGCAAGCAAGATCAGCCAAGCTTCTTCTACCTTGATCTCCTTCTTATCCACCAAGAAAAAAGGATGAGATCCAAGAATAAATAACTAAGAATAAGTGTCTAAAGAGCTCATTTACATGGAAGGAGGGAGGTATATGAAGCTTGAGGCGAGAGAAAAGGAAGGAAGAGGTGTCTAGCCATGCATGCCATGTGTCCAAGGTCAAAAATGCCTCGTCCATGCAAACCAGGTTGACCATTAGTTGTGGTAGCTAGGGGGACCATAGATTCCAACCCTAGGTGGATCATCAACCTTCAGCGCTAGGTGGTCCACCGGGCCACACCTTCACTAAGTCAAAAAAAGCAAAACCCTAGTGTCCCCATCGGTTGGTGCACTACACAAGCAAAACCATCGGCCAAAGAGACTCAAGAGGGAAAACCATCAACCATTAAGAAATAAGAGACCACCATTGGATCCCACCACCTAGAGGTGGACCATCAGATCCCATCATCTAAAGGAAAGACCATCAAGTTAGGGAATCTATGAGAACAAACCCTAATCTCAACACAAGGTTAGATGTCGCCACTAAACCAAGATGAAACAAGGTGCCTCAAGGTACAAATACATCAAACATGATGTAAAAAATTTGGAAGCACAATAAGCACGTGAAAAATTATAGGAAAAAACTTAGATATGGGTAAATTGCATAAAAGCCCAAAATAAGAACATAAATGCATAACTTGCTCAAGCAGTGTCCAAACTGGACCAAACTTGAAACTTAGCTTTGTCACATGAATCTAAGCACATATTATGGTTTGATTAAGGTTTTAAGCATCCAACTAATATAATCAAACATGTTAAAACATAAAGTAAGGTCAAAGGTCTTACAACATGTGTATTACCGTTTAGTGGAAGTTGGGATAATCACCTTAGTATTATGGAGTTTGCATATAACAATATTTATCATTATAGTTTGGACATAGACCCTTATGAATCTTTGTATGGGAGGAAGTGTAGATTTCCTATTTTTTATATGAAGTTAGAGAAAGATATATTCTAGGTCCATAGTTGGTGGAAGAGATGATAGAAAAGATATCTATAATTAGACAACGTTTAAAAGTTGCACGTGACAGACAGAAAAGCAATGTTGAGAAATGAAACATACTAAAATTTCAACATATTCTCTTTTTGGCCCTTTCCTAATATTTTCCTATCATTGTTATCCTTTTTGGCCTTGATGCTTAAATTGTGGAATTTATAGTGGTTTGGTGAATATTTGTTCAATAATTATACCAATGTAAGGGTTTATGCATAAATACCTCATTGAAATCTTATTTAAAGATCTAAAATGTAAAATCACCGCTTAAATGGAACAATGGTAAATAAATCCATGTTAGAAGTGTAAGGCCCCAAACCTTACTTAATATATTGAACAAGCTTAACTACCATAATTAAGTACTCTAAACCTTAATCTAACCTTGTGAGGTGTTTTAAAATCATGATACAAGATTAAGTTTCAAGTTTGGTCCAATTTGGATGTTGTTTGTGTAAGCTATGCAATTATATGCACATTTTGGACTTTTATGTAATTTACCCAATTCAGAGGTTTTATTTGTAAATTGTCACATGCATTATAATATTTAGATATTCCCTTACCGTTCTCTATTTTTGAACCATGGGTCACCTAGTTGCACCTTGGTTTGAAGGTGTTAGTTTCCAAAGGCATTATAGGGATTACTCTCTTTATAATTGAGCTTATCTTTAAAAGTTATCAACCAATGGGGTTATTTCTTTGATTGGAGGACGGTGGGGATGGCCTAGAAGTCTCCATGGGCTTTTAGGACCGAACTTTCATATACAAGAAGTCTCTATGAGTTGTCCTCTTGCATGTCCATGAAGCCTTAACCTAAGGACACGTGGAAAGTCCCATAGACACCTCATGCTTGCCCCCCCTTCTTTATAAAGCCATGCCTACCCCTTCCCACCTCCCAATCTTAGAAACAATCCTCTCCTTCTCTGTCCCCTATCTTATATCACCATTCCTTCTATGTTTGTCCATGAAGTTTATGTCCCAAGGTAAAAGAGGGTGCTTACCTTGGTGAAGAAGGCTCCTAGGGTTCCAAATTTCTCTATTCAGGATTTCTTAAGATCCTCCTTGGTGATTTCGACCAAAACTAGTAAGTATCCTCTTTTCCTTCCTTGTTTTAATGTTGTTAGTCTTCCTTCCACCTTCCTCCAGGTCGGAACCATGGTCTTCCATGGTGAAACCCCACCTAGAACCCGTAAACACCTCATCTCCATGTTCTTTTGTTAGGGTTTTTCACCTCTAAAGTGGAGAATGTGCTTCTTGCTCGAGATAGGAGCTTTGTTGGAGAAACCAACCTCTCTAAGCTTGGTGACCTTAATTATTAGACCTGTTCACCTTCCCTATAGGTTCTTTGGAGACCTAGGCTTGGATCTAGGATTGACTTAGACTGTTTAGACTCTGAAGTCGAGGTATGATGTATCCCCTATTCTTTTATGTTGAGCAGTTCACCTATTCTTATTCATTTTCTATGTCCTGTTGACATTAGCCTATACACAATGTCTTTTCTTTTGAAAATGATGGTTCATGTGAACTACCTTATTTGATATTGATCATGTGATCATGGATATTCTTTTGAACTCTTATCTTATGCTTTATTCATGATGGAACTCTAAAAGATGACATGTGATGTCTTTTGCCCACTTATGAGGTGGATGTATATGTTGGTCACTTATGTGGTGACTAGTTTATATATGCTAACTATACTTTCTACTTTCCCCTACATTTAACATGCTATGTAATTCAGTAGCACTAAAGTAGTGTAATTGCATTGGTTTTTATGGCAGATGTGTTATTTTCTATCAAGCAGATGTGATATTTCCTGCTCTTTTGGGATGGAAAGGAACCTCATACCCAGAGAAAGATGCATGATTCTTGGCCCATATTTTATATATTTGGGAGATTGGCAGTATTCCTTTCTCTATCAGGTTTCAAGTTTATGAGACTTGGACGCCTTTGTGTTTATATTGTTCTAGGGCTATGTTTATCTCACATGCATGCAGGTTGATGATATGGGGTATGTGTCCTAATTCTTTACATGTTCTTGTGTGCCACAATCTTTATGTTTTATTAATGGCAAGTATTCTTTTGTTATCATATGATTTCAATTCCTTTTCTCTTGATACCCATTTAGGTGGTCCTTATCCTTTCTATGGGAAGCCTTTTATATTTGATGTCCTTTATTTCATATATTGCTCAATTTCCTATTTAGTATGCACATGCCAGCCTTTATTGATGTTGTATATTTTCTCTTCTTGCTGGGGTATGCTTCCAACCCTAGGTGAAGGACTTAGATGATAAGGCATGAAGTTTTGGACTAGCTTAAGGAGTTAAAGCTTGGAGACAAAGTTGTTATGGTTTAGACTTCCCTCTACTTAGATCCTTATGTTGTGTCATACATGTAAACTCTTATGGGAGTTTATGATATACTTTTGTAATATTTTGTGAAAATTTAATATAGTCATTTGTTTAATTCCAATGCTACACTTTGATTGTTTTGAATACCATTTATTCAAATTTGAAAATTTTACACCTATTTTGTCATACCTTTGAGTGTACTTAGAATGGATGTTTTATTCTTCAAATTTATGTTAGAAAGGGGGGTGATCCTGCCTCCTTACACCATGGTATCAGAGCCCATAGTAGTTGGAATCTGACTATTTCAATTTTGTCTCCCTAGTTAGAATACTTGCCTTACATTTAAGTGACATGCTTGCCCTAGAGTTGATCAATATATGATGAAGGGTTGATTTAGGATCCTATAGTTTCACATTATTAATATACTTACAACTAAAAGATGCATAAGTAACGATAGTAACTTGAAGTTGTTTAGCTTCGCCTTTAGGAATCTACTAGGACATGAAGTTGAAAGCAAAGGTGTATAGAAAGGATCAGGGTTTGGGGGCTGGTAAGATTTTCCTTCGCACCACTAGCTTGGTTTATGAGGACTCCCGAATCCATATGATACCGGCATGGCCTGAGCTGATATGAATTGTCAGAAATAGCATGCTTTTAGGCAATGATAGCCTTAGACATCTATATTATTTATCTTTAGGGACCCTAATATGTTGAACTAGTCTCCCAGGTGTAATGACTTGTTTGAGGATGGTTACCCAATATAGTTCCCTTATGACCCATAGAACCACATTTTTGGATAGTTATCCCTAGAACCTAGACTTTGAAGTTTGGTGTTTAGTAAGCAATCAGAGTGCACAGTGAAGCATGATGGATCTTGTATATGGTTTAGTTAGACTCACCCTTTTACCTCTAGATTAGTTTGTCTTGGTAGGTCAAACCTTTTAAGGGGTGGAGAGTAGTTGGTTTGATGATGTTTGGGTAGTTAGATTTTGAGGATGAAATCCTTTCCAAGGGGATGGAGTCATGTAACATACTGAAATCTAGCTACTCTGACTTTAGAAACCCTAACTCCCTAATTAGGAAGTTAGTATGCTTGAATCCTTAGTTACAAGTTATAGTTGTAACCACATGTTTCTTGGTATCCAAGAGAACATATAATGATCATATAGTGAATAGTTCATATGTTTGAACCCTAATGAATATATAATGCACATAATAAGAGTAACTCACATTTTAATACTAATAGTGGATAAGCATGATGTTGCCCATGTCATAAACCAATAAACCCTAATGATATGATGGGCAAGATAATTTTAATCTAACCTTGGACTTAATGCATCCTAAGAAGGTATAGGTGAAGAATAATGATCATGTTAACATAAACCCTAAGTTGTAATCATCTAACCTTAACCTATAAATCCATAATAACAAAAATGATTCATTGGTTTCACTAGGTGTCATAATCAGATAACATACTTTAGTACACATAAATCATAGATTAATCAGGTCATCAATATGAAATGCATATCACCTTGTTCTCTAATACACACCTAATTAATCACCTAATGACTTAGTATGGGAATCAAATCATTAATTTGTAACATGTCCCACCTTGATCATTAAAATATATATAATGACCAATATGGATAAGAAGTAATTGATTCACACAAATGTTCATAATCAATAATAAGAATTGAATAAACATGAGAGAATGATTAATGATGATATTAATGTGAGGAAGAATGGTAAAGTAACAATGTATAATATACATATAAGTAATTAATGTGACATTATTTGGATTAATTATAACAAATTGGATAAAGTGTCCTATTTCATACAAAATAATTGATACAATTGATATTGGAGTCTAAATCCAAATTATTAAAGAAAATGGTCAGATATAATAATGAATATTAAGATAATTTATTATAACTCTAGTTGTGCTAGAATTCCTAATGATATAAATAAGAAATATATTGGGTTTGTGCATAATAATGAAATATAACTCTTTTGGAAACAAAGTAAATATGACATTACATAATTAAAAGAATAATAATGATAATGTGATATCCTAATGAATATAATTCTAATAAGCCAAAAAAATTAAAAAGAAATTGTAAAAGTGGAACCTTTAGGTTATCCATGAGAACCTGACCTATGTGGAGTTTCTTGAGAAGATTCTGAACTCCCAAGTTAATCAGTTGAAAAACAAGGAGTTTAAGTTAGTAAAAGTTTTAGTGGAAGTTTACCGGAATCAACCTGGGAGTTTAGTGGTGAGATGTTGAATACTCACCCTTCTCACTTTTCTTTATATGTCAGAATGAAATCCTCTTTAAGGGGTGAAGTGTTGTAACATACCAAAACTTCAACATATTCTCTTTTTGGCCCTTTCCCAATATTTTCCTATCATTTCTATCCTTTTTGGCCTTGATGCTTCAATTGTGGAATTTATAGTGGTTTGGTGAAAATTTGTTCAATAATTATACCAATGGAAGGTTTTATGCACAAATACCTCGGTGAAATCTTATTTAAGGATCTAAAATATAAAATCACCGCTCAAATGGAACAATGGTAAATAAATCCATGTTAGAAGTGTAAGGCCCCAAACCTTATTTAATATATTCAACAATCTCAACTACCATAATTAAGTACTCTAACCATAATCTAACCTTGTGATGTGTTTTGAAATCATGATACAAGATTAAGTTTCAAGTTTGGTCCAACTTGGATGTGGTTTGTGCAAGTTATGCAATTATATGCACATTTTGGACTTTTTTGCAATTTACCCAATTTTGAGGTTTTCTTTGTAAATTGTAACATGCATTATAATATTTAGATATTCCCTTACCATTCTTGAGTTTTTGAACCATGTGGAACCTAGTTTCACCTTGGTTTGAAGGTGTTACTTTCCAAGGGCATTATAGGAATTACCCTCTTTATAATTGAGCTTATCTTTAAAAGCTATCAACCAATGGGGTTATTTCTATGATTGGAGGATGGTGGGTATGGCCTAGAAGTCTCCATGGGCTTTTAGGACCGACCTTGTATATACAAGAAGTCTCTATGAGATATCCTCTTACATGGCCATGAAGCCTTAACCTAAGGACACATGGAAAGTCCCATAGACACCTCATGCTTGCCCCCTTCTTTATAAAGCCATGACTACCCCTTCCCACCTCCCAATATAAGAATAAATCCTCTCCTTATCTTTCTCCCATCTTAGAGCATCGTTCCTTCTATGTTTGTCCATGAAGTTACTGTCCTAAGGTAAAATAGGGTGCCTACCTTGGTGAAGAAGGCTCCTAGGGTTCCAAATTTCACTATTTCGGATTTCTTAAGCTCCTCCTTGGTGATTTTGACCAAAACTAGTAATTATCCTCCTTTCCTTCATTGTTTTCATGTTTTTAGTCTTCCTTACACCTTCTTCCAGGTCGGAACCATAGCCTTCCATGGTGAAACCCCACCTAGAACCCAAACACCTCATCTCTATGTTCTTCTGTTAGGGTTTTTCACCTCTAAAGTGGAGAAGGTGCTTCTTACTCGAGATAGGAGCTTTGATGGAGAACCTAGCCTCTCTAAGATTGGGAACCTTACTTTTTGGACCTGTCCACCTACCATAGAGGTTCTTTGGAGGCCTAGGCTTGTATCTAGGACTGACTTGGATTGTTTAGACTCTAAAGTCAAGGTATGATGTATCCCCTATTCTTCTACATTGAGCAATTCACCTATGCTTATTCATTCTCTTTGTCCTATGGACATTATCCTATACAGAATGCCTTTTCTTTTGAAAATCATGGTTCATGTGAACTACCTTATTTGATATTGATCGTGTGATCATGGATATTCTTTTGAACTCTTATCTTATGATTTGTTCATGATGGAACTCTAAAAGATGGCATGTGATGTCTTTTGCCCACTTATGAGGTGGATGTATATGTTGGTCACTTATGTGGTAATTATTTTATATATTTTGATTGTACTTTCTACTTGCCTCTATAGTTAACATGATATGTGATTTAGTAGCACCAGAGTAGTGTATTGGTTTTTATGGCAGATGTGTTATTTCCTGCCGAGCAGATGTGATATTTCCTGCTCTTATGGGATGGAAAGGAACCTCATAGACATGGCAAGATGTATGATTCTTGGCCCATGTTTTATATATTTGGGAGATTGACAATATTCCTCTCTATCAGGTTTCAAGTTTATGAGACTTAGCTGCCTTTGTGTTGATATTGTTCTTGTGTGCCACAATCTTTATGTTTTATTAATGGTAATTATTCTTTTGTTATCATATGATTTCAATTCATTTTCTCTTAATACCCATTTGGGCGGTCCTTGTCCTTCAATGGGAAGCCTTTTATATTTTATGTCCTTTATTCCATATATTGCTCAAGTTCCTATTTAGTATGCTCATACCAGCCTTTGTTGATGTCATCTATTTTCTCTTCTTGCTGGGGTATGCTTCCAACCCTAGGTGAAGGACTTGGATGATAAGGCATGAAGTTTTGGACTAGCTTAAGGAGTTAAAGCTTGGAGACAAAGTTGTTATGGTTTAGATTTCCCTATACTTAAATCCTTATGTTGTATCATACATGTAAACCCTGATGGGTGATTATGATATACTTATGTAATCTTTTGTGAAAATTGAATATAGTCATTTGTTGAATTCCACTACTACACTTTGGTTATTTTGAATACCATTTATTCAAATTTGAAAATTTTACACCTATTATGTCATACCTTTGAGTGTGTTCGGAATGGAGGTTTTATTCTTTAAATTTATTTTAGTAAGGGGGTGATCCTGCCTCCTTACAAGAAATGTTGTAGACCACTTTAGTTTGAGGTCAGGGATGAGGTTTACTTGAAAGTTTCACCATGGGAAGTTGTGTCAAGATTCAGAAAGAGAGGTAAACAAACTCCTAGATACATGGATCCCTAATCAAATATTCAGAGAATTGGGCCAATAGCATATAAAACTGAGTTGCCTATTGAGCTAGACAAATTACATTTGTCTTTCATGTATCATTTTTGAAGAAGTATCATCTAGGAATAGATAATATTATAGACCCAGAGCCAATAAAACTAAGAGAAGATGTTTCCTATGTTGAGGGTCCTATATGAATTCTAGAAGGAACAATTCTAAAGCTTAAAAAGAAAGAGGTACATCTAGTAAAAGTTATTTGGAAAAATCATGGAGTATAAGAAACTATTTGGGAGTTAGAGTTAGAGATGTATAGAAAGTTTCCATTCCTCTTCTAGGGATTTCAAGATGAATTTTTATTAGAGGGGGAGATTGTTACAACCCACACTTGGAATCCTTGGTAATTAGAGGATGCAATATAATATTAGAGTTACATATGTTTTTGAAGATGCTTTGAATTATACTTTGTTCTTAATTTACTTTGTAAATGATTCTTGAATAAGTGATATGAGATAACTTAATACATATGTAAAGAGCAAGCTCTAAAGATAAAGAAAATATTTAAAGAGAAAATTTTCTCACAAGAGATCTTATTTTATTTTGATATAGGAATTTAGAGAATTAAATTATTAAATCATAGAAAAAAGAATGGATCAATTCAGAGTTGAAATGAAGAAGTTACAACCTTTTCAGTTATTATGATGAGTTTCCATCGGTTGACAACCGATGGATTAAGATTGAAGGTTTACATGCCCCAAAATTGAAGGTTCTTCTTATCTGGTAAGATCGATGGTTTCATGGACCCCTTAAATTGATAGTTTAGAGTCAAAGGTTTTATTGGTATGCAAACCAAAGGTTTTACTGAGGTCTCATAGACCAAAAGATACATAACAATGGTTCTTCTTGTATATACCTACGGTGGTTCAATAGAAAAGTGTCTTCTAATGGTTTGTTGGACTATCTTCTAAAGGTTTACTAGGCACCATCTTTCAATGGTTTGTCAAGAAAATGTCAAAAAAAGATAGAGCAAGCTGAAGGCTCTAAAAACTGATGGTTGCGTTGACACTCATCAACTAGAGGCTCAAAGAGCAAAGGTGACAACCGATAGTTTTCTAGACTAAAGGCTTGCCTTATAATGGTTTGCCTATGATGTTTCCCAACTCATCAAATCACAAAGATCTTAGATCTCTATAGATGGAATTCAATGGAAATAGGCTTGTTATCTTCATTTTAGTTTCTCTTATCTGCTAAAAATGTTTGAGCGATGATAGGGGGTGATCATAGAGGCGATCTTCGATGATGACGTAGGAAGAAAGAGAGTAGTGATGGAAAGTGATAGCTACAACTTAGATTCATCTTGGGAAGTATTTTTAATAGTAGATATCTTCTTGTTTTTATATTCTCTTATAAAATAATCTTAATTTCAACCACCGAAGGCTTTACTTGACTTTCATTCTTTGTCTTCACCACCAACAAACTACTTTAGGATTCATCTACCTTATGACATGCCATTTAGAGTTGGCTTTTGAGGTTTTAATTTCAAGTTGGAGCTTGTAGACTAAGATCTGAAGCATATTAAGTTTACACATGAAAATCAACAAGCTAGACGATATACAAGTGAGTGGAAAATCATCTTTAAATCCTAATTTTATAGAAATCAAGTTTTAAATTATCAGTTATATGTACTAATTTGTCTGTTTGAGAAGAATTTTGAAGTTGATAAGTTGTTATGTAGTTTTAGTTAAGTTATTAAATGATCAGTATACTCATGATGCATATGATGTTCAAAGAATAGTTAAAATTATGTTTATTAATATGACCAAATATCAGTTGGAATAGATTATTTATTGAAGCTAGTGAATTACTGTTTATCATAAGTTCAGTAAGTGAAAAGAGGTACCCTAAGTAAATAAATAGGGTAAGAGTAATAAGATGAAATATCTAGTTTATGGAAACTAAAGATTCATTAGACATTAGGTGCCCTGAACACCATAGAATCCATCACATAGGTGGACATTGTGAAGGAGGAAACATGGTTATTGACTAGAAGATTCTAGGATGAAGTAGTCAAAGTGTACCAGAGGGTTACGGGGGACTAAGCCCATAGAGGACGATCTCCTTAAATAGTGAGGACCCAACATTAACCAAAGATTATAGTAGTACCTAGTACAACTTACTTATATCAATTACTACTTAATAGCCCAACCCTTGTGGAACCACTGATACATGTAGCTAACCAAGTGCTTTGACTCTCTGCCAGAGTATCCAAGTTTAGAGGAGTATTCTAGATAATCCGTCTGCTCCCATTATCTGCCGAGGCTAGACATGGCGAGGCCCGTTGCAAACCAGGTAGCTAGTTAGTAGACTTAGAGTCCCAAGTCTACTCTAAGTCTGGTATGGTGAAACTGTAGCTTGTTGCAAACTTCCACATGTTGTGGTCACTTAATGTGGGTCCAGGGCATATAATAAATGGACTATAAGATTAGTGCATGATCAAATGCCATGTTGATGATTGCAGATATACATTGTGTTTGGTTAGATTAATAATACACATATGAGATATCATGATTTCTTGTTAATTTTCTATGCAGTGATCTAGCAGCTCATCAACTTAGTGAAACAATTTTTAGGAAATGCTCCATCTCTACAGGTTGAGTCAGAGGCTATCTATCATCAAGAGTATATCAATAGATATATCGAGAAGAATAGTTATCTTGGTTCGACGATCTCTTTGTTGGTAAGGTATGCCCGTAGAACCAATCATATGATGATTAACATGGCATACAAATGATTTGATTAATAATAAATAATAAAGGCTCCAATTCATTATATCTCACTTAGTTATGAGATAATAAGGAGACAAAGTGAATGTCTTAAAGATGATAATAATGAATGACGTATGTCTTCAAATACAAGATTTGAAAAATGAGATCATACAAATGTTAAGAGTATGTACATTCTTATTATATTCCTAGTCGATTGTTACTATGAAAGGTATATATACACCAATACCGCAAAAGACTAGAATGTGGGTTGGTTGATGACAAAATCTCATTAGTCATGATATGGCATATCAAACCAAACACATAGATACTTTCTAGAGAACAGAGTATCAGACAAACCCATCTTGAGAGTGACACATGAAAACCTTCATTGATGGTCATAGTCATCTCTCATAGGGAAGGTGATGATTGCGATTCTTGGACCTGAAATCACTACACACATGTCATTTGGTACGCTTTGAAATCATCAAATACAGTCATGAAATATGGGTTGTTATAAAGGTGATGATTGGGTGACTGTGACACGTAGGGACCGACTGTGAGTGATAGAGATGGGATTTATCCCTCCCTACTGGAGATCGATGTCTTGGCCACTTGATAAGTGAGATTGAGAAGCATGTGCGCATGCACAAGTGAATCAATATATGATATGAGGTCACATGTATCTCAGACAGACTACTCTTGGTTCAAGAAACATGGACTGAACATTGACAGGATGATGATTTCATGTCTTGAGTTCATTCCAGATATTAGAGACAGAGGAATTATACAATCTCTTCACACCTTATCTCAGATTGTAGGTTGAAGTTTTTCTCCAAGTTTCCATTCACTTGGGTAGCATTTATGTGAAACTAGGCACCACTCTTTGCTTATGGTGTCATAATCTAGTTATGGACATTCACTGCCAACGTGATATGGGACCTATAGGGTCACACACATAGGAACTCATGTAGAAGAGAAGTTTAATCATGAATGATGATTGGATTGATTACTAAAGTATTTCGGTACTCAATTCATGCAACAGATTAGCTGACTGTATTGCCAATCTATCGACTCATCGGGTGAGATAGTCATTTGGAGTGCCAAACGATTGGCTCAAGTGTTGAGATGGGCGTCTAGAGTGTCAAACTGATTGGAATTGAATTGATTGAAGTTCTACATGAATTAGGCATGAACTGAACGATTCAATGGGTGAACTGCTCAGCTCGAGAGGAGAAATATGACTAGTTCACCTGGTGAACCGATCGGCTCAGTTGAGTCGGCGGAAGGTTCTAGCAACTTTCCCAAAATTCGTGAGAAAGATTACTCATTTCACTTGTTCAATTTGATTGCTACAAGAATTAGTGTTTGCATTGATTGGATATGATTTTGCCAAATTCATATGTGATTAGGAAACATGTGAAATGACTAGTTCGATTTGCAAACTGATCAACTCACCTTTGATATGACCATCTCGGTTGTGAGACAATAGTTTTGGGTTTTGCAGGTTGCAAAAATTCATGATCTTCTGGTCCCTTCCACTCCCACTTCAATTGGAAACCCTGACCCTAACCCCTACTATAAATAGAGGGATATTGGGGGCTTGCCAACCCACAATTGAGAATATGTTTCTCTAACAATTATTGTCCTCTCTAATTGTGGTAACCAAGAGAACCCAAGAAAGTCCTACCCGACTAGAGAGGGATAGCAAGGGAGAGAACAACTGAGGATCATTTTTGTAGGAGAACAAGTTGGTGACTAGTACAACAACAGGAGGGACAAGTCCTTCCTGTTTGTTCTATTTGAATGACATGAGTTCTAGTTGGTCTGTGGGGAACACTCTAGAGGTAGGAGTTCTTTAGCTGCTGCTAAGAGGACAATGTCAACCTCCAGTCTATGTCAAGACCACAGGAGTAGAGGTTGTTGTGCTTGTTGTCCGTGGTGATGACCAGGAGCGACACCGTCCAAGAGCAATTAGACTATCTTTCCTTTTCATAGTAGTTGACATGATATTGTTGTAATGGGAATACAGATAGATAATTTTTTTATTTCCGCTGCTTTACTTTGTGCATGTATTTCCCTACAATGGTGTCAGAGCCACATCAATTTACTATATTTTGGGATAATCAATCTGAACGTATTTGTTTCATAGTTTATTTATTGCATATGATATGAATACTTAAACTGTTTCATATGTGTATCCGATCAAACACCACATAACCCCAAACTAATATATATATATATGTGTGTGTGTGTGTGTGTGTGTGATATATATATATATATATATATATATATATATATATATATATATATATATATATATATATGCAATTTACACGCATCGCCCTAAGAGCGATTTTGAGGGTGTATGTTTAGCATGGTTATGGCCAATAACCCAATATCTATGTGTGATTGGCTTGGTTTTATTCCTTTTTATCTCAGTCTATGTACCAAACCTCTACCTCCCTCTTCCCAATGTAAAGTTAATTCTTTGCTATATTTTCTCCCCTCAAATGTAACTCAGGTTTCTCTTTACCATTTTATAAGTTTAATAGAAATATGATAGTTTCTCTTTTTGCAACGACAAAGAATACGATCATCATTAGACGAGATGACCAGTTTGTGAGATGAGCCAACCGTTTGGAGGACCATGAAGGAAAAAACAAAGGAGCGAGATGACTGGCTGGTAGTCTCAACCAACCATCTGGAAGGTGTCTAGACATCAGTTGGACAAGAGTTTAGGTGATCGCTCCAGACGACCAATCAATCGGCCAAGAGGCGAGACGACCGGTTCAAGGGTTGAACTGATCTACCCAGATTGGCCAATACATACCTACATCAACAACAAGTTCATACATGCGATATGATTATTGACCTAGGTGGTAGTAATTCTTTATGACTCCAAGGAGTTATCGTAGACATGGTCATAACCATCACCTTTTGTTTTATATTGCATGTTTACATTGTGAGATATAGCATGTATATCATAAGTACTACATATGTGGTGATTAGATACAAAATATGTATATATAATATTTATAAATCCCTTAATCAAACATATTATGTCTGATATACTTTCCATTAGTGGCACACATGAAAAGCTTGATCGATCAAGCATAGGTTACACCAAAGCGTGGTACATCATCTATCTCGTAGAAGTGTGATGGTAGTAATGTACATTGTGCCAAACTGGGGTGCATTATTATCGTATTGGATATTGGGTCAGGATTAACTGGACTCTAGGCCCAGAAGCATGTAAATGATTATGGTAAGGAGTTGTGCATATTGTCTATCCATAATTGCCTTGATAATTGACTATGTATGTTGATGTTGGTCGGGTCATAGTGGAATTATCTTAAATCTTGTCTCATTAAAAAATTGTTCACTGTAATTCTACGAATTGACACTTGAGGGTTATCAATTTAAATAAAATAATGAGAATGATAGTTAATTAAATACCGAATTAATATCACCAAAATTTCAAATCAAATTAAAATGAGTTTTGAAAAAATTACAATTTCTTTTTTATAATCAAATGGAAACAAAAAACAACCAATTTTCTCTACAATCAGTCCTTGAGAAGGACAAACTAAATGGGAACAACTTCCATGACTGGTTCAGGACGCTGAGAATTGTTTTCACATGGGAGTGCAAGCTCTATTGATGCGCTTCATTGTACACGCAACAATCACTAGGAAAATTCCTAGAGTTTAACCTTCTAACCCAGTTGCCAACTTGTTGTGAACAACAAGTCAACTTAGTATAGATAGGTATCGATCCAAGGGACGGCAGGAAAGAAAAGTCGAAATCCAAATCTGATTGCTAAAATGGGAAAATAAATTCTTATGAGAAGGTTGTTTAAAACGAAGAACAAAAATAAAAGTGCTAAAATAAAGTTTAATTAATCTAGAAATAAAGATCTGGGGGTCCGGAAGATTGCCACCAAAACCACATTCTTATTCAACTAATCAAATTCTAAACTATAAAGATCAAATCAGGACTTTGTAGTTATATGTACTTATGGACAAACTCACAAGGGTCAGACTTCTCGTGAACCTGTTGGTCTCGACGTTCACAGATCATTGTCCAACCGTCCAACATGCCACTATCCACGGTCATATCAAAAAGCATGTGAATTCAAACTGGCGTTCAAACCCAAGGCTCAGGTGGGCACGTCACTAAGGATTATAATGAGAATAAGATTAAAAATATGAAAAGATTATAATCGCAATTAAGGGACTACTATTTCGTTCTTACAGAGATCTACGATCATATCACTCCATAAGAATATATCATATCATACAAATAACCACACATAAACAGAAAGAAGACATTTGTTCGATGGAGGAATATAACTAATTATATTGAATAGAACTGGGCTAAGGGGCTACTCCCATGCCCTAGAGAGATTTACTCAGACATAACGAGACTAGAAGAAATGCAAATTAAAATGAGATCCAATATTATACAATATATGGTCTACAACTAAAAATTAGATGAAATGAAATGAAGAATGGAATGCCTTTACAAGTGGAGAATCCCTTCTTTTATAGGAGGGGGTGGGGGTAGGCTACCCTCAAAAGAGAGGAAAAAAAGAAGGGAGACCAAATTTTGAATTTTCTAGATCTAGTCAAATAGAAAGTTGATTGTCTTTAATTATCTTGACCATGTAACTCTCTTTAATCCACATTCTTGCAGTAGCGATTTCAAACGTATTTCTCTACCACAAAAGCACAAAATTGGTCCAAATAATAGGATTTTCTTTTAGAAAATTAAATTCCCTTTCCAATGAATACTTGTACATTCAATTTGGAGTTTGAAAGTTATGTCATTTTTTATGATGAGTATACATGAATTTTAGGACTGCTGCAAATTGTGTAATTCTCCTACAAATTCCAAGAAAATATAATTAAAACTCCAATTAAAGAGAAAAATATAAAATAACATAATTAATTGTGAATCTAAGATAATAACAAAAAAATCCTAAACAAATATCAAACATATGTAAATAAAAGGGATAAATACACATTTATCAAAATACCCTGGACTTGAATCATTGTTTGTCCTCAAACAAATAAAATTACAAATTATTCCAATTTATACTACAACATGTCTATCCTCACCCTTGTAACATCACTTTATTCCTTACCTCCAAATTTGTCCAAGCAGCCCAATCTCATAAAACCACAAAACACAAAATTCTATATTCCCTATTGAAAACAAATAGCATATCTTGTTTCTAAATCAAGATTTTGTAGAAAAACATGCTTCATCTTACTTTTGCTTTGACACTCTCATTTTATTATTGTATTTTTTTATGTGAGTTGTTACATAAGAATAGGATGAAATTGGGGGTATGAAAACAAAGAAGGAAGTGATGATTTTTTTTATCTCTCCTCTATTCGACTTAGGATTTAAATTTGTAGAGTTGTGGCTACATTGGTCACAATTTTTTCATGTGCACTTTTGGCATCTTTTGATGGTACGCCCCTTTGTGGGGTATGGAATTTTTGATATGGGAAGCATGCCACCCCAGACTTGATTTTTGTCTGGTGGTGATTCTTTGCTTCTTCTTTTTTTGAAAGAAAATAAGGGAGAAACAAAAGGTGTCCTTGTGCTTATAACTTCACACATTTATTTTCTCTTTTTTTTAATCTTTTTTTAAAGTGTCATTACATTAGAAAGAACATTCATTTCAATCGCATTATACAAGATTTATATCAAGTTAATCCACAATTTAAAAACAGAGAAAATTTGTGTTTGGTTTTGATTGATTCCATATGGCTTGCCAACTTTTCCAAGGAGTGATGCTATTTTGGGGTCCTAGGTGACATGGTGGTTTCACACATGGCAATTTGTGAATTTTTTTTTGCAAAAGATTTACTAAATTCAAAAGGGTACAATGATAAACATCTATTCATATTGGCCGACTAGATAAAATCCAAACTAAAAAATTGGTTTTTTTTGCAATTTTTGAGAAATTAAAACTAAACTACATAACATGATGAAAATGTTCAAAAAAGTTAGATAGAGTGGGTGGAAGGAGTATGTACCACCCACCTCCACCCCAAACTTAAAA
Source organism: Alisma plantago-aquatica (assembly GCA_963693085.1). Classification (NCBI taxonomy): domain Eukaryota; kingdom Viridiplantae; phylum Streptophyta; class Magnoliopsida; order Alismatales; family Alismataceae; genus Alisma; species Alisma plantago-aquatica. The sequence goes on from OY856412.1 coordinate 1,250,856,105, forward strand.
TTTTGCTCATCCTGAGCAAAACTTAAATCTAAGATGGAGGGAATAAGAGGGCGTCCATGTGGCCCTGGTAGCTCAAAAAATGTCCAGCTGAAGGGGATGTGTATGAGGACTTGGACCTTGACTATTGGAGCTTCATAGCGTACCCTATGATAGGGTAGTCTTAGAATCTCAATGGGTTGTTCATATTTTCTTTCACCTCGTAGTCCCTCCAATAGGATCCACATATCTTCCATCAATAGCGAAGAAAGTGTTGAAGATGGTTGTGGATTGGGGAAGGTTGGTGGGTACCCCTCTGGTAACACATGCAGTGCCAGGTGTGCATAGTTAGACAGAGGATCTGGATCATGTTTCCCCCGGTCATATTGACCTATATATAAGAGAATTAGTGGTGATATTAAAGGGACAACTACATTTAAATAAGCATGATAAGTATTTTTGCTATGCTCAAAATTCATGCAATCAACCTTAGGATAGATGGGATTCATGGTTGATATAGCATGTAACTCTAGTCCCTCTATGCAAGGAGTTCCCAAGGGTTCATGAGGGATAAAAATGGGTACATATTCCTTGCATCCAGTGGAAGGGGGTATGTAGACTTCTTCCAAGGGTTGTGTCTCTTCTTCTAAACTAGTTGTGTATGGAATGGGAATTGGTTGTGACAGAGGAATCATTTTGTCAAAGGGGGTTGGATGCTTATTATCCAAAATAGACTCAAAATAAGGGTATTGGCCTTCGATGTCAATTGGATTATTGTAAGTGGTGGAGGGAGTTGTCAGATTTTCAAATTGACTCTCCTGCTTTGACTTTTCATATTCAAGTAGTAAAGTCTATAGAGGAAAGATAGGGATACCCACGTCCTCACCGCATGCAAAATATGGCTCCATTGTTTGTGCTATTTCTTCAGGATCTGACATATATGACACAAAAATAGGATCATCGTCATCATCATTGGGAAGAACCATTGGGCTGCTCAAGTTCTATAGGGGGAGTCTGTGCTTGGGCTTCTAGTAAGGTAGCTAACAGGGCTTGGTTGGTTTCTAGTTTTGCTTGTCCTTCTACTGCCATCTTTTCTAGGGCCTTAAGTCTCTCTTCCAGTTCAATATTAAATTGTGTTTCACCATAGGATTTATACACCCCAAAATTTTGGCCATCCTCGCCACACTCCCCATAGTGTCCTTGGTCATAGTACCCCTCATATTATTTTGGGTGGTATTGCTCCTCATAATAATCTCCAGAAGATGGTGGATTGTAATTTCCATTGCGTCCATCTTGATAGGAATATTCAATATTACAAGGTGTCACCAAATCATGAGGAAATATATTTGAACAATCTTCTTGCAGGGCGGTTAAGAAGGCTTGGCTAGTTTCTATTTTTGTTTCTCCTTCTACTGCTATCTTCTCTAGGGCCCTAAGTCTCTCTTCTGGTTGAGGATTACATTGGGTTTCATAAACATGTTCATAATCCCCAAGGTTTTGTTGGTTACACCCCACAAAATTGTGTTGATCATATCCCCCATTAGAATATGGATAGCAAGGTTCCCCATAATGGTTCTTAGAAAAATGTAGATTCACATTGTATCCACCAGGATGAAAGGGCTCATAATTAAAAGGGGTGCTATCATAAGCATGGGGTAGATTCGGGTAGGCAAGAGATGCATGGTGGTAAAGACTACAATAATAACATTGTAGGGGATATTGGGATGCCCACTCCATTTGAAAAGAAAAGTTCCTAAAAGATATGTCAATCAACAAACGAGAGAAGAAAGATTACGAGATAAGATGTTAGTCAAAAATTACAAAGAGAACAAATTATAAATATAAGAAATTATGAAATAAACTAAAATTACAAAAAAAAAGTAACTAGAAAGCAGTACTGTTGTAATGGAAACTCAATAGAAAGAGGAGATACACTTCCAAAATTATGCTCGGAAGGCAAAAAGAAATTACAAAAATCTAAAAGAAATTATAAAAAAGACTAAAGTTATGAAAGTTAGAGAATATGAACAAGGATTATACAAGATATACATGCAACCAGATCTGAAAAACAACTGTGCCATCCCCGGCAATGGCGCCAAATCGATGCATGTCATTGTACACGCAACATCACTAGGAAAAGTCCTAGAGTTTAACCTTCTAACCTGGTTGTCAACTTGTTGTGAATAACAAGTCAACTTAGTATAGATAGGTATCGATCCAAGGGACAACAAAAAAGGAAATTTGAAATCCAAATCTGATTGCTAAAATAGGAAAATAAATTCCGATGAGAAGGTTGTTTAAAATTAAGAATAAAAATAAAAGTACTCAAATAAAGTTCAATTAATCTAGAAATAAAGATCTGGGGGTCCGGAAGATCACCACCAAAACCACATTCCTATTCAACTAATCAAATTCTAAACTCCAAAGATCACATCAGGACCTTATAGTTATATGTCCTTATGGACAAACTCACAAGGATCAGACTTCCCGTGAACCTGTTGGTCACGGCGTTCATGCATCATTGCCCAACCATCTAACATGCCACTATCCACGGTCATATCAAAAAGCATGTGAATTCAAACTGGCGTTCAAACCCAAGGCTCAGGTGGTCGTGTCACCAAGGATTATAACGAGAATAAGATTAAAAAAATGAAAAGAAGATAATCGCAATTAAGATACTATTGTTTCATTCTTACAGAGATCCACCGTCATATCACTCTATAAGAATATATCAGATCATCCAAATAACCACACATAAATATAGAGAAGATATTTGTTCGATGGAGGAATATAACTGATTATATTGAATAGAATCGGGATAAGGGGCTACTTCCATGCCCCAGATTGATTTACTCAAACATAACTAGACTAGAAGAAATGTAAATTAAAATGAGATCCAACATTATACAAGATGTGGTCTACAACTAAAAATTAGATAAAATGAAATGAAGAATGGAATGCCTATACAAGTGGCGAGTCCCTCCTTTTATAGGAAGGGGTGGGGGTAGGATGCCCTCAAAAAAGGGGGAAAAAGAGAGGGAGACCAGTTTTTTAATTTTCCAGATCTGGTCAAATACAAAGTTAATTGTCTTTAATTATCTTGACCATGTAACTCTCTTTAATCCACATTCTCACAGCAGCAATTTCAAACGTATTTCTCTCCCGTAAAAAGTATAAAAGTGGTCCAAATAATAAGATTTTATTTTAGGAAATTAAATTTACTTTCCAATGAATACTTGTACACTCAATTTGGAGTTTGAATGCAAAAGTTATGTCACTTTTGGTGATAAGTATACATGAATTTTAGGACTGCTGCAAATTATGTAATTCTCCTACAAAACCCAAGAAAATATAATTAAAAATCCAACCAAAGAGAAAAATCTAAAATAACATAATTAATTATGAAACTAAGATAATAAATAACAAAAACAATTAAACAAATATCAAAAATATATAAATAAAAGGGATAAATACACATTTATCATCTATGTCCTGGATACGCCAGAGTCAGATGAATCCCTTCCAAGCGCACCAAGCGTTGGCAGGGATGCTTACTACAAGCATATTGAAGATGTCATGGATGTTAAATGTCGGATGATATGCTCCATGAACTATGAGTTGCAGAGACAGCATGAGAACATGGATGTTGTTGAGATGGTCACACATCTCAATAATATGTTCCAAGATCAGGCAAGACAAGAGAGATATGATGTCTTCAAGATGTTGTTCAAATGCAACATGGTACAATGAGATCTAGTAGGTCCTCATGTGCTCAAGATCCTTGGGTATGTAGAGAATCTTGCTAGATTGTAATTCCCCTTGGGTCAAGAGTTGGCCAGTGATGTGATTCTGCAATCTCTACCAGAATCATACAATTAGTTTGTCATGAATTACAACATGAACAACTTTGACAAATCATTGACAAAGTTGTTGGGCATGTTGAGAATAGCTGAGACATGGATGAAGAAAGACAAACCCATATCTGTGATGATGATAAACAATACAAAGGGAAAGTCTAAAGGAAAATGAAGAGCTAAGAAGAATTCTAAAGCTAGCCAGAAGCCCAAGTATTCAGATCTCAAGGCAACATGAGGAGTAAAGAAAAGAGGCAATTGTCACCAGCCTGGACATTGGAAAAGAAATTGCCCACTCTAGATAAAGGAATTGAATAAGAATAAGGAGAGCACTAAATCCTCCACTTCAGGTATAAACATTATAAGATAAGTTTGATTACTTCATCTTGGTATATGATACCCGATATAGATCTGGCATGTTGTTGTGCAAGATCTGACAAGAAGTAAAGGCCTTTACAAAAGGACAAAGATGGAAAGGCAGAGCAAGAGTTGCTTAAGATTTAGTCTACATTAAATTTATCTTATCCCAATGGGCATGTAATAGAGTTAGTTGAACTGCTATTTCATTATGCCAATAAATAGAAACATTTACTGTGCACATCTTGTATAACAAGGATGATAGATCAATAAAGTAAGCAATTTCTACTTCACAGATGGGATCTTTTATGGAAATTCGCAACCATATAATGATCTTTATAAGAAAGAATCTCAAGATGAATGTTTATACCAAAGGATTCTATGTGATTACTCAAACAATCTATAATATTATTGTTCATAGCACATATGTGAGAAATGCATTTCTGGAACATATTGATGTTCATCTAGACTCTTTTGGTTATTGAACCAATAAAATACATGCAAATATCATATGCGATAAACATGACATACCACTTCTCACTTAGTATAGTGGAGAACACATATTTTATTAGGCCTTGTACATATGGATGTATTTAGATCTTCTAGAATAAGTGGTAAAGTTTATTATTTGTGCTTCACATTATTTACTTATGATATGGTGATATGCATACAGTAAAATACATATATCTTGAAGTGTTCAAGTAGATTACATATATGAAGCACGCAAATTCCTCAAAAGATATAAGATGATTTGATGTGATCAATGCTGAAATACTTTACAAAAGTAGTTTGAGGATCTTATGGATAGACTATGATAGTGTATCACAGTCAAATCCAATTGAAGTATGATGATGTATCAGAAAAAAGGAGTCACAATATGATGGGTCATGATGTGATCACCATTTAATCTAATCTTCAAATTTCCTTTTAAATTCTTAGCACTAAATGAAAGTACCCTCTAATGGTTTAATAAAATAACATATGAGATATGGCATGGGGATATCTCAATGTGTCTTAAGGATTGAAACTTATGCAAGAAAACAATTTCTTGAAAAGATTTATCACATGTGAGTTTGTTGAAAACTACTTATCTCAATCCAATAACAAAATGCTTGTTGATTGGATAACTGAATTCCAAAAGAATCAATGGGAGTAAAGTAGAACTTAAAAAGTTCAAGATCAATAAGAAAACAATTGAACCATAACATGTATAAATGAAACTTTGGATAATCACAATTTGTTGTGGAATCTCAAGTTCATTGTATAGCAGAGACTCATAGTTCTAGTAGAACATATCTAGAGTTAAAAGATTATGAATCCTATAACTCTGATAGGTTGTGAGTTGATCATAAGATGACGAGTCAGCCATCAACTAAGAACAATTGAGAGACCACATTCTAAGTAATGTCTTGAGGCCATTATGTCCATAATAGAATCCATGAGATCAACATGATATGATCTTGACAGAACCATATAAAGGGATAAAACTCATAAGGTGCAATTAGATTTTCAAGAAGAAAACCACATGGATAAAATGAAGGATGGATTGGTTATAAAGGTTTTAAATCGAGTTGTGTTGACATGATGAAATCCCTTCACCAATTGACTTGGTTACTATTAAAGCTTGTTAAGATTCAATGATTTGGCATATGGAGATTAAAACCACATTTCGTGACACAACCTGAAGGTTTTATAACTCCACCAATGCAAATAAAGTTTGTAAGATACAAAAGGTTGAAGTGAGCATATCAGACATGGAATCTATCATTTGACAAGAAAGTCAAAGAAGCTGGACTTGAGTCAACATAAAAGATGAAGTATGTGATTGCAGAAGATTTAGTGGGAGCATATATGAATATTCAACATATTGATGAGGAATAACGTCTCAATACTTAAAGTATTGAGATTCCGCATGGAAAACACCTTCAATAATGAAGAATTATGTGAAACATTCTATGTGATAGAGATCAAGATCTATAGAGATAATTCTTGAAAGTTTCATAACGCAACATGAATACATATTGGCACATGTTGAAAGAGTTCAACATGAAGGATTCTGCAGGAGAAAATCTATCCATATATGGGATTGGTTTCTCAAGAATCTAGTGTTTTGATTCTTATAAAGAATGAAAAGAACATGAGAAAGATGACATATGCACTAGAAATTGGATCTATCACGCATGCCATTTAATGTAATCATCCCATAACCTTGTATGTATTAGACCTGACAAGATGTATTAAGATTCCAATAAGGGTCATTGAAAAAATGCCATCTATAAGTTCTTGAGAAGAACTAAGGATACATTGCTAGGTTGTAGCAACAAGGAAGAGTTGAGTTTAAAGGGTTACACTGATGCAATATTACTAAATGACATAAAATGATCACAATATAAAATGTGCTTAAAAGAGAAAAGAGTTGTGAGTTGGAAAGAGTTTCGAACTATGGGCCATAAACAATAATTCTATAAAAGAAGTTTTTTGTCATGATGTTGTGAATGTAGGGGTGATGTATGGATCTAAAGGTTCATATGATGAACTTATACATGTTCCAACCATTGATGGCACAATAGAAATACTATGATACAATGGAGATACAAGTTATGCAGGAATATATGAGATCATACTACAACAATTTCTTCTCATACGAAATGACGTACAATGAAGAGATGAGGAACATGTAATATATACTGACTATAGAAAAATGTTGCTAACCCGCTGGATTAGCACTTGCGTAGTAGAAGCATGGTGGACATGTTTAGATCATTGGGAATGAGATTTGTTAGTGATTGGCTCTAAGTGTAGGTGGGAGTCTGTTGGTAAGGAATGTCCATAGAGACAATCATATGATGATTGACATGGCATATAAAGGATTTATAAATAATAAGTAATAAAGGTAAGCTTCTAATTCATTATGTATCACTCAGTTATGAGATAATGAGGAGATATAGTGAATGTCTTAAGGATGACAATACTCAATGATGTGTGTCTTCGAATACAAGATTTGAACAATGAGATCATACATATGTTAAGACTATGTACATTCTTATTATGTCCCTAGTCGGCTGATATTGTGGAAGGTAGATAGACACCAATGACACTAAAGACTAGAATGCGGGTTGGTTAATGAAAAAATCTCATTAGTCATGATATGGCATATCAAACCAAACACATAGATACTTGTTAGAGAATAGAGTGTCAGATAGACCCACCTTGAGAGTGACACATTAAAACCATCATTGGTAGTCGTAGTCATTTCTCATAGTGAAGGTGGTGATTGTGATTCTTAGACCTGAAATTAGTTCACTCATCACATCATTCGATATACTTTGATACCATCAAATGCAAATCATGAAACATGGGTTGTTATAAAGGTGATGTTTGGGTGACCGTGACACATGGGGACTGATACTGAGTAATAGACATTGGATTTGTCCCTCCCTACTGGAGATTGATGTCATGGCCACTTGATAAGAGAGACTAAGAAACGCATGTGCATTCCCATGTGAATCAATATATGATATTGAGGTCACATATATTTCAGACAGTCTGCTCTTGGTTCTAGAAACATGGATTAAATGTTGACAAGATGATGATTCCATGCCTCGAGTTCATTTAGGATATTAGAGAAAAAGGAATTATACAATTACTTAACACCTTATCAAAGATTGTAGGTTGAAGTTGTTCTCCAACTTTCCATTCACTTGGGTAGCATTGATGTGCGACTAGGCAATGCTCTTTGCTTGTGATGTCATAAGCTAGTCATGGACATTCACTGCTAATATGATATGGGACCTATATTGTCACACACATAGGAACTCATGTAGAAGAGGGGTTTAATCATGATGATAAAATTGATTACTGAAGCATTTAGGTACTCAATTCACACAACAAATCAGCTGACTGTATTGCCAACCAATCGACTCAGAGGGTGAGATGGTTGTTTGGAGTGCCAAACGATTCACTCAAGTGTTGAGACGAGCGTTTGTAGTGTCAAATTGATTGGAATTGAATTGGCTAAAGTTTTGCACAAATTAGGCACAAACCGACTGGTTCACTAGATGAACCGATTGGTTCAGGCTGAGCGAGACGACATTCATGAGAAGGATTACTCATTTTACTTGTTCAAATCGATTGATACAAGAATTAATGTTTGCATTAAATGGAAATGATTTCTCCAAATTAATATGCGATTAGGAAACATGCTAATCAACCAGTTCAGTATGCAAACCAATCAGATTGCCTGTGAGATGATTGTATTGGTTGTGAGATGACTAGTTTGGATTTTGCAAGTTGCAAAAATTGATGATCTTCCAGTCCCTTCCACTCCTACTTCAATTGAGAACCCTAATCCTAACCCCTCCTATAAATAGAGGGGTACTGGGGGCTTCCCAACACACACAATTGAGAATTAGTTGCTCTAATAATTGTTGTCCTCTCTGGTTAGAGTAACCAAGAGATCCCATGCAAGTTCTACCCGACTGGGGAGGGATGGCAAGGGAGAGAACAACCGAGGATCATTGTTGTGGGAGAGCAAGTTGATGACTAGTACACCAACGGGAGGGAAAACTCCTTCCTGTCTATTCTAGTTGAACGATATGAGTTCTAGTTGGTCAATGTGGATTACTTTATAGGTAGGAGTTCTTTGGCTGCTGCTAAGAGGGCAACATCAACCTTCAATTCATGGCAAGACTAAAAGAGCCATTGTAGAAGCTATCTTGTCTGCTATCCGTGGTGAAGACCAAGAGTTGCACAAACATCGTCCAAGAACAATTACAAGATAGTTACACTGCAACGAGTTGTTATCGTTGGACTTGCTCCTGGACTAGTTATAAACTCGTTAAACCATATTTCCTATTTCATAGCAGTTGACACAATCTTACTGTTATGGGAATACAAATAGGTATAAATTTTGTTTCCGATGTTTTACTCTGTGCCCGTGTTTCCCTACACTCTTATCTTCCTTTAGATTTTGGGAATGAGAGAGTGAGAAATGAGAGTAGTTTGTAATATGTTGTACTTGGTTTAGTATAAGTAAGAACTCTTACTTATATATAAAGGTCAAACTATATTGTAACATAATATTTTGGATAAATAAATGTTATCTTTTTAAGTTAAAATGATGTTTTGTTAGTTCTATGTAATCTAAGAAAGAAAAATTAAGGCTAATTTTAATTAGTATTTAAAAGTGAACGGTGACCAATCCCTCTTTGGTGGGCCTAAACCCTGAGTAGTGGGTTTATGTCGCATCAAGTTTATGCTATTATATTGCTAGTGTAACTCTTTAATCAACTTTTTGCCTAATTCTTAGCAAAGTGTAATTAGTTTCCCTTGTTTGCCCTATATAGCTGACTGCCTTGTTAGTTGTTAGTCAAGATTTCCCTTTTTAGTGTAGTGCTAGTTGCTTGCCTTCTATTTCTTGTTTTAGGGTACTCTTCTTACTTATTTAGATAACCATATTTGTTGAGGGTTAACATATGTTGGGTTCTTTCTTATTTCAATTGCTTTCTCATCTTAGTGTAACTCCAAACTAAAGCTAAACCCTAAAAATCCTAGTTTTTGCATTAGAAACCTAGCTGAGACAAACCTAGCTCTAATGCACCCATCTCTCTATGTGGATCAACCTCTAATTTGATTTCTCTATAATACACTATGAACTCATGCACTTGCGGTGTAATAATGTGTTGTATATATAAGAATGTTATTAGGCTCTACAAATTTATTAGCCCAACTGTGAGTGTCTCATATGCGTAATCCATTGGAAACTCTACTTTTGCCTATCTTCTAGCTTGTTTCTTAAATTTGGGAGAAATTGATCTAGTAGGCCTTCTCTGGCCATTTCCCTATGGTTACACCTTCTTTAAACAATAATCAACTCATTTCTTATATTGCTTAAACTCAAATTGGATGCCATTACTCCTCCGACCTCAATTGTAATGCAACTAGGAGGGTGGTTTCTGGCAATCATCAGGCCTATACAATCCTCGTCGAGCCCACATTTGACTTCCTTGCCCTTTTTCGGTGCTTCCTTGACTCTCCATTCAACCTGGATAATTGTAGTTGTAGAAGCTTTTCTCTTTCTTATGTGTCTATATTCATATGACGGAGGGTACATAACTTTATATTTTGCATGCCTTTCTCATGGACTTTGATCTCATTTGACTTTTAACAACTTGTTCTAAAGTCATTAGACCCTTTTGGAGATATATAATTCTATATTTTCTACTTCTCTTATCCCCTTCTCCACAACAATGCTTCCCTATTGAATCAATATTTTCATGGTTCTCAAATTAAGTTTTCTAGAATCCCTGTAGATGGCACTATGAAGGTCTGGGCTCCTATGGTCCCTACTCTCACCACGATGGAGTTTGCAATAGAACTTGTTGTTTCTGCCATGGCGAGGATGGAGGTGAGTGGGGTGATGGTCGGGTGTTAGGATGATTCCAGGGTGTGGAATCCCCAATATGCCCACTTTATGATTGATTTTTTGTCACATCTTCTAGGGGAAAATTAGTCTTTTTGTCCCATAATTTCATTCTAGTCGGAATGGATTTATAATGATAAATTACTTATGATAACATGCCACTCGATATGGTTAATTTGACGAATGAGTGCATACTTGTCTTTCAACGAGTTATATTTTATAAATAATAAAAAATACATTTATCTTGTAAAATCACTCAAAAATATTGAATCACTAGAAAAAAAATAAAAATAGGTTTTAAAAAAAATGAGATCTTTTAATTGGTGTGATTTTATGGATCTAAGTCGTTTGGTTTTGAAAGTCGACTTTTATGAATTCCCATAAATACTTTAATCTTATGAAATGTATAACTGGGAGATCAAGTTCGAACCAAGAAGTTGTAATAGAGTGGTCGATACTTTGGCCAAATTCCACCAAAAACACACCATTGGTTGCTTTGACTATACAAGGCCACCCGACCACCTGCTACCTAGTCTAATGGAGATGTGTAATGGTAGTAGTACTACCAAATTATCTTTCTTGCAAATCTGAATTCTTATAACACTTTTCCCTATTGGCTTGCACGAGGAGGGTGAGTTTAGTAAATAGCCTCTTGGCTTCCATAAAAAAGTATCAGTAATTCACAAAGTTAATTAGGGTGTTTTGAAACTAGGAAAGTGATATCTATCGCCCAGTGTGATTTTCAAGACGTATATATATTTAGTTCAGAACTTGATCTCTAGGGATTTGAGTATTTGATGGATTTTGATCGTAATTCTTTTATAATTGTAATTAGGTGTTTTGAGACCCTAATATGGACCTAGGGTTTGACCCTCTACTTTTTGGTACTGATTTTCAAGTATGTGCATACATCCAGTGTAATTTTGGCATTCTATGATGAAACTATGGTTTCCCTTAATGAGACATAGTTATTGATAAATGATTCTCCGCTTGATTCTTACAATCTTTTGATATATCCCTGTTTCAAAGATGTTTCTCTCTCTCTCTGTCTCTCTCTTTGTTATGAAAATAATAAAATCACATTATTATTTGTTCCTTGACCACACCTTGTTGTATAGTCGATGCTCTCATCCCTTACTACTTGGATTGTTCTATATTAGATTATATGATATAACTTGCCTTTCATTCTCTATTACACATGTACAATGGACTAATATTATTTAGAGTAGAGGTACTTCTACACCATCATACATTTAGGCACTAGCATTTTACCCCCCCCCCCACCAGGCATTGGGTTTTGATCTATCTTCTAGAGTGTAATTTTCCACTTAATTATATATTAGTGCGTGCTATCTCCGTCCAAGGTGCACTATCTCCATCATATATTTTTTCTTGAGATTCTACGAGTGTGGCCCTATTATATCTAATCTTGGTCTAATTAGTTTCAATTGCAACACTATCGAAAAGATTTATGAAGGCAAGCTTTCTAATTTGTTGAATGTCTCTTGTTAAAGTAAAATGACTCATTACTTTTGGCATTGTATTCTCTCGATACACTTTATACTTGTGTTTTGCCCCTTTTGATTGGGAACTACCGTACTTGTGTTACTTTATCTTATTAAACATCCAAATACTTCTACATTGCACATATTCAATTTATACAACATACTTTTTTTCCTTCTATTTCTCTCTCTCTATACACGAGTGTGTAGTATTTCAATATATATATGCATATTGTATTGTATTATACATATGTGTGTGTGTGGTGTTAGCCTATTTTTTCCTACCAATTGGCTAAGAAGCATCTTTTTATGTGCATGTTTGATGAATACACACTAGTCTAAGGTAATCTGTATGGAGATAAGTAAGATCATGTAAATGACAAACGTCAAGCAATAAGAAACAAGTGAAGTTAGCCTATTTTCTCCTACCAATTGGATGAGAAGCATTATTTTTCACCAAATGTTCTATCACAACAGGAAGAAAGCATCCCTTCTACACTCACACATAAAGTCATTTTCCATTATATATATATATATATATATATATATATATATATATATATATATATTCCTCTCAATGAAATGTTTTGGACACAATATATATCATACCTATCAAGAATTCATTTTACTCTATGTAACAAGTTTTCATTGCTAGTTTCCAGGCAAATGCAAGGGAGAGAACAACCGAGGATCATTGTTATGGGAGAGCAAGTTGATGACTAGTACACCAATGGGAGGGAAAACTCCTTCATGTATATTCTAGTTGAACGACATGAGTTCTAGTTGGTCAATGTGGATTACTTTAGAGGTAGGAGTTCTTTGGATGCTGCGAAGAGGGCAACGTCTACCATCAATTCATGGCAAGACTACAAGAGCCACTGTAGAAGCTATCTTGTCTGCTGTCCGTGGTGAAGACCAGGAGTTGCACAAACATCGTCCAAGAACAATTACAAGATAGTTGCACTGCAACGAGTTGTTATCACTGGACTTGCTCCTGGACTAATTATAAACTCATTAAACCATATTTCCTATTTCATAGCAGTTGACACAATCTTACTGTTATGGGAATACAAATAGGTATAAATTTTGTTTCCGATGTTTTACTCTGTGCTCGTGTTTCCCTACACTCTAATCTTCCTCTAGATTTTGGGAATGAGAGAGTGAGAAATGAGAGTAGTTTGTAATATGTTGTACTTGGTTTAGTCTAAGTGAGAACTCTTACTTATATATGAAGGTCAAACTCTATTGTAACCTAATATTTTGGATAAATAAATATTATCTTTTTAAGTTAACATGATGTTTTGTTAGTTCTATGTAATCTAAGAAAGAAAAACTAAGGCTGGTTTTAATTATTATTTAGAAGTGAACGGTGACCAATCCCTCTTTGGTGAGCCTAAACCCTGAGTAGTGGGTTTATGTCGCATCAAGTTTATGCTATTATATTGCTAGTGTAACTCTTTAATCAACTTTTTGCCTAATCTTTCGCAAAGTGTAATTAGTTTCCCTTATTTGCCCTATATAGTTGAATGCCTTGTTAGTTGTTAGTCAAGATTGCCCTTTTTAGTGTAGTGCTAGTTGCTTGCCTTCTATTTCTTGTTTTAGGGCACTCTTCTTGCTTATTTAGATAACCATATTTGTTTAGGGTTAACATCGGTTGGGTTCTTGCTTATTTCAATTGCTTTCTCATCTTAGTGTAACTCCAAACTAAAGCTAAACCCTAAAAATCCTAGTTTTTGCATTAGAAACCTAGCTGAGACAAACCTAGCTCTAATGCACCCATCTCTCTATGTGGATCAACCCCTAACTTGACCACTCTATAATACACTATGAACTCATGCACTTGCGGTGTAATAATGTGTTGTATATATAAGAATGTTATTAGGCTCTACAAATTTATTAGCCCAACCGTGAGTGTCTCAGATGCGTAATCCATTGGAAACTCTACTTTTGCCTATCTTCTAGCTTGTTTCTTCAATTTGGGAGAAATTGATCTAGTAGGCCTTCTCTGACCATTTCCCTATGGTTACACCTTCTTTAAACAATGATCAACTCATTTACTATATCGCTTAAACTCAAATTGGATGCCATTACTCCTCCGACCTCAACTGTAATGCAACTAGGAGGGTGGTTTCTGGAAATCATCATGCCTATCCAATCCTCGGCGAGCCCACATTTGACTTCCTTGCCCTTTTTTGGTGCTTCCTTGACTCTCCATTCACCCTGGATAATTGTAGTTGTAGAAGATTTTCTCTTTCTTATGTGTCTGTATTCATACGACGGAGGCTACATAACTTTATATTTTGCATGCCTTTCTCATGGACTTTGATCTCATTTGACTTTTAACAACTTGTTCTAAAGTCATTAGACCCTTTGGAGAATATAATTCTATATTTTCTACTTCTCTTCTCCCCTTCTCCACAACAATGCTTCCCTATTGAATCAATATTTTCATGGTTCTCAAATTAAGTTTTCTAGAATCCCTGTAGATGGCACTATGAAGGTCTGGGCTCCTATGGTCCCTACTCTCACCACGATGGAGTTTGCAATAGAACTTGTTGTTTCTGCCATGGCGAGGATGGAGGTGAGTGGGGTGATGGTCGGGTGTTGGGATGATTCCAGGGTGTGGAATCCCCAATATGCCCACTTTATGATTGATTTTTTTGTCACATCTTCTAGGGGCAAATTAGTCTTTTTGTCCCATAATTTCATTCTAGTCAAAATGGATTTATCATGATAAATTACTTATAATAATATGCCACTCGATATGTTTAATTCGACGACCGAGGGAATACTTGTCTTTCAACGAGTTCTATTTTGTAAATAATAAAAAATACATTGATCTTGTAAAATCACTCAAAAATATTGAATCACTAGAAAATAAAAAAATAGGTTTTTAAAATAAAAATGAGATCTTTTAATTGGTGTGATTTTATGGATCTAAGTCATTTGGTTTTGAAAGTCGACTTTTATAAATTCCCATAAATACTTTAATTTTTTGAAATGTATAACTGGGAGATTAAGTTCGAACCAAGAAGCTATAATAGAGTGGTCGATACTTTGGCCAAATTCCACCAAAAACACACCACTGGTTGCTTTGACTATACAAGGCCACCCGACCACCTGCTACCTAATCTAATGGAGATGTGTAATGGTAGTAGTACTACCAAATTATCTTTCTTGCAAATCTGAATTCTTATAACACTTTTCCCTATTGGCTTGCACGAGGAGGGCGAGATTAATAAATAGCCTCTTGGCTTCCATAAAAAAATATCAGTAATTCACAAAGTTAATTAGTGTGTTTTGAAACTAGGAAAGTGATACCTATCGCCCAATGTGATTTTCAAGACATATATATTTAGTTCAGAACTTGATCTCTAGGGATTTGAGTATTTGATGGATTTTGATCGTAATTCTTTTATAATTGTAATTAGGTGTTTTGAGACCCTAATATGGACCTAGGGTTTGACCCTCTACTTTTTGGTACTGATTTTCAAGTATACCCATTAATTCTAAATCTTTTCTAGATTTGATGCCATCTTTAGTCTTTCCTAGTATGTTCAATAGCGTACCGATGATGCTATCACAAATATATTTTTCAACATGCATGGCGTCAATGCAGTGTCTAATTGCCAAAGATCTCCAATAAAGAAGATCCCAGAATATTGACCTCTTCTTGTATAGAGATTTGTCACATGTGAGTGTGTGACTACTTGAACTCTTTCCAAATTCATTAACAATATGTTTCACCCTATCATATACAACGTCCTGGTATAGGTTTAGGAGAACTTCGTTCCTTAGTTGACCCATTAAAGGTTTTGTGTTGTCTTCGATAAGGATGTACTGGGGGGAGAAATCTCCGATGACCAAGATATACGATTTTACCACCATGTTTCAGTCAGATTGAATCAGTATTTTCCTCACAAACAGGACATGCTTTGTATCCTTGTATGCTATATCCAGACAAATTTCCATAAGCTGGAAAGTCATTAATCGTGCAAAATAACATAGCACGCAAACTAAAGATCTCTTTACCTGAAGCATCGTATGTCATAATACCTTCTTCCCATAGTTTCATTAGGTCATCAATTAGAGGTTGAAGGTAAATATCAATATCATTTCCAGGTTGCTTGGGCCCTGATATCAATATTGACAACATCACATACTTATTTTTCATACACAACCAAGGAGGAAGATCGTATATAACAATCATAACAGGTCTAGTGCTATGTTGGCTACTTAATGTACCATAGGGATTCATTCCATCTGTACAAAGTCCAAGTCTTAGGTTTCTTGGTTCTTTATCAAATTGAGGGTATAATAAATCAATTTTCTTCCATTGTGGTGAATCAGATGCATGTCGTAGGACGCCATCATCATTGACCTTTAACTCCCCATGCCAAGACAAATTTTGCGCATCTTCTGTATTAGCAAATAAGCGTTGAAATCGTGGTATTATTGGTAGATACCACATCACCTTGGCAGGAGAGCCATTTTTAGCCTTAGTTGAATTTGTAGTCTTATACCTTGACGCATCACATTTTGGACAATTTATCAAATTACTATAGTCCTTAAGAAATAACACATAATCATTTGGACATGCATGAATCTTCTTAGCCTCCATTCCCATTGGGCACATTATTTTCTTTGCTTGATATGTTGAAATTGGAAGCTCGTTGCCTTCAGGAAGAATTTCCTTTAACAAAGACAACAGTGAAGTGAAACTATTATCGCTCCACCGGTTTTGAGCTTTAAGAGTATATAATCACATCACAACATTCAACCTCGTGAACTTAGTACAACCCTTATATAATGGTTTTTCAGCATCATGGACAATGTTTGCAAATAAAGAAGGTGGATCAATGACATTGTCCCGACAACTACATAGCATCTCATCAACCATATCCTCATGAATTTGGTCATCTTGAATCGGTTCATCATTAACATTATCATCATTATCTATATCTTCTATGTCACAACTATTAGTATCGACATTTTTTTATCCATAATTCAATTTCTCTCCATGCCAATACCATTAATTATAACCTTGTATGATCCCATTGCATATGACATGATTCTTAATTTCCTCGCCAGTATCAACTTCCAAATTGTTACAACAATTTCGACATGGACAATATAGCCTATCTGTAGGTAGTTTGCTATGTTCCTCAGCAAATCTGATAAATTCATCAAGACCTTTGGCAAACTCTGGACTGCAACGGTTCTTGATAGACATCCAACTTCGATCCATTTTCTATATCACATTAAAATTAATTATAAAACTAACAACTTAATATTGATACTATAATAATCTGTAAGTTTTTATTGATAAAAAGTTAATTTATATACTAAACTGTACCACCTATCCCATTTTTGAATATTTAATCTCACTAGTAACTGTATAATGTATGTTTAGTTTTAAAGAAAATTTCAGCAATATTTCCCCTAAGTTCTCCAAGTACACCGATGTAAATGGCAAATAACCACTCACATAGGTACCCAGAGAAGTCTTACTGAAATAATCTACAAAACTAAACATACAGTATACAGGTACATCCTAAGTGAGATTAAAATATCCAAAATCAGTCCCAAACCGGGGACCATCCAAAGTTTACTCCTAATGAGTAAATTTTGAACGGGTTTCTAAGTTAATATATAAATGCATTATTTTCATATTTATATATTAAGTTAAACATCATGCATCAACCCTAAAGTGTCAATCTAGGAGTACACATGTCTAATCTAGTATTAATTTCTAAAATTTATATAATGATTACATATGAAAAAAGACATGCATGTTTTTATTATTGGGTTATCAAATCATATAAAATGGAAAATACTTGTACAAATTAGAAAAGTAAGGTTGTTTCCAACAGTCCAAAGATTGAAATCATTATAATATTCAGAACTATTTGTGAACATTATAGCAAATATGATTAAAAAATTTATAGCTCCCACATAAATAAGGAGCAGGTCCACTCTCGGTCGACAATTAGTCGACGAGAGCCCACATGCGTGCAGCGTCCAGGTCCACTCTCAGTCGACGAATTGTTGACCGAGAGTGGACCTGGACGCTGCGCGCAGGTGGGCTCTCGGTCGACTAACTGTTGACCGAGATGGACCTAGACGCAACAATGGCGGCGGGCGAGAATGAAGGTAAGCGGGAACAAAGGAACGAAGGAAGCGGCGAACTTACTTGGAAATGGAAGCGACCTTCGTGGAGGAAGAGACGACCTTCACGGAGAGGCGGAGACCTTCGTGGAAGAATGGAAGGCGGCGACGACGAGCTTCACGGCAACGACTTCACGGAGAGAAGGGTTTGCGACAACGACGATCTTCATGATCCTCTTGGCAGCGACGACGAGCTTCACAATCCTCTTGACAGCGCAGAGAGGCGGCAACGGCTTCACGGAGAGAAGGGTTCGCGGCAACGGCAGAATGACACAGGAAAAAGCAAGGGTTCCCGGCGCCATGGGAGAGAGAATAGAATAGAGAAAAGGGTTTCACGGGAGGAAGAAAGACTAAAATTTCGGCTTTTTGCACGGAGCAAAAAACTGTAGCGTCGGTTAACAACGAAAAATCGATGCTACAGATAAACGGTGCCCGTGTCGGGTTGTTTAAAAACAATCAAACGCAAACTCGGTCGACGAATTTGTCGACCGAAAAGACCTCTAGGGTAAGTTATTAGGAAAAACCGATGCTACAAGTGCTAATACGAAGGAAATCTGTCTCCTTTCGGTCGACGATTTGTCGACCGAGAAGGAGCAAAATTTCCTTCGTATAAGCACCTCTAGGGTCGATGTTTTCTTATAACCAACCCTAGAGGTGCTTATACATGTGTGAAAAACTAAACTAGATATTGTCGATCGACAATATTGTCGACCGAGGTGCCCTATAGGGTCGGTTATAAGAAAAACTGACCCTAGAGGTGCTTCTAAGAAAGAAATCGGGCTCCGTTCAGTCGACAAATTCATCGACCGAATGTATGTCGGTCGATAAATTTGTCGACCGAAGATGCGTGAACTAAACTGGATCGAAAATTCATGTCGGTCAACAATAATTGTCGACCGGGGAACGTTTTAGGGTCGGTTATAAAGGAAAAACTGATCCTATAGGTGCTTATACACGTGAAATCTGACTCTATCTCGGTCGACAAATTCGTCGACCGAGGGAGCTCTAAAGTGCTTACACAACCCTAATAATGATGTTATGTGAAACCTTAATATATGGTGATGTCGTATGAAACCCTAATATGGGATAATGTTATGTGAAACCCTAATATGGGATGATGTTATGTGAAACCCTAATATGAGAATGTTATGTGAAACCCTAATATAGGGTGATGTTGTGTAAAAACCCTAATATGGGATAATGTTATGTGAAATTTCAATATGGGATGATGATATGTGAAACCCTAATTGATAAAGATGGGAAACTCTAACCCTAATGAGGGAATAGAGATGTTATTTTTATATTGCATGATGTTGATATGAAATTGATATGGTTGATATGAAATTGAGATGCTTGTGTAACAAATATCATGAATACCTCGGTCAGATGACCTGAAGGTAATAGTTACCTGATAAGTGATAACCATGTTTAGTGATGAACTAAGGGTTTGAATACCCAAAATCAGCAAATGTGATGATGGTGGTATTGAGGGATGTGAATTCCCAACAATGAGACAAAAGATTGAGATCCCAATGCTTTATAACGTTTTGAAAAGTACTAAACTCTATCCAAAATTTCTGTCGATTGACAATATTGTCGACCGAGATCCCCTTTAGGGTCGGTTATAAGGCAAAACCGACCCTAGAGGTGCTTATACATGTGAAATCAGGTTCCTATTTGGTCGACTATTTGTCGACCGAGAAGAGCTCTAGGATTGGTTATAAGGAAAAAACCGACCCTAAAGTCCTCCTCGATCGACAAT
This sequence comes from Alisma plantago-aquatica, assembly GCA_963693085.1. Classification (NCBI taxonomy): domain Eukaryota; kingdom Viridiplantae; phylum Streptophyta; class Magnoliopsida; order Alismatales; family Alismataceae; genus Alisma; species Alisma plantago-aquatica. The sequence goes on from OY856412.1 coordinate 1,250,876,145, forward strand.
ATTGTCGACCGAATGTGTCTCGGTCGACAATATTTTCGACCAAGATTAACCCTGTTTCAATGTTTTAAATTAAGTACCAAGTGTGTGTGTATGAGATTAACCAAGTGATGCTTTGTCAAATTTAGCCATAATTTATTTTTCAATCATTTGAAATAACAATATTCTTATATAACATGTATATGTTCAAATGAAGCCATGGAAAACACTTTTATTCATAAAAATTTAATGCCCATACACTTTATAAGATGAAGCATGACATACTTGCTTTATAAAAAGATATACATTACAATCATTACAAAGATATCTCATAATCTCACTGAAAAGACCGAAGGATTACATCAATGTGTGGGTCTTTTCCAAGAAAGGGCTCAACTCCATAATATTTGACCAGTGTCTGCCACTCCAAGGCACCTGTCATGGTTAAGGCATAAGCCTCCAAGAAGGTGGGAACACGATCAAAGCGAAAGTGGGCAGCACTGTTTTGAAGTTGAATTGGGGAAAACTGAGTATGTGTGAGATCAGGAGATGGTGGAGGTGGAATTTGATAGTAGTTGTAGGAAGGATTGTATGGATTTATCATGCCAGGATTAAGGGAATAGGGATATTCATCAGGTTGGTTAGGAGAGAGAGTTTGCATCCTTTGGTTTAAATAAGTCATGGCATGGTGATTATAATCCAATTGCCTACTTAGGTGATATTGGGAGTCATCAATGTATGTCAAGGTATTTGTAATAGGATCATGGGGTAGGTTGGTAGGAGGAGGTGGTGGAGGTATGTCTTAGGTGGATGTCTCCCCTTCAGTCCTAGCCCTTTTGTGGCCAAAGTCGATTCCCATCTTTTCCACCGTATTTTTACTTATTTTTTGGGGTTTTCTATCCCATGTGTAACCTAAGTCGTCCTCAATATTCTTCTTAAGAAAATGTTGAGTGATTTGGCATACAAAGTCAGCATAAGGTGGATTGCGAGAAAACTTAAACATATTCTTAAGGATGATACGAATAAATTTTATGGGAATACCTTTGAGAATGGCATAGATAAGGTACATACGAAAGGTGGGTACTTCAGATTTGTTTGCTCTAGGATGGATATTGGTGGCAACAATGAGATTTATGATCCTAGCTTCAGGTTTTAAATTTATGGCATAATAGGTACCCCTATCTTCATGACAAGTCGTATTTGATTGAAAGTTGGCTTTTTTGACATCACTAAGGCTAGTTGTAGTGTCATCTTGGGAGAGTTTGTTGAGTGGATTTCCTCTGGTGAGATCAATAAAATATTTATATTCTTCTATGTCTATGTCAAGCATATCAAGAATACCCTCCTCAGTAAAATGGAACCCATACCCACCAACCATAGAGGAGAAGGAATCATGTTCAGGATGTTCAGCTAAATTGGCATAGAATTCATTAACTACTTTGGAGGAGTAGGAATGGAAGGAGGGATTTAGAAAATCAGTCAAATGTTGCACCTCAAAAAGTTCCTCCAAATCGACAATGTTGTGGAAGTCCATGACGTCGACTGGCCGTCGTGGAAGAGGAGTTCTTGAGGAGAGCCTGAGGTAGCGGTCTCCTGCAGCAACGTCGATGAAAGGGACGTCGTTGATGAACGACAGCGTTGAAGAGACCGTCCTTCCTTTCCTACCTGCAACTTGCTTCTTTCCATGCGTAGATGATGAAGCCATTTTGTTGCTTTGAAATGGAGAAATAGAAAGCAAGAATTGGATGTAGAGAAGCTGAAGATTTTCACAAGAATACACTAGAGAGGAGCTAGAGAAGTGAGAATGTGAAGGTGTGAAGAAATGGATCGTTTTAGGTGCTATTTATAGCAAAACGGAGCCAATTTCGGTCGACAATTTGTCGACCGACGCCCGCAACGGTCGTTTTCTAGACCCTTCTCCTGGTCGGCCAACTGTCGTATTTATAGCCGTTACGACGGTTGATTTTCTAGCCGTTACGACGGTTGATTTTTTAGCCGTTACGACAGTTGATTTTCTAGCCGTTACGACGGTTGATTTTCTAGTCATTGTCCTCGGTTGAACAATTCGTCGATCAATGTGGTTCGGTCGACAATTCGTCGAGCGAGAAAGAGCCAGATTTCCTTCGCTTAAGTACCTCTAGGGTCAGTTTTAAGGAAAAAACCGACCCTAGATGTACTTTGTCATGTGTGAAATACTAAACTGGATCCTAAGTTTATCTCGGTCGACAATATTGTCGACCGAATAGACTTCTAAGGTCAGTTATAAAGAAAATACCGACCCTAAAAGTTGCTTATACACTTGAAATCTGACTCCTTATCGGTCGACGAATTTGTCGACCGAGAGAATTGGTCGACCGAGGAAGGCTCTAAGGTCGGTTATAAGTGAAAATCCGATGCTAGAGGTGCCTATACATGCATGAACTATCTGGATCCAGAATAGATATCGGTCGACGAATTTGTCGATCGAGAAAGAGCCAGATTTCCTTCGCATAAGTACCTCTAGGGTCGGTTTTAAGAAAAAAACGACCTTAGAGGTACTTATTCATGTGTGAAATACTAAACTAGATCCTAAGTTTATCTCGGTCGACAATATTGTCGACCGAATAGACTTCTAAGGTCGGTTATAAAGAAAATACCGACCCTAAAAGTTGCTTATACACTTGAAATCTGACTCCTTATCGGTCGACGAATTTGTCGACCGAGGTGATCGGTCGACGTATTGGTCGACCGAGGAAGGCTCTAAGGTCAGTTATAAGTGCAAATTCGACGCTAGAGGTGCTTATACATGCGTGAACTATCTGGATCCAGAATAGATATCGGTCGACGAATTTGTCGACCGAGGAGGCCTTTAAGGTCGGTTTTAAAGGAAAAATCGACCTTAGAGGTGCTGAACCGAGGAGGACTGTAGGGTCGGTTATAATGAAAAAACCGACCCTAAAGGTGCCTATATACGTGAAATCTAGCTCTTATTCGGTCGACGAATTTGTTGACCGAGGAGCCCTTTAGGGCCGGTTATAAGGTAAAACTGACGCTATAGATCGAGGCGCGAAACCAAAATCAAGCAAATTTTTGCCGCGGTAAACTTGTATTTGACTTTGTAATCTAATTGTCTATAAGGTCGCTTATTTTAGAAAAACCGACCCTATAGAGATGCACTACAAGGTCGGTTATTTTAAGAAAAGCGAGCCAAGAGGTCTTAAGTGGTGTCCACGTTTTTTATAGACATATAAGGTCGGTTATTTGGAAAATCGACCCTATAGAGATACACTACAAGGTCGGTTATTTTAAGAAAAGCGACCCAAGATGTCTTAAGTGGTGCCCACATTTTTTATAGACATATAAGGTCGGTTATTTGGAAAACCGACCCTATAGAGTTACACTACAAGGTTGGTTTATTTAAGAAAACCGACCCAAGAGGTCTTAAGTGGTGCCCGCGTTTTTTTAGACATATAAAGTCGGTTATTTGAAAAAACCGACCCTACAGGTAGTGACGTTATAACCCATTTCTGTACTAGTGATACATCCAGTGTAATTTTGGCATTCTATGATGAAACTATGGTTTCCCTTAATGAGACATAGTTATTGCTAAATGATTCTCCGCTTGATTCTTACAATATTTTGATATATCCCTATTTCAAAGATGTCTCTCTCTCTCTCTGTCTCTCTCTTTGTTATGAAAATAATAAAATCACATTATTATTTGTTCCTTGACCACACCTTGTTGTATTGTCGATGTTGTCATCCCTTACTACTTGGATTGTTCTATATTGGATTATATGATATAACTTGCCTTTCATTCTCTATTACACATGTACAACGGACTAATATTATTAAGAGTAGAGGTACTTCTATACCATCATACATTTAGGCACTAGCATTTTACCCCCCACCAGGCATTGGGTTTTGATCTGTCTTCTAGAGTGTGATTTTCCACTTAATTATATATTAGTGCGTGCTATCTCCGTCCAAGGTGCACTATCTCCACCATATATTTTTTCTTGAGATTCTACGAGTGTGGCCCTATTATAGCTAATCTTGGTCTAATTAGTTTCACATTGATGGTTGTTATTGCAACACTATCGAAAATATTTACGAAGGCAAGCTTTCGAGTTTGTTGAATGTCTCTTGTTAAAGTAAAATGACTCATTACTTTTGGCATTGTATTCTCTCGATACACTTTATACTTGTGTTTAGCCCCTTTTGATTGGGAACTACCGTACTTGTGTTACTTTATCTTATTAAACGTCCAAATACTTCTACATTGCACATATTCAATTCATACAACATACTTTTTTTCCTTCTATTTCTCTCTTTCGATGCACGAGTGTGTAGTATTTCAATATATATATGCATATTGTATTGTATTATACATATGTGTGTGTGTGGTGTTAGCCTATTTTTTCCTACCAATTGGCTAAGAAGCATTCTTTTTATGTGCATGTTTGATGAATACACACTAGTCTAAGGTAATCTGTATGGAGATAAGTAAGATCATGTAAATGACAAACGTCAAGCAATAAGAAACAAGTGAAGTTAGCCTATTTTCTCCTACCAATTGGCCGAGAAGCATTATTTTTCACCAAATGTTCTATCACAACAGGAAGAAACCATCCCTTCTACACTCACACATAAAGTCATTTTCCATTATATATATATATATATATATATATATATATATATTCCACTCAATGAAATGTTTTGGACACAATATATACCTATCAAGAATTCATTTTACTCTATATAACAAGTTTTCATTGCTAGTTTCCTGGCAAATGCTTTGCCACAAAAAGTGTTTTTCAAGCAAATAATTTTCTACTATGAAATATTGTCATCTAAGTTAAGAGTTTCCCTTTAACAATTTCTTCTATTTGAAAAGTCAACTAAGAATTTATTACCCACAATTTTGGTTAACTCCAAGTAAAAAATTTCATAACAAAAGAGACTTTTACTCTAGGTATAGAAATTAATTATATGATTTTCCTACAAGTAAAACTTGTATACTAGAAACACATTCTATGTCTTCAACTCTCAATTAACATGACCGAGAAAAATTAACCATGTTGTATATATCTACAAAATGACTATTTATCCTGTTAAAAGCTTTTGCTTATTGAGTTTCTCTTCACTAATCACATAACACCGCTTAGATAATGTATCACATACTTGTTTTGTACTATGCTACGTTGATAGAATGTGGCGTTTTCATTAATGCACTGATATTAAATGTAAAAAATGTTTAAGTTAATCATGTTCCATCTTAATTACATAGAAACAATATATGAATACATCATATTGGGTCAAAGGGTTTCCTTTCTTTTCCACTCCCATTTCCGTACTCATTAAAAGCTAACTCTCTTCTATCTCTCCTTTTTCCAATATATAATATATACGTATAAACAAATAACAACTCCGAATAATTTGTGGGTCGGGTCTCTCCCCCTTGTTCCTTCCATCTTCCGTGTAAAACACATCTGAGGAGAATTTGGATAAGAAACGGTTTCAATTTCTTGTGTAAGTTAATAGTCATCAATCCCCGTCCAACGGCAAAGGGATGAATAAAAATCCCCCCCTCTTATTATAAAAACACTAGGCATAAACCCGTGCTATGCACGAATTTCTTAGTAGACTACAATAAAAAAATTATAGATTTAACTTATAAAAATAAAAAGATATATGTACAACACATATATTATATTAATATGACCTCTCATACACACATGGACTAATAAGTAATTTAAAAAAATAATGGAAATAACGGCATTCAGCTCCTCGAAGGGCTTTCCTATATAGTATAGATGTGGTTCTTAATATAATATATAATTAAAAAAATATTGACAAAGGTGTGATGTACACAAACAAGGATCAATACGTAATTTCAAAAAAATAATAGAAAAAATTGCATCCAACCCCCTCCACATGCTTTCTTATCCTATACATATAGATGTGTCTCCTAATATGATACATAATTTTCAAAATTAAAGATAAAAGTATGGTGTACACACAGGAACCAATACATAATTTTAAAAAATAATAGAAAAAATTGCATCCAGCCCCCTCCACAAACTTTCCTATATTGTATAGATGTGTCTCCTAATATAATATATAATTTAAAAAATTAAAGATAAAAGTGTGGTGTACACTAACATGGAGCAATACATAATTTCAAAAATTAAGAGAGAAAATTGCATCCACCCCTTCCACAAGCTTTCCTATAATATAAATGTATCTTCTAATATAATATATAAATTTAAAAAATTAAAGACCAAATTGTAATGTACATACAGGTAATTTTAAAAAATAAAAAAAAATTACATCCAGGCCCTCCTATATAGTATTGATTAGCACCTGCACTCAGCAGCAACCTATACGTAACAGAATAAGCAACCTATACGTAACAGAATACCTTGGTTATAAATGTAATTTAAATGTCCCATGGGCCGCAGTTTATGTTCCCCCAACGTGTCCCAGCCGCTCTCCCCCAACTCAGAGAGTGCACGGCACCGGAACTAGCGCTATACTTCCTCCAATATCCCTCCTTTCCTGCAATTTGTCACTTTCGCTTCCAAGCAAAGCTTCTATGCTTCTACCAAGGTTCACGTTTCATTGAGAGAAGATTGCCCTGATTCAAGTTTTCTGCCCGCCGGCTGCCGAACGGCCCCGTTCCCGGATACCGGGATTGGATTTTAAGATTGGGCTTATCCGCCGCACGGGATCTGCTTTGATCCATGGGGTCTAGCCAGCCGGAGGACAGCCCCAGCTCGTCCGAAGCTAATGTGGACGATGCTTCGTTGTCAGGTGACGGTTTCACGGGAACCTCATTCCTTAGTGTTTTTTTTTCTTTTCTGGTTTGTGACGCTCGACATTTCTTATGCTATTTGGCCGTCCTCTCATGAGTTCGGTATATACCTAGCAAAGACATAACTGTCTATTTCTATGTATTGGCAATCTTGGAGTCATGATTACATGTGTTACGGTTGGCTCGTCAGAATGACGTTTTATTTATTCTAATAAATAATATTTCTGGGTACTTAAAGAGTTCATAGGAAATACTATGTATTAGTCCTTGGGTTTCTGAATGTTCCGTTTTATGCAGAAACACATCCGCAATGATCTTTGTCAATGTCACCTTGTACTAAAATCTGCATACCAAAATACAGATAGCATAGTATATATAAATAGAGAACATTGTTTGTTTTAGAATAGATGGCATAGATCGCTGAAATGGTAAGTTGTATGTTTAAAGTGTTGGCAGCTCGTATGGAATAAATTCATCATGCAGTCTGGGGGCGGGGTGGGGGCCCATCTCGTTTTTGGAACAGTACGGTTCAACTGCAGTAATGAAGAAAAACTATCAAAATAAAACGTTGGAAGTATGGCTTCCCTTTTCATTTGCTGATCTGCTCATTGGTTGATATAGTTGAGTAACAATTTGCTTTCCCAGAATCTTCTGTAAAGTAGTTTTGAAACGGAAACATTTATCCTGTATGCTAACATATGTAGATTTGAAACAGAAACATTTATGCCAACATATGCAGCTATGTAATTGAAATTTCTCATATTAACGTAATAAAGTTTCGACCCCACTACTTATTTGAGTACATACTTATTTTTTTCTTGTCAATCTCATGCAGAACTTCGTCACAAGCATCGGAATGAACTGGAAAGTTTATCCTTGGCAACCAGACCCTTTAAGACACTCCATCTCTTTGCTCGTGCCACAATGTTGTATCTGAGGAGGTCCTTTTTGTATGTTTTGACAAATGGTGGATGGTTAACAATCATAAGTGTATGCATTGTATTTTTTGGTTCAATACTTCTCGCCATTGATGGACCTCACGCAAAGGTATTCTTTTGTATTCATGTTTTAGTGTTCTTTTTCCTAAGAGCGAAAGCTCACATTCTAATTTGGTTAAAATAAGACAGATATAGATTGAATATCCATCCGGGCATTCAATCATTGACATTCGTATTACCATTCTAATACATAACCTTCACCTATGGATCAGGAAAAACTTTTCAAAAAGGGTGATTTCTTTGAGCTGATAAGGTTAATATGATATAATTAGAGATAAAAATGTTCATCAAACTATCAAACTTCATGAGTTCATTCTTTGAAATTAACTTCTTGAAACCCAATGTCGCCCAAATATCAAGGCTTCGGTGATTTTAGTCAATAAGTAACTTGACAGTTGCTCCTAATATTGCCTTATGTTTCAACCAGATTATCAAACAAAGATACAATAGACGAATCTCATTCTTAGGCAGTGCTCGCTAGAGCTTTATATTGTCTACTCAACCAAATGGTAGTAGATAAACTGAAGAGAGTGCACCTCATTCACCAAAATCTCCTGATGTTGATTGGTTTACGAGTTATGACAACATATCCATTTATCACTGTAACTGCCTTGGTTTATTGATCCCGTGTCTGGAGCAGCAGCAAGCTTTGGCAGTAAAAAAAACATAGCGAATCCCACCTCTCCACTAAGGGCTTGTTTGGTAGGGTGTAGTGAGAGTGAAAAGTGTAGGGTCCTAAAAGTATGGAGATGAGGTATATGTATTTGAAACTAGATCTATCTTATCTGGTTTAATAAAGATTGGACTCATTGAATTTGATTACTTTTATTTGGTTACTTGTAGATTTACAAATGATTTATACTACCTCTGACCATGATGCAACGAGCATAATGTGAAATGCATAAACTGGAAAAAGACGTGCACTAGTAAAAGAGGAAGGGAGATGGGTTGTGAGAGGTCTCCCATGTAGCACTGACAGCCGCATCAAGTACCATGTAAATTCACTTTTCATGCATGAAGCATGATACCAATAATGAGTGAGAAGAAGGGAGTAAGGCATGCAATGGAATGGTGGCTCTTTTCTAGTAAATAGTTAGTTGTTTGGGGTGTTTTACACTGCACTGTGTGCGGTACCATTTTGAGGAATTGCTAGCCGACCATGCATTTAGAAGAAGTTGGAGATCAACTTACCTACTACATCTCAATACTAGGGATGACAATAATGACCACACCTCCCAGACCCGAACCAACACCAAACCGAACCATCCCATTGTTAGCGGATTATTGACAAACATTTAGACTATGGGGGCCCAACGATGGGCAACCAGTTTAATGGTTTTGGTTTAGTGAGAATCCAAACCATAGTAGGAGCGAGTATGCGGATGACTCTGATGACAACAACCGCTGCACCTGCTGCCTACGGCTGGTTAGTAGCAACAGGAGATACAATCTCAACTCCTTTTTTGTTTTGCCTCTGCTATGCTCTACCCAGCTCGTTGTCTTCTGATACACGTGCTCTTCATCTACACGTCGGCACGACGTCGCCCCGTCTCCCATCGCCGGCCGGTAGACTGCCATTGCCAAGGCGATGCCATGATCCTTGTTGTGATGGATCCCGTGGTAGTTCACATTTGTTGCTTGGGCAATAGACGACCATGGAGACTCCATGGCTAGTGGGCACAGTGGACCAAAGTCGTGCATGACGAGGTCTTGGAACTCAATCATCCTGTTCCCGCCGTAGTATGTGGTTGCACTCCTCGTCACCCCTAGACTCCGTTGTGCCTCTCCGAGACGGTCTGCGATGCGGCAAATGAGTATGTGGGGCCGGAGTCGACAACGTGACAGGAGCACAAACAAATCTCGGTCTCCATATTGGAACACAACTATTATGTGCCAAGTGCCACTCAGTCAGAGGAAGAGGAGGTCCGCCAATGCTGCCTCTGCTCGGATGAGGGCACCATCATGAAGCCGACCATGAATGGCCGCTGGGTGTACGTGCTGTACGTTCTTCTGGTTGGGATCCCGCAAGGAGGAAAGTGCTGGCATTGGTTTCCCATTTGAACCATGGGTTACCAATTTTTGAGTTCCACAACACCCACTGAATCGGAAGTGGAGGCCTACCAATTTCTATTTAATAATGGCAGAATGGTTCTGGTATCTGGGCTTGCGAACCTGGTACCATTGCCATCCCTACTCAATATGACCTACCAAACAAAAAAATAAACTCAAAAGGCCACATTTAAATGTCCGGAAAACAAACCACTCCATACCAAACAGACCATAAATACTACCTTGGCTAAATTGATAACATATTTTTTGTCGTCATATTTTACGTAATTCCCACTTGTATATCTGAAGTTCAGTGCAAAACATGGCCATCTTCCTACCTAGAGATGCGTACGCCTTCTTCTAATGGGGATACAAATGTGAATCTTGTTGAGAGCTGATCCTATTTTTGATATTACTCCCCTCCAAAATTTTATTGGTTTAACATCCTTGAATACATTGACTACTTTTTGATAAGTCTTATTCCAAAATCCTCTATTTGTGAAAAATCAAATCCTTCGAGGTTGAAAAGGATAAATAAAAACAAGGAAATTGAATGTTAACGAACATAATGTTAGAAACTACCAACACTCCCTAACATGCAGTGGTGAAGATATTATGAAGTGTAGACAACTTCCTTCCTGATAAGGCTACCATGATTTCTCTGTCCTCTGAATTGCAGATCCAGATTATCCTGTAAAAGGCTTCCTCAACTCAATATTTTGAACATAATTGCTATTCATGTACCTTTAGATTGTTGTCAGATAAGTTATCAGCTTATTTCAATTTCTTCATTCATAGAAGAGAAGATACTAGCAATAAAATAACTACATGATTATCACCGGTAATAGCTACATAGTGTCACTAAAAAACCATAAGAAGTATCTATGGCTAACACTTATTCTAGGAAGAAAGAACCACACTTGATTACTTTAAAAATTGGCCACAACTGTAGCTAAATTGATTATATACTTACAAGAGGGATCAATTGCAAACATGCAAGGATTTGAAGTGTTCACACCATAGGTTTGTGGTTTTGGATGTTACGTTTATGACCAACAAAGGGAAGTCAAGGGTGCCCTGGGTAGAGGAATCATGTAGCAGAACTTGAGAGGAAAGAAAAAAGTGATGTTTTATAACAAACTTTTAGAAGAAGGTATCTAGAGGTAGAATTTTGAAGTTAATGCCATATAGAATACCATTGGTGTTGCAGAAGTAAATTGCTAAATAAGTTTTGAGAGAATCAAAAGTAAGGGCCTCCTTAAACATGGAGGTGGTTGCAAAACAAAGAAGTTCAAAAAGGTATTACATAAGAGAGCTTGATAGGGGTTTATCAAAATGTGAAGATCAAGCTACACTCCAGAGAATACATGCTATGAATGAAGGAGGTTAACAAGGCAATCTGCTTTATGCCAGATCATAATTTTGAAGACATTAATTGGATACTATGGAAAGGAGTGCAAACATATATTGGCTTGTCTAAAAAAAGTAAGAAACTTAGGCCAAGTGAGCTGCTTAAGAATGAAGATGCAGAGTTTGTAAAGCATTGATGATATCAATATTCAATAAGGAATCCAAAGTCTGACAAACCAAGCGTGGCGTTCTTGTTGAAGAAAAGAGAAAACTCGTTTGATCTCTTCTCTCCAAATATTATAGAAGCAAATATCAATCTTCAATAAGGGATCCAAAGTCTGACTAGCAAAGCGTGGTGTTTTTGTTGAAGAAAAGAGAAAACTTGTTTGACATCTTCTTTCCAAATTTCATAGAAGCATACGAACTAGGAAAAGCTTGACGTGAACTCCATAGTTTAGTAAAGAAATTGAAGTGGTCTTGCTCGGATTATGTCTTGGATAATCAGAGGTTCAGAACCTAGTTTCATAGGCTTTTAAGCGAAGTTGCCTTGTGATTCTAGAGACTTGGTTCATGAAAAAAGGAATATCATCTATACACGAAAGATGACATAATTAGAGTTTAATAATGCATTGAAGAAGATGAAAATGGGAAAGACGTGCAAACCAAACAATCTCTATTGATGCGTGGAAGCGATATTGGAGATAAAAGAGTTAGGTCGTTAATGATTCTCTGTAATATGATTATGAGTACAAGGAACATGCTCGATGGATTTAGAAACGACATCGCCGCACAAAAAGTAATGGGGATATTCACAGTTGTAGAAAGCCACAAATTATAGAGGTTTCAAGTTGATGAGCTACACTATGAGATCATTATTGAATGCAAGTTGAGATCTAAACAAATTCATAGTTGTCAAGGTGGCCAGGTGTTTGACCCAATTTTCTTGGGCGCTTGGGCTCCCTAGGCGGTCGCCCGGATGTAGCGTATTTAATATATATAAATATTAATATTGAGATAAATATATATACATTATACAATATAATTAGTTATATATGCATGTACGTAAACATAAAATTATCCAAATATGTAAAATAATGTCCTAAAACATCCCAAATAGGTTGCAATGTATA